>CM055268.1:96091817-96439317 GCA_029237695.1 Conchocele bisecta
ACACAAAATTTACCCCAACGTTAAGTTTATGAACATGCTAAGTTTGTGACCTGAACCTCGGGGTAAAGGTATTGGGTGGTGGATCGTGGATTTGCTAGAACATACTAGAGGGTCATCTGAGAAATGCATGTATGAAATATCAAGGGGTTCCATGAAAGGAAACAGATGTTATAAGACATTTACCCCAACGTTAAGTTTATGAATGTGCTAAGTCTGTTACCTTGACTATTGGGGAAAGAGGTGGGATTGGGTCATGGATTTGCTATAGCAAGACAGAGTATCATCAGATGAATGCATGTGCTAAATATGAAGGCGTTCCATGAAAGGAAACATATGTTATAAGACATTTACCCCAACGTTAAGTTTATGAATGTGCTAAGTCTGTTACCTTGACCTTGGGGGAAAGAGGTGGGATTGGGTCATGGATTTGCTATAGCACGACAGAGTAACATCAGATGAATGCATGTGCTAAATATGAAGGCGTTCCATGAAAGGAAACCATATGTTATTAAGACATTTACCCCAACGTTAAGTTTTATGAATGTGCTGAAGTTTATGACCTTGACCGTGTGGTAAGGGCTCGGTGGTGGGTCATGGATTTGCTACCGCATGATAGAGGGTCATTTGAGAATGTATGTATGAAATAACAAGGTGTTCCATGAAAGGAAACATAAATTACACAACATTAACCCCAACGTTAAGTTTATGAATCTGCTAAGTCCTGTGACTTGATCTTAGGAAAGGGTGGTTGGGGTGGGTCATGGATTTGCTACAGTACGATAGTGTATCATCAGATGAATGCATGTGTGAAATATGAAGGCGTTCCCTGTAAATAAACAGAAGTTACACAAAATTTACCCCAACGTTAAGTTTATGAACATGCTAAGTTTGTGACCTTGACCTCGGGGTAAGGGTTGGGTGGTGGATCGTGGATTTGCTAGAACATACTAGAGGGTCATCTGAGAAATGCATGTATGAAATATCAAGGGGTTCCATGAAAGGAAACAGATGTTATAAGACATTTACCCCAACGTTAAGTTTATGAATGTGCTAAGTCTGTTACCTTGACCTTGGGGAAAGAGGTGGGATTGGGTCATGGATTTGCTATAGCAAGACAGAGTATCATCAGATGAATGCATGTGCTAAATATGAAGGCGTTCCATGAAAGGAAACATATGTTATAAGACATTTACCCCAACGTTAAGTTTATGAATGTGCTAAGTCTGTTACCTTGACCTTGGGGAAAGAGGTGGGATTGGGTCATGGATTTGCTATAGCACGACAGAGTATCATCAGATGAATGCATGTGCTAAATATGAAGGCGTTCCATGAAAGGAACCATATGTTATAAGACATTTACCCCAACGTTAAGTTTATGAATGTGCTAAGTTTATGACCTTGACCGTGTGGTAAGGGCTCGGTGGTGGGTCATGGATTTGCTACCGCATGATAGAGGGTCATTTGAGAATGTATGTATGAAATAACAAGGTGTTCCATGAAAGAAAACATAAATTACACAACATTAACCCCAACGTTAAGTTTATGAATCTGCTAAGTCTGTGACCTTGATCTTAGGGAAAGGGGTTGGGGTGGGTCATGGATTTGCTACAGTACGATAGAGTATCATCAGATGAATGCATGTGTGAAATATGAAGGCGTTCCCTGTAAATAAACAGAAGTTACATAAAATTTACCCCAACGCTAAGTTTGTGACCTTGACCTCGGGGTAAGGGTTGGGTGGTTGATCGTGGATTTGCTACAACATACTAGAGGGTCATCTGAGAAATGCATGTATGAAATATCAAGGGGTTCCATGAAAGGAAACGGATGTTATAAGACATTTACCCCAACGTTAGGTTTATGAATGTGCTCAGTTTGTGACCTTAACCTTTGGGTAAGGGATGGGCGGTGGGTCATGGATTTGCTATAGCATGATAGAGTATCATCAGATGAATGCAAGTATGAAATGTCAAGGCGTTCCATGAACGGAAAGAGATGGTATAAGACATTTACCCCAACCTTAAGTTTATGAATGTGCTAAGTCTGTGACCTTGACCTTGGAGAAAAGGGTAGGGTTGTGTCATGGATTTGCTAGAGCACGATAGAGTATCATCAGATAAATGCATGTATGAAATATGAAGGCGTTCCCTGTAAATAAACAGAGGTTACACAACATTTACCCCAACGTTAAGTTTATGAACATGCTAAGTTTGTGACCTTTACCTTGGGGTAAGGCTTGGGTGGTGGGTCGTGGATTTGCTACAGCATGATAGAGGGTCATCTGAGGAATGCATGTATGAAATAACAAAGTGTTCCATGAAAGGAAACAGAAGTTATAAGACATTTACCCCAACGTTCCGTTTATGAATGTGCTAAGATTCTGACGTTGACCTTGGGGTAAAGGATGGGTGATGGGGTATGCATTTGTTATAGCACGATAGAGTATCATCAGATGAATGTATGTATGAAATATCAAGGCGTTCTATGAAAGGAAACAGATGTTATAAGACATTTACCCAAACGTTAACATTATGAATGTGCTAAGTTTGTGACCTTGACCTTGGGGAAAGGGGTGGGGTGGGTCATGGATATGCTATAGCACGATAGAGTATCATCAGATGAATGCATGTATGAAATATGAAGGCGTTCCCTGTAAATAAGCAGAAGTTACACAACATTTACCCCAACGTTAAGTTTATGAACATGCTAAGTTTGTGACCTTGTCCTTGGGGCAAGGTTGGGTGGTGGGTCGTGGATTTGCAACTGAACGATAGAGGGTCATCTGAGGAATGCATGTATGAAATATCAAAGCCTTACATGAAAGGAAACAGATTTAATAAGACATTTACCCCAACGTTCTGTTTATGAATGTGCTAAGATTCTGACCTTGACCTTGGGGTAAAGGATGGGTGATGGGGCATGGATTTGCTATAGCACGATAGAGTATCATCAGATGAATGTATGTATGAAATATGAAGGCGTTCTATGAAAGGAAACAGATGTTATAAGACATTTACCCCAACGTTAACATTATGAATGTGCTACGTTTGTGACCTTGACCTTGGGGAAAGGGGTGGCGGGTGGGTCATGTATATGCTATAGCACGATAGAGGATCATCAGATGAATGCATGTATGAAATATCAAAGCGTTCCCTGTAAAGAAACAGAAGTTACACAACATTTACCCCAACGTTAAGTTTATGAATATGCTAAGTTTGTGACCTTGACCTTGGGGAAAGGGGTGGGTGTGGGTCATGGATATGCTATAGCACGATAGAGCATCATAAGATGAATGAATTTATGAAATATGAAGGCGTTCCCTGTAAATGAACAGAAGTTACACAACATTTACACCCAACGTTAAGTTTATGAACATGCTAAGTGTGTGACATTCACCTTGGGGCAAGGGTTGCGTGGTCGGTCGTGTATTTGCTACTGCATGATAGAGGGTCATCCGAGGAATGCATGTATGAAATATCAAGGCATTCCATGAAAGGAAACAGAAGTTATAAGACATTTAACCCGACGTTATGTTTATGAATGTGCTAAGTTTTTTTACTTTGACCTTGTGATAATGGATGGGGGTGGGTCATGGATTTGCTATAGCATGATAGAGGGTCATCTGAGGAATGCATCTGCAAATAACAAGGTGTTCCATGAAAGGAAACAGAAGTTATAAGATATTTACCCCAACGTTAAGTTTATGAATGTGTTAAGTTTGTGAACTTGACATTGGGGTAAGAGATGGGCGGTGGGTCATGGATTTGCTATAGTATGATAGAGTATGATCAGATGAATGCATGTATGAAATATCAAGGTGTTCCATGAAAGGAAACTGATGTTATAAGACATTTACCCCAACGTTAAGTTTATGAATGTGCCAAGTTTGTGACCTTGACCTTGGGGTAAGGGCTAGGTGGTGGGTCATGGATTTACTACAGCATGATAGAGGTCATCTGAGGAATACATGTATGAAATAACAAGGTGTTCCATGAAAGGAAACAGAATTCATAAGACATTTACCCAATGTTAAGTTTGTGGACGCCGACGCCGCCGACGCCGACGACGCCGGGCGTATGCCATAAGCTCTTCTGCACTTCGTGTAGGCGAGCTAAAAACTCGAAAGTTATTGAATATAATGTTTACTTTTGCTTTACGTATGTATACTACTGCATTATGTTAGACGGTTGAATCAGTACGTTGGACACACTTGATTTTGACGTCATTTGTCATTTTGTGTATTCAAAATGGTCGCCTCATTTAGGCTATTTTAATATAGTGTGGTACTGGCAAATGCGCGTTTCTTTTCATTTACTTTTAAATTGCTTTATAGGACAGATTCACACGTGTTCAGACTAGTAGATCGCTGATAATACACTTGGTGATGCTCGAATTAGGTTACATTCGTTATCGAGTCAGAATATTAAAATAAATGTATTGTTTGTTTTACATATTGTATTTTATTTAGTGTTACGTTATCATATACGTTGTAAATTGCACTATAATGCCATATATGTATACACTATGTATTGCGATTGGTGCATATGCTATAGTTCGGCCATGTTCGCATTACAGTCAGATATTGAACTGTTATATGCTGGTGTGCGACTAAGTAACATGACATTTCAATCACCTTAGACTTAATTATAACCAAGAGTAAACAATTCATGTAAAATATAACACTTATCAAATAGTATGTATTACAGTGTCTGTTTCCGTGAATATCCATACATCCACAAGTGGATATACCCATATGCATACATTTAAATTACACTGAAATATTTAATAATTGTCCCAGATAACCATACGTCTGTATAAGGCAGATCAGCATATTCTATTTCAGCAAAACTTTCCGCATGACTGCTTGTATAATAATCATCGCTGATAAATGGAAATATATTCTCAATTAACATATATTCTCATCAACAAAAGTCCCATCTCCTGCACTAACAGAATATTGACAGTGTCTATGCGTGTCACATATATAGAACATAATATGCTGTAACGAATGCTCATGATGTACAGGCCTTAGATCAGCTATGTGTCAATGTTTAGCTTTATACGTTTCGCTTCCAAGTTAGCTCAAACCTAGTTAGTTGAAAATCCAGTCACAGGAATTGTGGTTTTGTACTGAAAAGTGGTTGTTTGGTTGATTTTCGTTCATTATTTATCCATGATTCGCAATTTCAATTATCCAAATACGTACATGTGAAAATAAGTATCTCTGTTTGGTCTCTAACGATCTTAATTATATGTCGTATGTTGGTGTGTATAGATACGGACGATGGAACTTTCTGATATACTTCTAGATTAGCATAGAATAATCAACAATGTTCATATTAATGCATTTAAAGTATTATATATTGTATTACACATATGCTTGTGATATTATAATACACAGTTATGAGACTTACACATGCCATGTAAGGATATTATATGACTACAACATATATGATTACAGTGTATGGTATTCCCTAGAAACAGAAAAGTGCCCTTCATAAAAGTGATACATATACATACATATATGTATTCAATATAATCGTAGTTGTTTCGTAGCCAGTCAAGTTCAAAATTCGTCAACTTCCCTTTGATATGTCAACCGCTATGCCTAACCTGTCGTGTACCGCATTAATACATTCATTTTCGTTTTTCATAGATAGATAGTAGGCTTCATTATAATGGAAAATTACACAATATCCGCATCCGCATGCAATGTACCGGTATCTCATGGTTTCGATGTATGTAACATACCCGTAACAAGACTTTTATAAAGCAATGAGTCTTTTCGATGGTTTTAATGGCCCGATGCAGCTATGGGGGTACGGGGCCATGCTCTCCCAGACAATTGTGAAATATAGATGGTCTGAAATATCATTTTATATATTCTCAGCAAAAACTGAGCACATACATGTAATATCTCCTGCTTACATCAATATTATAAAATGACTACGTATTGACAATATTCATTATTTTAGTGCATGAAAGAGTGGACATCAAGGCACGACGAGGGAGGTTGGGGAGGGGGTCGTCCGACCGCACCGACCCCTGGTTACGGACCTATTGCAAAAATAAAATGAAACATTGGTGTGCATGGTCATGTTAAAGATAACATGATATAGTTCCGGTTTAATGTTTAATGGCTTTAAACGGACTATCGACAGCTCATTTCATCTGCATGGATGGGGGCGGGTATCTTAATATTTGCATACAATTTCCATCCTGCCCTGACATTAGACAAACCGGATATACTGTCAGGTCTTCACCACACTATAGTAACTTCCTCCCTCCCCATACACGTAGTAGGACTACCACTGATCGCATTACTCTTATAACGGGGTTAGCCGGATTCAACTCTCGCCTACAAGAGAGTTGAACATGCGAATAAGGGCCAAGCCAGGGATATCGCGCTCCACGGCATTTATCAACTCACCATCATTAACGATATAATAAATTACCATTCACATGCTCCCAACATGCCACTGTATTTTATTTCTATCCGAATACAGGTAGTAGACACGGGCATTATGTTGATTCACTCAAATGCATGAATACCTAGATGTAATTGTAAATATGTTCCTGTTTCCTTTGACATTGTCAACATGTATTCAGAATTATGTTCCACTTGAAATTAAAGATCGTGACTATGTAGTCGTTTACTAACCATTACCATGTTGCAGCTAGGATGTATCGTTATCCAGGAGTTGCAGCAATATTTTGTTGATAGCTCATATTATAAAACTACGCAATATAGTAGCCATCTTGGTAACTAAAATGGCGGTCATAAAATATCATTCTTCATGTTGTCATCGGAAACACAAAAACATTGATTTTATGGTGTGGCATATGCTATTTCGTTGATGACTACCCTACTTAATATAGATGTGTCAGAATTGTATCCATGTTGGCGGCCGGCCATCTTTTATTTACCTTTGTTTGCGGCGACAGATAATTCGGTACAGTTTGGAACACAAGCCTCGCACTTTTAAAATAATACAAATATGATTTCCAATTATGTTTCATTTCTTCACTACTTTGTCGATCAACAGCGCCTAAGAGCTTAAGCGATATACTTAGCGGCCATCTTGAATAATCTAACATGGTCAAATAATAAGTATATTAGATGTACTCATTCATTGTATTTCTATGTATGTAAACGCATAATGTAAGTACCAAACGTCATATAATAATCAAGTGAGAATATATTTAAGACAAAATGTTGAAACCTGGCGGACATCTTGAAAATCGCAAAATACACACCGGTCTTAACCACCATAAAAGTGAATCGTCTCATATATGTCCTAAGGAAGAATATTCAACAATTTAAACAACTTTATCTGATATTTGAAGCATGATATGCACGTACATGTCCATCTATTGATATAACGTATGTTTTTGAACTCATTTGACCTCTTTGCACTTAATGACCTCAAAAGTGACATTGTCCCACCTAATTTGATTGACCGACACCGGATTCATGTTCAGGAATGTATGATGTATCAATCTAGCATAGTCGTTGCTTTTTCTCTCTTGGGATGAACAGAAATCGTTTTTAAGCCACATCTCTTCAAAGTGCCCCTCCACTATTTGTGTATATTACCAGTCATTTGAAATGTTCGCACACTAATTTAAAAATAATCATCGATTTTCAAACTGAGGAGTAAATTTTTGATAGTATGCAAGAAATATTAAATCAAGGTGTGTAACACTGTTTAGACACAATGCTTATCTGGAGCGCTGTGTACTCGTGAACAGATGTGCAGATGCACATACTGGATAACGCAACAACTTTCAGTTTAACAAAGTATTTTAAATTTGTTTAATTAACATATTCAAAATAATCAAGTAGGAACTACCGTATACACAAACTGTAATACACCGGTATCATAGAGGTATTAGCAGTTCTTGTAAAGCACTTTAAATACCTCAATGTATGAAAATTATATTTACAACATCATCAATTGATTGATTGGTTGGTGTTTAACATCCTATCAACAACTAAGTATGTGATTGCACGTTGTATGTGGTCGTAGTTACATTCTAATTAATATCGACTCGTTGGGACCGTTTGGGTATTCGTATTCCTAGAAAACTCGTCTGTGATTTGTGTCTTCCCTTCTGATTCATAAACATACGGAACGTCAGTCTGAGTGAATATATACCAGGGTGTACGCCAGATCAGACTGCCGTTGCATCCACACTGCTGACTGATGAAAATATCCAATGTGATAAAAATGTTAAATAACAAAGATCTTCCTTAGTGTTACTCATATATTTTTGAAAAACACATTTGCAATGTATGGGTAGCTGGTTTTCGAAACAATTGATATGTTCCACAATATCAGATCACATTAACAGTTTTCATACACGAAAAAAAGAAACAAAAGGAAATTGCAAAATGAAATAAAAATAATATGTCTAAAAGAAAAAAGTTATTCGAACTACGACGACATGTCATCGCATATGTTTAACGAGGAACACAACGCCTTACACCACTGCGCTAGTGTCCTGAATGAAACAATTGGGGAAAATATTTAAATAAAGCATACACGCCCGTACAGGAGGCGTTTTAAATTTCGTCTGCTGCGTAAGTTATACGGTCTAAATGTTTATGTGAGCAATGACAGTAGTTATATGAAATGTATGATAAACGTGGATAGAAAACTAGATGGCCGCGGCCTGCATGTCGCGCCTTGTGGCGAGGCATGGACACTAAAAAAAAATATATAGTATAACGAAAAACTTTAACCAAAAAACTTAACCAAAAAACTTAACCAAAAACTTTAACCAAAAAACTTAACCAAAAACTTCAAAGTAATTTGACCTTGACATTGGGCACAGGGGCCGCACAGGAGGGGGTAGAATGAAAATATAGATGATGATAAACACCCATGTGAAGTTTCAAGGTAATGGGCAAAGCAGTTGCAGAGATATAGTATAACGAAAAACTTTAACGAAAAACTTTAACCAAAAAACTTAACCAAAAAACTTAACCAAAATCTTTAACCAAAGAACTTAACCAAAAACTTTAACCAAAAAACTTAACCAAACAACTTAACCAAAAAAACTTAACCAAAAACTTTAACCAAAGAACTTAACCAAAAACTTTAACCAAAAAACTTAACCAAACAACTTAACCAAAAACTTTAACCGGACACACGTACGTACGTACGTACGTACGTACGCCAAACGGCCGAATATATCGCGCTTTCCGCAAGCGGGCGCAACAAAAAGTGTCCAAAATAACGTGTTTCGAACTTGTGTGTCACACAGTGCGCTGTTTTCTGTCAACTTTGAATGGGATTTATAGCTCGACATTGTTAACAAAAGGTCCGGGAATGAATATGGAAAGTGGCGAACTTATACGGCTATGAAAAAGTTTTGATCACGCATGCTGGTTTCAAGCCAAAATGGACATGTTTCCTAACTTTTCTGTAGTGAATGACCATTACCTATTTGATATTGAATTGGACGACGTGGTGCAATTGGTCCGTGCAGGATATTTGCAGGTCCGCCGCCACACTTAAGAGTTCGAATCCCCATGAAGATTCATTTTTTGTTTTAATTTGTGTTTCTACTTATTAAACTATTCCTTTTTAATTTGGCGACCAAGGTAGCGTAATATCAATATGCGCATCAACACGGTTTCATTTTTATCTACATATACTGTTCGCATTGATTCCGTATGGGAAACACTATTCACAATAAAACTAACATTATTAAACACTGTATTATGAAGTATACATATCAAAATTTCAACATCGAACGTCACATGAAACCTTTTTGATTAGGAAACTCAGGGAACCTCCATTACATGGACACCGTACGAGGTCCCCATTCCGAGTTTTAGAGGTTTCACTAAAGTTTAGCAGAACATTGCCAATTTCAATGGTCATAACTCCATCCTTACTGGATGGTTCCTCAAACAAAACCCCAGGTGCACCAAACTACACATGCTGATTAACAATCCCCATACTCTATGAATCTTCCGCATCAAAATCACCAGATACACAACTCCACATGTACATAAACATTCCTATAAGGGTTCATGACTGTAGCTCAAATAGAAATTTTAGCTATGTGCTACACAAGTTGAAAATCGTCACTTTTCACTAAGTCAAGGGCCATAACTCTATACTGGATGAATCCGCATCTAAAACCTCAGGTGCCCAACTTCACATGATGACAAATATTCCTGCAAAATTTCGCTACACACAACACAAATTTTGTGAAGGAGGACGAACAGACAGACTGATGGACAACCATGCCAAAAACAATATGTCTCTCCATAAGTATGTGGGAGACATAATAACAAGACGAAACATGTTGCAAAGAACAAATAATAAACACAAAGAATTTAAATTGTATTAATTTTGAAAGTTTAATCAACAAGATCCAATAAAAGTATAATTGCTGTATTTTGATGCTGAAAATTTACCATCAGTTGATACAAATGCATCAGTAGCCTATTTCATCGACATTGCAAAGTGTAGCAAAGTATACTTCGAGGGAGAAATTTTCAATTTTATGATAAATTTATTAATTTTTATTATACTGAATTTATTACATTATCACAGCCAATTTGGCTGTGATAATGTAATAAATTCAGTATAATAATTCTGCATACTTTTAATCATGAAATATATGCATTTGTTAGTTCTATATGAAAGAATGCATTTCAGGAAAAATAAATGATTACTCCCTCAAAGTATACTTTGCTAGTAAAGTATACTTTGCAATGTTGATGAAATAGGCTACAGAAGTAATGACATCCATGTATTATGGGTCAGTGTATGGAATTGTCTGCTATATCACATAACAGACAATGCATGTGAGTGTACCCAAGATGTGCGATTTTTCATGAAAAATATTTACAAAAACTTTTGATTGCTGATTGATTGGTGTTTAATGGCCTATCAACAGCTATGGTCATTTAAAGCTTGCCCAACGGGTTCGATTTCATATGTAACCTGCTGCATTATGGAGAGGGTCCCAAAATCAGTATAACTAGATTCAACGGTCACATACAAAAATACCAAAGACGTACACGAGGGCCAACTGCGGTGTCGGATTCCGATAAGTATAATTTGCAATTTGATGAAATCGGCTACAGGGCATTAGATTATTAACCCTTTCAACACCAAGTAACTTAATAGGATGTTCCATGCCAATGTTTCACGTTATTTCATTAATTTTGTTCATTCAAATTATCCCATTCTTCTAAAAGGGTAATCTGTACGACGTTTAAAATTATTAACAAACAGTGGAGATCCTGATGAGACGGCTCGTTACGAGCCCCGGCTCATCTGGATCTGCACTGTTTGCAAACATTGTCTCTATAGAGGTATGTGGTGTTGAAAGGGTTAAATTTACAAGTTGAGGTTACACAATTTGTTTTGCTTGAAAAATAAAAAATATTTCACTTAATTTGAAAGAGAATGAAAATGAATTTCAAATGGCAGAAATACTAACAAGTTAAAACAGTATTTTTTCATCAAAAACAAAATTAAGTAAAACATTTCTGAGACTAAACTGTGCAAAACGTTGTGGCCACCAATTGAACCATCTCAACTAGACGGTTCAAATGAGTTGTACAAATAATAATTCTAATAGAAATATATATTTCTACCACTCATTTGAACCATCTATTTATATTATACTTTTGCAGAGAAATGAGAAACAATAAATTGTTTGAATATACCCACATTGGGGTATTGCAAATATAGTGGGTTAATGTACAATTTCAGCATGCACCTAATCTGCCAAGGATCTGCCCTGGCTACTAAATGTAGCACAACTACTAGACAACATAGATCCTCATCTGTAGCCTATTTCATCAACATTGCAAAGTATACTTTAAAAGCAAAGTATACTTTGAGGGAGAAATTTTCAATTTTATGATAAATTTATTAATTTTTATTATACTGAATTTATTACATTATCACAGCCAATTTGGCTGTGATAATGTAATAAATTCAGTATAATAATTCTGCATACTTTTAATCATGAAATATATGCATTTGTTAGTTCTATATGAAATAATGCATTTCAGGAAAAATAAATGATTACTCCCTCAAAGTATACTTTGCTAGTAAAGTATACTTTGCAATGTTGATGAAATAGGCTACAGACTGAGTGAAAGTACACACTGATCTGAATTTACTCTAATTACAAATGGTAACAGGTTTATTTCTCATTGATAAAATTAGACAGTGCATGGGAGAAATGGGCCTTATGCCATTTGTGGACACTCGGACAGCTTAGCTCCCGATTTTAATCCACTCCTTTGCCTGGCATGACTATGAATACAAATTCATTAATTTGATTTAATGGTGTTTAACGGCCTATCAACAGGAAAGGTCACTTAAGGCCGGGCCAACGGGTAACATGCTGAATACGATTGCAAACCAATACAGATATTTTGCTTGATAGTTTGCTTCAAGCTCTTTCTTTAATGACCAACAGATTCATGCATACCAATCTTGATCTACAATGGTCGTAAAGTCCATAAGCCCCATTTCTCCAGACACAGTCACAAATGACAGCAAGCTAGGATTTGCTGTTGGGAATGTGTATATACGTTTGGTCCACCTACACCACGTTTTATATTTGATTACATAGTATGCGAAACGCACAACAAACATATATTTGTAGCATGGAACTACACTCTACTCTACATTGTACTGAAGTCAAATTGTTGTTTTATCCCGTCAACACAGTGCATATGTGCCTTGAAACACGGTGCAGTGAAACATTTTTGATATCCTGTCAATACAATTAGGAGATGCGGCTGGGGTTATTTTTTAGCATTTTAAAGCTATTTGTAATGTTGACAGGATAAATAGAATAGTAGGTTAGTGCCGTGAATGGGGAAAATATCTGGTGCGGCACGGAAACGGGATGTGCTCGGCAGAGCCTCGCCCATCCCGTTTCCTGAGCCTTGCCAGATATTTTTTCCCATTCACGGCACTAACCTTCTATTCTCTATTTATTGTAGCAATGGAAAGGTAGTTTGATGCATGGATATGACAAGCTTTCAGCAATGATTCTTGACTAATAAGCATATTGCGGACGTTTAACACTGATGATAATCTCACGAAAGCCGATTTAGAATTTTTCGATGAAATGTGGACGAAGAGGATATATTTATTGTGTATGTCCCAAGTACCTTTTATTTATACCACCTATCTATGATAATTACCATAATATTCCTAAATATTCGGACACCATTTATTTTCCTATAACTTGTGTCCAATTATTTTGTGTTATTACGGTAACCATGCTCGAACACGTTCATGATGTGTTGGTGGTAAACTCTGTCTAACATGCTACACTTGTGAAACATTTACTAAATTTTGCTATAAACCTACCTTTTTCTAGCACAAGACTGCTTACAGAGTATATCTTTTTCTTATTTCTCATCCAAAGTATATGTTAGTTACATTTGAACAGGTCAACCAGTTCATACGCGGTCATAACATCATTTCAAGGAGAAATACGAAAAAATGTGGAAAAACTTATTTATACAAAAAAGAATATTCCGAACGTAACAAGTTAAATGTAATCACAGGCCTAATATCAACATGGAATGACTTTAGCAAGCAATGATCAGTATGAAAATATAAAAATACTTGATTGTAAAGTTCACCCTTAACTATACAATAGTGTCATATGGTTCCAGAAAACAGAGCATCACAGAACAATAATACAAAGCAGATCTAAATAGTTTACTGTCAGTTCCACGTTTTGCTGCCGACGAACTTTGGGCTATTAAACACATTAAATCTAAAAAATATTCAAAAGTAAGTACTTTTTTATCAATAACAAAAAGTCACCCTCCCAAAAAAAAATATTTTATGAAATTCCATCAAATATTTATTTTATTGCGAAAAAACGATTTTCCTATGGGAATTTAACATGGGGGCTAAATATAGATTTTTTTTTTATTTGTGGACCGATTTGTGGACTTGTTTTCTTATTTACATGATTTTCAAGCTACATGTATCTCGCCAGGTTTCGGAGTCAATTTTCAAAGTTTTTCGTTTTTTGATCCTTTAGGATCAAAAAACGATTTTTTTTTGAAATTGACTCCCCATGTTAAATTCCCATAGGAAAATCGTTTTTTCGAAATAAAATCAATATTTGATGGAATTTCATCAAATAATTTTTTTGGGGGAGGGTGACTTTTTTGTTATTGATGAAAAAGTACTTACTTTTAAATATTTTTTAGATTTCATGTGTTTAATGGCCAAATGTTCGTCGGCAGCAAAACGTGGAACAGACAGTAGTGATATATGCGCCAGGAGAAATGGGACGTAATAACATTTACATTTTGTTTTTTAAAACAAATGGTGTCCAAATATTTAGGGTCATTACGGTATATGCTATAATCCCCATTTCTCCAGTCACAGTCACATATGTGACTTGCCACAGATAAAAGGTGCTTATTCAGGCTTTCACCAGTGTACCCCCTGTAGCCCATTTCACCAACATTGCAAAGTATACTTTGAGGGAGAAATTTATTATTTTTTTATTATACTGCATTTATTTATTATAAATTCAGTATAATAATTCTGCATACTTTTAATCATCAAATATATGCAGTTGTTAGTTATATATGAAATCATGCATTTCAGGAAAAATAAATGATTACGCCCTCAAAGTATACTTTGCTAGAAAAGTATACTTTGCAATGTTGGTGAAATAGGCTACTGGTCATCTAGTATGCTTATTCAGTCCGTTTCAACAGTTCAAAGATTTTCAGTAATGATTTTCCAACTCAATAGGGAAAAGTGCAGGTCTTGATCAGACTGCGCGGCAGATGCGCAGGCTGATCTGGAGCTAGCCTGGGCACCAACTCAATAAACGCCCATTTAGTCATGGCATGCCACATATGCCTGGAGAGACAAAGTACCGCCAGTTATTAGCTATTCAAAAAATGTGTCGCAATCAACAGGCATACGTGAAGACCCTACAAAACACATTCACATGTTTCAGGTGCTAAGAAAACAATATGTGCTCCTGTGCAGCCACAGGTCAGTCTCACGTGTATGTCCGAGTTTGACCAGCAGCCATACAGCAGCCTTCTATTTCGTGACACTGTGTTGCATGGAAACCAACACACAGTACACAAATTTTATGCATCAGACACAATCAGACTACAGTTATAGACCGACCTGGGACTATTTCTAACACCAACACCTATCAAACTAATGCTTCGACACTGATCTCAATCATACACACAAGCTATACAAAAAAATATTGCAACAAAGCAAGAACAGAGAAAGTGGAATTTATACACCAATAAAAGCAAACGCAAAGCAAGGAAAAATGTGCTATTGATGGAACTGAATGAATGGGCTTTAGAGTCTGTGAAGAATGGAACTAGAATATTTTGGTCATTCAATATCATGCAAACATAAACATGTACATTGCCGAAACACTAAACAAAGGTTCTTTTAAGGCACATATAATATGACATGACTGGATCAGGAAAAGGTATGTTATACTATATAGTATACTGTAACTGAGCTTAAAAATAATGGACAGGGCCCGGTTGTTCAAAACATCTGTTAGCTTAACGGACTGTTAAATCCTTAACTGAATGGTTAAAATCTCTGTTTTAACAGAGATTTTAACCATTCAGTTAAGGATTTAACAGTCCGTTAAGGATTTAACAGTCCGTTAAGCTAACTGGTGTTTTGAACAACCGGGCCTGGTCAATGAAATAGTATGTCCAAAAGACCAACACTGATTAGAAAATATAATATTAAGCTATTAGTGTTGTTAAAGGTCTTAAATTTGCAGTCAAATCACCTAAACTGACTTCTACTTTAAATTTTGTTTGTTTGTTGGGGTTTAACAGCCCATCAACAGCTAAGGTCAATGGGTTTAGTACTAAATCCCATACATTACTTGTACAAGAACATGTACATGTTCAAGTACATATACAAATGGGGGGTGGGGGGGAAATACCAAAATCAGAACTGAATATTTACAATAACAACTATACATTCAGCCCTGAAATCAGAATCTGATGCCAGGTCCTCGCCACACCAGAATCACTTAGCCCCTCCCAAAAGCAGTAGGATCAGTAATAATCTTACTACTTTTACAATGGGCCAATAACCCAATTAAATTCCCAGGTAACAAAAGAGCCAAAGATAAAAACTTACCTGAGGGCCAAACCAGGCAAATCGTGATTCCTATAAGGGGAGGAACCCCTACCGTTAATTTACGCCGTCTCGTTCGCCCGACCACCACCCACTCTACTTTAAATATGTTTGCATCTTATTTTCAAATACTTAATGAAATATTAGTACGCGTAGTGGCTGTTTTAGTTGTAAACTGGCTGCCAGTAGTGTAAACGTATGGATATGTCCGACCCAGGCATGAGAATGGCTGTCGCTGAAAATATCTGAAAATCCACTGAAACCCCTCAACCTACTTGTAAAAGTATCAAATTTGAGCATACCTGTAGCCGATTTCACCAGCATTGCAAAGTATACTTTACTAGCAAAGTATACTTTGAGGGAGAAATCATTTATTTTTCCTGAAATGCATTATTTCATATAGAACTAACAAATGCATATATTTTCTGATTAAAAGTATGCAGAATTATTATACTGAATTTATTACATTATCACAGCCAAATTGGCTGTGATAATGTAATAAATTCAGTATAATAAAAAATAATAAATTATCATAAAATTGAAAATTTCTCCCTCAAAGTATACTTTGCTACTAAAGTATACTTTGCAATGTTGATGAAATAGGCTACAGATTGATTCTGAAACATTTTGAAAATGCAAATTATGACAAAATCATCTGATTAGCTGAAGATTCTCATGCGCGTTACCCATATAATCACATACACCGGCCAGTATAACAAAACCTGTGGATGTTTTTATATTTTACATTCTTATTGAGAATACTGGGTTATTAACACTATATGGCTCCAGCTAATCAACATAGTTCATTAACCAGCTGACATGAGCGGCCTTTTGACACATAGACCAGTGTATATCATGATATAATGCACAATCATAAATATTCACTATGACCAGTTATGTCGGATATCCCTCATTGACTGCATAGTGAATAGTGTATTCTTGATTCTGGATTATACAACTTTCTACGAGCGTTCCATAAATTTGTACTCAAAATCAAGTAGACAGCTCAGACTCAACCAATTCAAATTCCTGATTTCGAAAATGCAGAGGTGGAAACAGTTCCAAATGCAAAAGCCTGAAAATGGCTAAACAAATTTTGCACCCACAAATGCGTAAAAGTGTGCTTCCCATGTTGAAACATTAGTATTTTTCTACAATTATTAGGAACCTAAAATCCTGATTTCAGTATACAATGTATATCCTGGAAAATTCACAGCCCAAAAAATGAGAACCGAGTATATGCTAAATATATGATATATAATCATTGACCCTAGGCCCGTGCTTAAAACTTTCTGAATATCTCTCTAAGTTAGTACTCAAAATCAGGCAGTATGATTGGCCGAGGCTGAGTACGACTCAGCCTTGACGAATCAAACATACCGAGTTCGAGCACGAGTACATACTCGAGAGTTTTATAACCTTATAACCAGGAGTGCAGATCTTAAGACTATATATACTTGGCCAAAATATCACAAGGCCCCCTATGACAGAGGAGACCAGTGTGAGAACAAGATTTAACAAGGCTAAGATATGATAAAAGTTATAATGAACAAATATGTGTAGCTGTACAATGGTGCTATGGCATTTGTAAATTGGCGCAATCATATGGGCCACTGGCTGATAAGAAGTCAGAGTGAGGCTAGTGTCGATCCTGATTACTACAATCAATATACTGATCAAATCTTGTTATCTGTGAAAACAATGATAGCTTGGGCCATCCATAATTATATCTGTTTCCTGTAACCCGACCGACCCGCTAAAAACGGTGCGACCCGATTTTTTTTATTGCAATTCTTTTTTTATTATTGTTTTTTTTCTCTCCAATTTCTGGCCCTAAATGGCATACATGTTCATACAACAACACATACAGCAATTGACATACTTTTATTACAGGACTTCAGTATTGAATTTAAAAATTATTAATATTAAAAAGGTACAATATTTTAACACTTGCAATGCAAGTGTTAAAATATTGTACCTTTTTAATATTAATAATTTTTAAATTCAATATGTCATGTGACAGAAAAAAAAAGAAATTGCCTACCGACCGATCGACTTCTAAAATTCTGGGTCGGGTTACAGGAAACAAACAATTTTTTAAGGACGGCCTTGGTTGAATTTGGACCAATGTAGGTCCTGACAAAACTGCATGGATGTGCAGGCTGATCTGGGCCTGTGTTGTCCCTTTTCCAAACAAGGGGCTCATATAAGATAAAGAAGCAGATCTGAAGGAAAAGTTAATTCTGCTTGCCATGTACAGAAAATCATTTCAAAAATACTTTGCCTTTCATTTCAGTTGTGCACGACAGGAATATATTTCCATTATGCGATGCATACATATAATTATATACATGTAGGTGTTCGTATTAGAAACTCAAAGTATTGTTAACTTATAATGGTGGCAGACACAGACAAAATGGGAACATTATCACTAACCACAGCAGTGCATATCCTGATCTGGAATTCAATTGTTTGCAAAGGCATTACCTATTACTTTTCACATTGTTGTCGCCAGTTTACAAATGCCGACACACAGACACATGGATCGCCAGATTTCATGCGTCAGGATTCGAGTAGACTACGACGCCCGTGGTGATCATTCGAGCTCATCTTTCTTGCCGTGCTTGAGGATTCTTGTGAACTCGTTATAGTCGAACATGCCCTTCTTGATCGGTGCCTCTCGGAACATCTCATCTACCTGTGCAATACATAGACCAGTTCATGAGAAGTCTATAAAATAAATAACCAGAGCAAGTAACCACCTCCGTCAAAATTGGCAAATATAAGCTCAACACAAATAGGCACTCCTACACTTTATGGTCGAGACGTATACCGAGTATGAATAAAATTAGCCAACAAGAGTGCCGCAAGTCACAAAATACGCCCGTCGAATATGGGCCAGACAGTGAAGATGCAGAAATGTGAAGCTGTCACCAAGGCAAGAAACATTAAAGAGAATTTGAAAGTCTATAGCATTATTTATTCATCTCGTTGTGCTAAACATGTATACTAATTTAGGCAGAGATAGAAAAGTAGAGTGTAAAGTAGAAATGATAGGGAATTGGATACAATAATGTAGAAAAAATGGCTAAGTTAAAAAGGTGATATTTTTGTTAAAAAATATGTTTTCGGCATAAAAACACCAAGGTGCACATCTTCAATATGTGTAGAAGACGTGTGTATAGTTTCAGAACGATTGACTACACGGTTTCGGAGGAGTTGTGTACACAAACTCTGTACCATATATAGAATTGTATAAAAAAATGTAGAAAAAATGGCTATTAAGTTAAAAAGGTGATATTTTTGTTAAAAAACATTTTTTCGACATAAAAACACCAAGGTGCACATCTTCAATATGTGTAGAAGACGTGTGTATAGTTTCAGATCGATCGACATGATACGTACCGTTTTTTAAAAACGGTCGTATAAAAACTGTAGAAGTAGTTTGCCAAACAAGGAAAGGAAATATTTTGAGTCGAAAAAGGAGAATAACTGCGGATGAATTGATGCGACAGCGAAAACTTTTATGTTACACGCTCCTGCACTTGATAGTTGGGATGTATACCCAGTATGAAGAGAATCGGCCAAAAACTGTAGAAAATTCTCTACTGACAGACAGACAGAATAAACACTACATGTATATGCCACCGACAACTATCGTTACAGTGGCTTAATCATTACACATCGTGAGTGTTTGTTTGCAAAAACATTAACATAACATTGGGTAACACAAACCCATACTGTCTGTTTCACGAAAGCTGCCCAAATTTTACGGTCATATAAACAATTCAAAAACAATATTTTTTTCGATAATATTAAATTAAAGGAAAATTTAAGAATGAGCCTTCTTTTTATTTCGTGAAATTTGGTCAAATATTGATTTTATTACGAAAAATTGATTTGTCTATGGGAATTTAACATGGGGGGAAAAGGTAGAGGAGTAGTGGGAGGAGTCAAAAAAAACGAAAAAATTTGGACTCCGAAACCTAGCTAGATAGCTTGGAAATGATCTAACTAAGAAAACAAAAGTTAAATTTTAAAAATCGGTCCAGTATTTCTGAAATTCTAAAAAAATTTCCCATGTTAAATCCCCATAGACATCTTGATGTCTATGGGGATTTAACATGGGGATTTAACATGGGGAAATTTTGTTTTCGCAATAAAATATATATAGCCATAAAATTTGGGCAACTTTCGTGAAACAGACAGTAAGTCTATAGTGCGTAGCAGGGATGATAACATAATTTCCCAAATTATCAAGTCAGAAAAAAATAAATTATTATTAGTTGCCTCAAAAATTTGAGGCGATTTCATGGCATTTTTTTATTTCTCTGACATTCTGACAACAGAAAAATAAATATTATAGCCATTTTACCATCCTTGCTACGTATTATTCACACGTGGGTAAACATAGGCTATCACATTACCTCATCCTCAGTAAATCTGTCGCCCATGGAGGTCAACAGTTCACGCAGTCTGTCCTCGTTTATCACACCTGCAAAAATACGCACATATCAGATATTGGAAGTCAAATGGACACATTGGTAAAAGCCTAACAAAGGTATAGTCTGTGACTAGTAGTGGTGTGCCGATGATCGAATATAGTCGGAAACATAATTGAAAGTCAGTAAATGTGCGACATCGATTATGAAATTACATAATTGATTATGGAGAGTAAATTTTATGTTCCAATAGTCAAGTTGTGGTCAAAATTTAACGAATTGAGGATCGTTTCTCGTTAGTTCTCCTATGCGAAACTGCTTCGCAAACAGCATAACTGGCTGGTTGTGATAGCAGGTAGAGTCCTGGTATGAGCATTGAAAAAACAACCTACATACAATGGTTCTCTTCATTTTGAAAAGCGCGTTCCTGGCCGGACACACACTTGTTTGTAAATGACACTTTGGTTAAGCGGAAGATATCAGATATCAGGATTTCAATTTAAGGATAAATTTATTAATTTTTATTATACTGAATTTATTAAATTATCACAGCCAAAATGGCTGTGATAATGTAATAAATTCAGTATCATAATTCTGCATACTTTTAATCATTTGTTCGTTTATTGGTTGGGGGGGGGGGATCCCAAAATCAGCCCTGAAATTAGAATAACCTGACCTGGTGCCAGGTCCATACCACACCTAAGTCACTTGGTCCCGTCCCCTAGAAATACGAATAATCGTAATATTCACATATTAAAAGGGGTATAACCAGATTCAACTGTCACATAAATGCCAAAGACATATATGAGGGCCAAACCAGGTCTCTAGTCGGAATTTCGGTAAGGATGAACTCCGATCGTTAAATTACCCATCGCATACTCCCACCTGCCACCCACTAGTTCTATATGAAATAATGCATTTCGGGGAAAATAAATGATTATTCCTTCAAAATATACTTTGCTAGAAAAGTATACTTTGCAATTTTGATGAATAAGGCCGGGCAAACGGGTTCGATCCCATTTTAACCTGCTGCATTGGGGGGAAAATCCCAAAATCAGAACGGAATATTTACATCGAGAACAAATATATTCAGCCCTGAAATTAGAATAACCTGACCTGGTGCCAGGTCCATACCACACCAAAGTCACTTGGCCCCTTCCCCTAAAATAGGATTATGAATATCGTAATACTCACATAAGGGGTATAACCAGATTCAACTATCACATACAAAACGCCAAAGACGTATGTGAGGGCCAAACCAGGTCTCCAGTCGGGATTCCGGTAAGGATGAACCCCGATCGTTAAATTACCCATCGCATGCTCCCACCTGCCACCCACTCCCCAGCAATGTACAACTTGGTCCTGGACATGAACAATGCAATTTGCCACCTTTGTATGACAGAATATGCAAACAAAGGTTAATACTCGACACAGCCCTATTTCCGACATTTATATGATTGTTTCTTTCCGTGCTGGTGTCATTTGACTGAGCTCGATGAACAGTCCTGAGTTTGAGCAAAAATTTTATTGAATAGTTTGTTTCGAAATGAAAATATATCTTGGCATTTCAATAGAATTGTCTCCTTGGAGACAATTCTAATGAAATACCAAGATGTGTTTTCATGAAAAAATAAGAAAAATATGCTATATTGGTGGTCTGTATTGTTTTCTGCCGCATGATAAAGGTACCACAATTGTTCTCATTGCTTTTTGATACTGGCTAATTCTGATTTAAATTGGGTTTTTGCCAATTTTAATTGGGTATTTACGCAAATACCCAGCTTATCTGGAGCTCTGATATTTAATTTCAATTAATAAATTCTTGAAATGATGGTGAAAATGTACAAAACTGAAAGTGAGTTTCACCAGACGACGTCAGCATAATTTGAAACCTAAATCCAGTCTTCAGGGTATTAATTATTTTGACACTCAACTTACTAGTCTTGAGCTTGTCAACATAATACTCCATCAACGTTGCTTGAAAAGAGCTGTTTAGCGAGACACACACCAAATGTAAAAGACAATCCAGGGTGATAGTGTCTCTTGAAGGACATTCCCACAGGCACGCCTCGGAAGGAAATATTTCATGGTGGGTGCCAATTTTAATGAAAGTTGATTTTACTGTTTATTATAGTGATTTTCCTTTCACCAACATTGCTTTCCCCTCATTTACTATACAATGTATATAAATTTATATATCGGGAATCAATTTTGATTATACCCAATTATCGGTTACATGATCCCAACAGAATGGCGATGATCAATTATGAAAGAGCGAAAACTTGATCATGGTCTGGACTACCATGTTCGCCATTCAACGAGCAAACTCTCTACACACAACACTATTTTTTGTTTAAAAATATAGATATTTTTAATACAATATTGTGCCTACAGCGAGCTGGGTGGACAGTTTCAATAGAAACACAAACCCTGAAATATGTCTCCTTGGATACGAGACCGAGGCACAATACTGCCCTCCCAAGTCAAACTGCAGTATCTGTTAAACTGCAGTATCTGCACTATGATGCTATGCTGACCCTGTGCAATCATCCCCAGGTGGGGATGATTGCACAGGGTCAGCATAGCATCATAGTGCAGATACTGCTGTTTAACAGATACTGCAGTTTGACTTGGGATGATTGCACAGGGTCAGCATAGCATCATAGTGCAGATACTGCAGTTTAACAGATACTGCAGTTTGACTTGGGATGATTGCACAGGGTCAGCATAGCATCATAGTGCAGATACTGCAGTTTAACAGATACTGCAGTTTGACTTGAGATGATTGCACAGGGTCAGCATAGCATCATAGTGCAGATACTGCAGTTTAACAGATACTGCAGTTTGACTTGGGAGGGCAGAATAGTGCATATGAGACACGCCATGTGATTTTGTACCTTCGGACATCTGCATAATTTCATTAAAAACGTTTACAAAATTTACAATATTTTCCGTAAATGGCGTCAAAAGTTTACAATATTTTTCATAAAAAATAAAATCAAAAGTTGACAAACATGCGGAATATAATTAATGAAACATATTGTAAATTTTGTAAACGTATTCAATGAAATTACGCAGATGTCCGAAGGTACAAAATCACATGGCGTGTCTCATATATGTATGATCTTTTGGAATATTGCCATTCAAATATTTGGCTGTAACTGAAGAAATGGGGCTTATGGGTTTTGCAACCAAAGTAGATCCAGATCAGGATCTGCACTGTTCGCCATTCCATCCATGAAACACCCATCACGCTTCCAACAAGCAATATAGATTGCAATCAGGCTACAGGGGCCCGTTTCACTAAACTTCCTACGACTAAAATGTTTGTAAGTGCAAAATTATGACAGTCTGTAAATTTCACATTAACACTGTTTTCTTGTAAATAATTGTTGGATTTATATTTATTGAGCATAGGCTGCATATGCAGCCTATGCTCAATAAATGTAAATCCATCAATTAAAATTTGCAGACGATTCTAAATCTGCGCTTACGAACATTTTAGTCGCAAGAAGTTTAGTGAAACGGCCCCCAGGTGTGTGCTATTTGATGAGGAGCTACACTGGTCACAAATCACATAGGCCACATTTCTCCAGTCACAGCCACATGATACAGTAAATAGTACATGTATCTAGCTATAGTCATCTGAATTGGTTTCATCGAAACAAGCGAAGGCATTCAATAATAAATAGTATCTAGACATAGTAACCTGAATTTGTTCCGTCGAAGCAAGCAAATGCGTTCCGAATGACGTCCTCCGGATCAGTGCCATTCAGTTTCTCGCCAAACATCGTGAGAAACATCGTAAAGTTGATTGGCCCGGCCGCACAAGTCATCATCTCATCCAGGTACGCGTCTGTCGGGTCCTTGCCTGCAAATCCAGCGACACATTCACGATTACTGCTTTGTTACAGTGGAACTTCTCTAAAACGGACACCAAGAAAACACGTGATCTTATTTTTCAGGAGTTTCTTGGTAATTTCTCTCAGGTAATAATGTCCGTTCGTGATCGCATAGCACATAACTATGGCCCAGAATGATAAAATGACCGATTTAAAGTGAAACCTCTCTAAGGTCGGACACCCTGGAGACCCCCAGGGTGTCCGGTTCAGAGAGGTGTCACTGTACAAACAAAAATGTGAAAGGGTTTAACTTCCCAGCAACAGCTATGGTTATACAGAGACAGGTCCTCGCCTCGGCCTGAAGTGACTTTCATAGTATTTCCAATCTTTGGGATGAGACTTGAAAGTCTATCACAAAGAATGGAAAAACAAGAATTCCGCGGAATCAAATGTCTCACCTTGTTCTGCCTCGACCCTGGGACCTTGACCCCGAGAATAGTCCTAAATTCATCTACATATCATAGTAAAGGTACGTATAAAGTGTGATGACTGTAGCTGATAAGGTGTTGAAGTAATGACCGCAACACGAAAACTTAACAACGACTCCGGAAAAGCAAAACATGTCTCGCTTTCCGCTTTCGCGGGCGAGACAAAAACTATGAAAGGATTTTTTCATGCCCACTGTAGAGATTGAAAAGTGAACATTGATGTAATATCCTTGTAACATTGATGGGTCATATAGACGGTAGAAACAAAATTGCTACCCTGCTCCATACCTCTCGCGAGGGTAGCAATTTAACCCAGGGCTGTACAAATCGGCACGCCCGACGCCCGGGACAAGTCGGTTTTGGTCTCGGGCAAGTGGCTCTATGCTGAAAGTTAGTCCCGGGCAAGTCACTATTTTCCGTTGAAACGTCCCGCCACAAGCCTGTTTTCTTCACTAGACTAATCCTAAATTGTAACATTTCATCGATCGATAACGCCTAGGGCGCGTGTTATCTAGGGCGTGTGTCGGCTTCCCTGTGGCGATACACACTTGTAACACAGAAGCTGCTATACTGTGTATATAGCAAGAAAAGTGATATACTAGCTGTGACCCTGATTAGATTAATTTATTCGAATTTGAAAGCATAATCCCACCGACAATTCCGCATGAACTCTGAATTTTGTGTCAACTTTTCAACACAATTTATGGAAAATATTTTCGAAATCAATATCGGCGATATATGGCGACAGATCTGCGTATGATTCAGATTTTTTTAATCCATTCCTTTCGGAATACACATTTACGGGTATGAAATTATTCAAACAAATATTTTTATTTTCGTTATTTCTCAATGAAAGTATACGATGTGACCACTCATTTGAACCGTCTCGACGAGACAGATTAAATGGTGGTCGCGGCATATACTTCTGAGTGCATAGAAGGAAAATATTTGTCCGCAAACATAAGCGTATCCTCAGCATGAAATGGGTTACTGCATGATTGTCCCGTGATGCGATGATGAAAGAAGTCGCACGTTTGCGACGTCTGTGGCACATCAAAAGGCGTGTTGACCAATCAGTAACATTTCAAAACATAGCCTAAAGGTCACACAGTTTACAGCCTTGCGCTGAATGAGGTCATACAATAAACACCTGTACACACAGCTGGGTGTATCGGTTTTTTGCACAAAGCATCACACAAATCTCGTCTGTGTAATATGTGTCGGGTGTAATCGCATCTGGATTTGGAATTCATATATCCACTGGCACGGATATTGCACGGTTCGGATAAGCAACACGGAAGGTCGTATGTCGCCGGACTTCCGTGCAATAGGGGGGTCGCACTGTATGCATATTAACATGATTTAATACCTGATTAAAGATATTACATTTGCTAACATACTAATAATAATTATTTTATGTACTTTGAATGTCGTTGTTTTAATAAACTTACAGAAATCACGAATCAACTAATTACACGATGACTACGACGTCCGACGATTTTTTTTTTTAATTTTCTTTGTTTTCCTTTTTCTTCTCGATTTTTTTAAAAAATTTTGGGGATCCACGAGAGACCCGCGTTATAATGGAGATCGCGCTATACGCGATCGCGTTATAATGGAGCTGCAGTGTAATTAGCGAATTAACAGCTGTTGCCAACAAAAAAAAAATGAAATTTCAAAAAGTTTATTATTTATCGTTCCGCGAACATACTGATAGACATTAAATATTGTAAATATAGACGTTATTTCATTTTCGAGACGGTCAAATGAGTAGACTCCGTAATTTAATTCACAAAACGTCGATGTTTTTACACCGAAAATTCTGGAATATAGCTCGAAATTATAGATAGACCATTAAACACCAATCAATCGATCTTTCCTGATTGCCAAGGTTCCCGTTACTAGTAATATATGTTATTGCCAACATTTTTATAGCAACTAAAGTGCATGTATTATGTACACATGGATTATAATTTCCAGGACAAGTCGGGGCAAGTCACTTTTGTCAAGTCACTTGTCCGGGACAAGTGGCTAAAAAATCAATTTGTACAGCCCTGTAACCCCATCTCTTTAATGTAACACATGGAAGAGTGATTTTTGCAATCGGTTATCCGGGGTGTTCGATATGTTAGCGATATAAAACTGCCCAAGCTGCATCAATATAAGGTTTGATCGTGTCCAGCCATGTGCAAACGTTTGCTGTGGCCCTCGGGAACTGTTTGAACCCAAGGTCGCAATGTTACATTTCCAACAAAAAACTGATGTAATTTGAGCATTATATTCAGTACTTTCATAAATCGTCTCATTCACATAGATAATTTTCGGTATTCACATCCCGGGGCCGCGTCATGAACATCATGAAGTAGTGACGTCATGAAGGCACTTCCGCGTAGTGACGTCATGAAGGCACTTCCATTGCACGCGGCCCCGGAATGAGCATTGCCTAAAGCCATATGCAAACAGCACGCGCTATATGTTTGCACATATGTGCAAACAACGGAAACCATGTAACAATAAATTATTAATAAATAACATGCACATGCAGAAATGGGTTATTTTACTGTGTAAAGGTGTTTATCTGACATTTACTTGTATATCTTTGAAAGGTTCATTTTGTTATGTGGAATGTTAAACAACAACTGGAGAAAATATGTCCTTCCATGGGAAAATTATTTCCCTGTTCTATTATTTTTGGCAATTTACTAGTTGTACATCAAAGATTATTTGTTTAAAGGTATACAATATACAGTTTACTAAATTTTGACCTACATGCAAGTTGCAACAGTATGTTGCACTTCGGTATGCACTTCGGTTGCTCACATTTTTTTAATGGGTCAAATTGTAGCCGTAGATACAATGTAACATACCGGAGACGAATTATTGTAGTTAATAGACTCAGTTTCTAATCTCATCCCTCCAAAAAAAGAAAATACTACTTTTATCATAAACATTAATTGTGCGGTACTCTTTAAAGGCCCTGAACGGCTCAGTATTACAATTTTCCGATTTTTTCAAACAAAAAACAAAGTTTGCCAACTGATTTAGTACATAACATATACTGCCTAATAGATACATCTCAAGTCTTGAGATTTACATCTTAATCGCAATGTGAACACAACAAAAACTTGTTTTGTGTACCACTCAGTGCAAAATGTCAATATTGACAATTTCATTTCCGTAACCCAAACGGCTTTGGCTCGGAAGCGAGTCGATAAACTCCGGCTATCGGAATTCATCGGCCACGAATCAGGGAGTTGAGGAGTTGACCCGAGCGTCTATCAGAAAATCGATCAGGTTTTGAAACACGCACCTTTTTGTACCAAAATGAATGCAAACAGTTTCAAAGTGTGTGTAAATAGAAACCTGTTGGATTTATGTGTGGGAAAACTCAATAGGAGGCTAAATTCGGCAACTTGAGCCGTATAGGGGCTTTAATTTAATTGAATGCAAGAAACGTAAATTGTTGTCTGCTGTTCGTTAATAGAAAACGTGGTTTGGGAATCATTTCCATCCATGAAAACTAAACAGCAGATGATAAAATGTACTTCAGCATCGTAAGAGTTTAGCAAATAAGCAGCTTATCTGGAGCTCTGCAATGTAACGACAATCACCTAGTGAGGCGAGCATATCGTGAAGATCTTCCTTATCAATAAAGCCGTCGCGGTTCTGGTCGATCATGTTGAATGCCTCCTTGAACTCCTGAATCTGTGCCTGGTCGAACATGGCAAACACGTTTGACGTGGCTCGCTGGGCACGCTTCTTTGTGTTCCCCTTCCTCTTGGTCTTGGCACTCGACATCTTTATGGTCTTTTAGTTGGCACAGCTTCTGCAAATCAAATGTCTTGTAAAGGTACATGCCCACTCAGTAGGCACCAAATATTCTAATATATCAGACATCATCCGAGACATTTTCTGGCAAAATAAACATTTATTCACAATACCCCCACGTACGGATTGGCATTATTATACATTTTATCTCAGATATAAATTTCCACACTGATACCAGGGGCGATAAACATGTTTCTTTAATGTTAACAGACATTGATATTTATTATCTGTATTTATTTTTTGAATAGCTAACTTTTATTAAGATTCCCCATAAAATAAAGGCATGAAACCTTCCACACCAAATTCGCTGTGGAAGGTTCAGTGTGTAAAATGGCTGTTTGTGCTTCCAAGGTGAAGGGAGCCACCCAGTAAGCGGATTCAAAACGGGAAATACCTTGCTCTAGGCTCAACTTCCACAAAAATAGCTGATTACAGAAGTTATGTTGCTAAATAAACTGGGTGGGAATTGAACAAAATTGAGCGTAACGGCAAAATATTGTCATAGTAGGCGCACATGACACTGAAACTGGCAAGTGAGTGGATGGGGAAAAATGGTGCACCAGAAAAACACAAACAAATACATTCACAATAACTATTCGCACGCATATCGGTAATACATATATTTATTTAGTTAAATGTGCTAATTTACATCTTAAATAACTCCTTAAAAGTACAGTAAAATGGCTTACATTTTAAGAATTCTAAAAATTCGAACCCGGAAATGACTAACGTCTGTTATAGTTGTTATCTTTACGCATGCGTCAATTTTCGATGTGATTAGAATGCGAAAAGAAAAATAGAAACGGTATATATATACAAAAGGAGACCACGAGGACATATTTCCTGATACTCTTGTTAAATTGACTAAGAAATTTACTGATGTGTTCTTCCTTATTGCATCAGCACTTTCATATTGCAATAATACAGACAAGCTCACCGTCGCAGTTGTAAGACTTTCCGCACAACAGTATGACTGGTGGCTCTGACATAGTGAATAAGCTGGGCGATATAAATGTGGGAAACATGAGTCAGCCCATGAAGATGGAGTGTTTTGTCACAGCTTAGAATTTGTTTAGCAATTTTAATGTTTTAAACTGTTTTAATCACAAGAAATGTTATACTAACTGTTGTAAATAAGTTCGAGTTGTGTTATGGTAAAGGTTTGGTAAACTGGAATAGCGCTTGGATGCTCGAGTTGGCTGAAATAGCTGAACAACTGTCTGCCGTGAATTTTACCAGAAGCGGGAATCCATCCGCCATCTTGAATTTTGCAAAATCACCGAGACCCTGTTGCCTAGTGTAGCGTGTTTCGACATACCCTACAGCTGAAAGTGAATGAATATGCATTGAAAATATATGAAATAACTTCTACATGCGATGAAATTCGGTCCTGTCTGAAAACTACCCTTTAAATTACTTGGAACATGTCGTCCTTCAACAACAACAACAATATGCTGCTGAAATTTTGAGCCAACTTTCCAACTGCCTCCTGTATTATCTCCTGTGTTATTACAAGAAATTTAAAATAAACTGTATATACATGTTATTTGCTGCCTCATATTCCTGAACTTCGGCATTTTGACGGAATCGGTGGATGTAGATTGCACAGCGCGACCCCAGCTATTAAATAAGTTGAGACTGTTGGATGCAAAAACCGCCCCAGGAATTTTAAACTGAAATTTCTTAACTGATATGACAATATTCTTATTTTTAATCTACATTTTATCCGGTGAACTGTTGTAGACAGTATGCGATATACCATTGTAGTTTTACTGTGATAAACAAAACAGAGTCTGATGAGACAGTTTTATCATTGTTTTCTAATATCTTACACAGGAAATAATTTAGTAGTTCAACTGAATTGCAAACTGGCTGTACATGAAGTGGACTGTGTATCTTAGACTCTTATAAGAGGAATATCTGTGTTTTAACTGTAAAATAACATACTGTAGTGAAGAACTGCCTGCTATAAACACTTTTACAGCCGGATAGGTATATAATCTTTTTATATTTTTTTTTTAACATTGGCGTGGGAATTTATCGGTCATGGAGGTGGAACTATGCAGATCAAATCGCTCTTTAAATACCACAGCGCGTGGGAGAGGCTACACACTTAGCCGTACGCGAGCTCTGACAAAGAAAGCCTTGTCCTGTCTCAACGACGTGAAAATTGCACATGAAGTCAAGGGAGATAACCACTTATTTACATTCTCTACAGCCCTCTACGAACTATATAAGACAAATGTCATAGCATTCCATGAGCAGCAGTCAAAGAGCGGAGATAGCACAACCCTGAATGAAGTCATACACATATATGATAAGCAAAATGCCGTTGTCGAATCGCAGATAAAAGTTTATCAGCGGACGCAAAACGGACGTGGAAAATCCAAATACACGCTGAATTTGTATCATACAACTAGCAGAGCCATGGCCAATGGCGGAAATACCAGTGCATTCTCCACAGACAATAATAAGATAATAAGTAACATAATCAAAACCTCTGAACTTGAGAACTTGGATAAACATTTACATGAATCCATAGTAAAACAACTGGGGAATATTAACATTAAGAAGACAAATAAAAGTACTTCAGGAAAAAAGGTAGCCCAACTGAAATCAAATACTGTAATGAACGAACCTACGTCAGATAAACTGGACATATGTCGACATTGTCATATATTTGTAGAGCAGGGTGTATGTTGTGATAAGTGCTGTGGCTGGTATCACTATGGCTGTGAAGGGATTGAAGCAAGTGAACTGACCGAGGACTCCGAGTATTTCTGTCTCTCATGCAAAAGCCTGAACGACGACCTTTGCCCGCTGACGGATGGCTTGCTACGTGATGATGAAATTGATTCAGCTCACATAGACTTGAATACCCATCTACCACGTGACACTCAATCAAACCGGTGTAATACCCTCGCTGTGCGGGTCAGGGACTCTCAGGCACAATCGGTGCACCCAATATCTCCCAGTGCTCCACGTAGACATGTCGTGGCAAAATAAACTCCTGCGATATCCTACACTCCAATATCTGCAACTACACCAACCCCACGAGAGCGTTTGCAGCAAGTTCCATCCTCAGGCACTCAAACTGCGACTACTCCACTACAAACGACCACTCAGGAACATGTGCGGCGTACACAGTGCCCCCCTACCTCAACTTCAGCCAACACTCAACTACAAACGTCAAATCCAGATCATGTACAACAAACTCCATCCTCGCAATCCTCAACAACCGCTACTACTCAACAACAAACGACCGTTCGAGAACATGCACAGCAACCGCAGTCACCGGCTCGCAAATCCACTACTTTGCCAAAACAACGCCAAAGAAAGAAACCTGTACAACAGTCAGATGAATCTGAAAAGTTAAACCTGGCCAAATCATTAGTAAACAATCTTGAAAGAAAGCTAAGCGATATAGAAAACACAAACAAAGTACTCAAAGATGAACTGAACTCAATGAAATACTCTGATACCTTTAACAGAAATGAGCATTTTTCAGTACATCCACACTCTCCGCACGTTTTAACTTCTGGACAGCCCACTTGGTCAAACATGCAGAGTAACCTGAATACGCAGGCTGAAACTGAACTAGCGCAACTTAGATATACAATTCAAAACTTGGAGATGGAGTTACTGCGGCAACGATTCACTTCGATTGAAAGAACTATGCTTCAAAATCAACTCCACACTCAAACACCACCACCTCCTCGCTATTATGGAAGTCCGGTAGGACCATTTCCTGTCCATCCGCTACCGGTCCCACCGTATATGGGAGCAGTCCCGCTACCTCCTCCGTACTTTGGAGCAGTCCCGCTACCTCCACAGTATATGGGAACAACTCCGCCGCCACCACCACCATATATGTACCATAATAATCAAGTTGGACAATTTAATAGACATAGGCAACCTACAATGTTTACAGTACCTCATATGTACCGTGCTCCAATGCAGACCTTTCCATACGCTGCTCGCTACCAGCAGGTGAACGTACACCAAAATATCCAGATAAATCCAGCAGTCAATCCGAATGACCGACTACAGGGCCATCCGATTATCATGAACCCCACGCAACCAGAAGTTAATCTGATGCACACGAATACTACCACCACTACAAACGAGGTCTCTGCACTCCAATCGCCATTATGTAATATCACAACAAACGCATCGTCCTCGTTTCTGAAAGGACCGGCACCTACGGAGATACAGTCCGAGACGCAAGTAGTTGTTATATCAGATGACGAGTCGACTTTGGATGTATCCGAGAATAAAGGTGAACGGTCTCTTAATACACCTCCAATAAATCATCATCCAGACTCGGACTCCGATGAATCATCATCTCAGCCCTCAAGATGTAGTCCTGAACATGCAATATCTAATCATGAATCGGTGGCAGATGTAGTAGATGAATCTTCGCACACACAGTCTTTTTTAGAGAACGGACGTGCCTCACAAAAGACTGCGAGGGAGATGTCAGATATCTAAAGTGTACAACCCTGAATGTAAAAAACGTTGAAACGAACAATTTTTATGTACTGGACTTACTGAAACAAACCGATATTCTATGCCTACAGGAGACGTGGCTGTTTTCGTTCCAACTAGAGAAATTGAATGATCTAGACTGTGACTTCAGCAGCTTTGCCAAAGCGGTAGACGATAACGATCCTATTCCACCAGTTCAGAAGCCACGCGGGTATGGGGGTGTCGCTACACTAACACGCAATGACTCTAGCTTAATCTTTAAGAACTGTAACGACGGCAGTAATCGAATAATCGTCACTGAAATTCTTGCTGAAACGCCAATCTGTCTTTGTAATGTCTACAGGCCTTCAAGGAACTCTCGAACTTCGCAACATTTCGTTGAAGTTATTGAAGAGTTGGATGAAATCATTGAAAAATATAGACATACACACGCAATGATTATATTAGGAGATATGAACGCATCACTCCAGAATCGTGCTGGTAATGAGCAGGACTCTTTACTCTCCAGCTTCTGTAATAGGAATAATCTCAGCTCACATCAAAGTGGAACGCCTACGTTTTTCCATGAAAACGGGAGAGATTCGGCGGAATTAGACTACATTCTCTGCTGCGACCGAGCTAAAGTCCTAGTCCTGAATGTCACAGTTGAAAACGACAGCTCGTCTTCTAGTAACACCTCAGACCATAAAGCAGTAACGACGACTCTGAAAGTGAAACTCAAACGCAAAGACAATAATCCACAGACTCGAAAAGTTAAACCGAAATGGGATGAGTGTAATAAAGACATATATGCCTCATATATCAGTAATAATCTGAAGTCTTTTACTCCGCCAGGGTCCGGTGCAGATTTTATATGCTCCTTGGGACATCTCTCTACAACACTAAAGGAAGCAACCAAAAGCAGTATACCAAATCACAAAACCCATCATACAGTGAAGCGTCGTAAGGACAGGCCATGGAATGAAAGAATTGCGAAAGCGATGAAAGAAAGTAAGGAAGCATGGTGGAAGTGGAGGATTGCAGGAAAACCTACTTTATCGAAACATCCCACTGTCAAACGTAGAACTGAAGTAAAACGACAACTGAAAAAGGAACAAAGACGATATGTAAATTCACAAAAAGTCAGTAAACTTGAAAATATATAATGAGCATTAAGGATAACGTGAAGAAATTTCACTCTCTCGTACGTAACCAACGAAAAACTGGAAAAGCTTCGGTAAAATGTCTAGTTGTAAATGGTGAATCCCTGGATAGCTATGAACAGGTATGTGAAGGTTTGGCATCACACTTTCAAAGTCTGGCAGAGAACCTTGACAACGAAAAGTTCGACGAGACGATGTAAAATACATTTGCAGAGGATGTAGCTTTCATTGAAAATATCTGTAATCATACGAACATCCAATTAAAGCCTATTACTACTGATGAAGTGGAACATGCCTTGAAACGTCTAAACACTAATAAAGCAGCAGACTCTATGGACCTCACTAGTGAACATTTGAAATTTGGCGGTAAATCACTAACTGTCTTCCTCGTCGATCTCCTCAACTACATGGCAAGAGCAAAATCTGTCTCACCGGTCTTGAAAGAGGGCCTATTGTCTCCAATCTACAAGAAGGGGGATGTCACAAACCCATCAAATTTTCGGGGGATCACTGTTACGTCGGTAATATTGAAAATATTTGAACATATAATCAACGAGAGACATAACTCTATCTTGGACAAAACTCAGTCAAAACTACAGAAGGGCTTTAATCCTGGACAGTCTTCAATAAATGCTGCGCTTATTCTGTCGGAAGTCATTGCAGAATCCAAAAACATGAAACGACCCTTAATAGTAACTACGCTGGACGCGCAAAAAGCGTTTGATGTTGTTCACCATAGTTCACTATTGGGGAAGTTATACCTTGATGGAATACGCGGAGATGATTGGCTCCTGCTGAAAGACATGTATACCGATCTAACTTCAGTTGTGGAATGGGAAAACATGCTGTCAAACCCTATTACTATTAAACAAGGTGTTCGTCAGGGTGGGGTTCTATCAACGACGCACTACAAACGCTTCAACAACCCACTATTACTCCAAATTGAAAACAATTTTACCGGCGCCACAATTGGATATATTAACATTCCTCACGTTACCTGTGCAGACGACCTGGCCTTAACTACACATTCTCCAAATGACATGCAGCAAATGATAGACAATGTTGACAACTTTGCAAACAGAGAACGCTATTGTATAAACCATACAAAGAGTAACATATTAATTTATAAAAACTCAAATCCTAAGGCTCCTCATAGTCAATATTACATGTCGGGTGAGGAACTGCCAAAAGTCAGTCAGGCTACACATCTAGGGATCAATAGGACAATAGATAACAAAGCAGACATTGATGAGAAGATATCTTTAGGGAGAAAGGCAGCATATTCTCTTATGGGAGCGGGACTACACAGTGGCAACGGGCTGAAACAGTCAATCTGCGCCGAGCTATGGAAAACTGAAGTATTGCCGGGAATGCTTTTTGGACTCGAAACGCTTGAACTGAATCTAAAGCAAATGGAAAAAATAGAAAGCTTTCAAAGAAAATGCCTGAAGCAAATCCAAGGGCTTCCTGATAAAACGCCAAACTCTGCGGTATTGGCTCTACTTGGTATTCCTCCAATTGAAAAGGTTATTCATAAGAGCATGCTAACGTTATTTGTGAAGATAATTAAAGTTCATGAAACCGTTGAATACGACATCGTAGTAAGACAACTTGCAATGAAATCGCCGAATGAATACAGTTGGTTTAATCAAATTAAAACGATACTTCATAAATACGATCTTCCTACCGCGTATCAACTACTGTCCAACTCGCCGTCAAAACCTGCGTGGAAGAAATCTGTCAACGGTGCTCTCTACAGTGAAGTTACCAACGCCTGGTATGAAGATGTAACTTCCAAACCTTCCTTGAAATATATCAACCCAGAGATTCTGCGGGTGGGTAGACCCCATCCAATATGGAGCACTGTACGTGACAATATACACGACAGCAGAATGGCCCAACTGAAATGCAGACTCCTGACGGGTACCTACAATCTTCAGGGAAACCGAGCGGTCTTCAACCAATACAAAGTGAATCCGGTGTGTAAACTCTGCGAGAGTGAGCCATAGACGAGACAACACTTCCTGACCGGGTGTACGTCCTTTCAACCTGAGCGAGAAGACTACCTCCGCAGAACCGAAGATATCGTAAAACCATATGGCATTGATATAAACAATCCAGTGACATTAACCAAACTTATTTTGGATCAACCATGGAGCATCACCAGCCCAACAGACCTAGATAGCATGGAACGTGCGAGCAGAATTCTCATCCATCATCTCCATCATAAACGGGTTCGACTACTTACCGCTATAGAAGGGCAACAGGGTCTTGGCGATCGTTGCTAAATCGCCTCTATGGCACTATTCCAGTTTTCCAACGGATACCTGTAAATACGTATATAGACTATTGACTTACCACAAATAAGAAAGACTAACAAACCCTATCTACGTCCTTCGATACGGTTCGTCGAAAAGAAAACGACGGAGCTCTACTACCACAACAACAACAATGACTCTTTCAGTTGTATCACAGTTAATAACTTAATTGCAACCTAAGCACTGACGTAAGCGAAGTTCAATGTAAACACATGTTACAATTAATTCCATGAAAGGGACAACATCTGTAAAGCAGTTTAAATCATCAGTATATACCGTCTTACTCATGTTTGTAACGACTACAAAGGAAGTGAATTAACATCCCAGGAAGAACGAACGGAGATAATGTTTACACCTGCCACATTTTTATGATGCGAGTTTAAATTTCCAAGAGAAAAAAAAGTATCCACGATTACCACGACTACCTGAAAGAATTACAAGTGGAGGTGGAGTTAGTATTTTCATCATGTTCACAATCAATGACATACACGCCTACTAGCAGCGGCTTTTAAAGTGAAACCATATGGAACACATTCAAAATCGCTGGCGGCATATACTGGTCATGTCTTAATTCATAGCAAGTGCACATGACAATTAAGTCATGACACCCATGATAATCACTGACGACGACTACCAGAAACATGTACACGACAAGCGTGGTTTTTTGCACTTATTCATTTGTGACATTAACAAATGTATGATCGTTACAGTCCATAACAGAGACTAGCAACTGCGTATGTTGAACTCAGTGTAAACGGGGAAAATGTGCACAACTATTGAACTGACAGCTAGTCGTGTCCAACATGTACGTGAACAATAATATCCTTTGTTATATATGTAATAGAACTCCTGCGAATTAAATTTGGGCGAGTCAGGAATATAATACAGCCGAATTCTGAACAGTATTGATAAGTATTATCCCCTTGCCGGCCGATGTTGTATGAACGTTTTTCGTCGATATTAATTTATTGTAATGGTTGAAGACTGAAATGTCTTGTCTTCACAGTACTTAGTGACAATATCATATCATGATCGAATGATAACTTAACGATGAACTCCGACATGGTAGGTGTATTCGGATTAATATAAATTAAATCATCGATCAGCTATATGCACCTCAGAACATCGCTCAGATAAGCAGTCCAACAGAACATCACTCAGCTATGTAGCCCGGCTAGTTGCTGAGCAGTAGTTTCAAGACACACATCCCAGACCAGTCATAATATAATAGGTCCATATGATATAATATGCTGATCGGCAGAACTGTCAGCATATAGTTATATATAGCCCAAACTAAATACGGGCGTGTTATCTCGGAGTTGAGACGAGTTACACTCCTGGCAACACATACAGGTTCATGATAACTCGCCCATCTAGCGGTATCGCCCATATCACGTTACGGACACTGGTTAGGATTCATCAGTATACATGCAGCTACATTGGAATAGGCCATGCCAGGCATATAGTAGTGGATTACCCCATATCATTTCAAACCATTGCAGCTGAGACAATTAATCCGCCCAGAATATTGCTTGTATTTGATTTTGGTAAACTCATGTCTTGTTTATTTGTGTTCATTCAATTATTGTCTCAAACATTGTCCATACTCATTGGTAACCAATTATTTGCGAGGTGCGCCCGAGGAAAACCTATATATGTATACGTAAATAATGCCTAGATACATGTGGTTGATGGTCGTCGCATGTTGCTGATTAATAAACCAGTTATACTGGCTCAGAGTGATACCAGATATATAGCAATATTCTATTTTTCAGCTGCCAGGCTCGCACCGACTTTTGAGAAAATTATTTAAGAATGCTGAGTGTCATAACTTCACATTAGTATGGTGCATGGCTTATTGATAAATTGATAGCACGGCTGCTCAGACTGTAACTCGAATGTTTTGGCTTTCACGTGACAGCCAGACCATTCGGGCTACTCAGACTGGTGACCGCCGTTGGCCGTTGATCATGGGCGAGGGTCTCGTGTTAGAGCTAGCCGGTAATTATCTCAAGGCTGGGTGGGCTGGTGTGGGTGGTATTCTGTTGGTCACGAGCTATCTTTATGAAGTCAGTCGCCTGTTGTTTTCTCAGCCGAGATGGGCAGAAAATATCATATTCTTCTTCTTATTAGTATTCTTGTTAGTGTGCGTTGAAGCATTGCTTCTGGTTCAGATGGAGAAATTTGTGTAACCGTTAGTAAAGAATGGTGGAATCATTGGTTCAAACGGATCCGAGTTTGCCACTTGGGAGCCGATTTTTTTCCATCCGCAGTTACTTTGGTGGTGTTAGAGATAGCGTATTACCACCGCAACAGGTGACTTCTGATAGGATTTTAACATATTCGAACCTACTGGAGTAACGCCTGTTCAGTACAATATTAATAGATCATCGCTAGGTTATACTCGTGCTCAACTGAATGCTTGCTCTCGCTTGCCTGCTTTTGGCCCCGACTTACATTGCTGCCGGGATGTTGCAACTCGGTGAACGAGTGTCACGTACATCTTTACCGATTATATGACACCAACATGTGTGTCAAGAGCCGCCAGGGGTGGATTGGTTCAACCTGGGACCCGTTTTGCTGTGCATCACTGGTGCCTGCAGGTTCTACCCGTGCACCGGGACACTGTGCGGAATTACAGAAGCGTAATGGACCTAAGTAGTGTCCTATTTCGGCACACATATATACACACCTGTCCGTCTTGCACCAATATATATATATCACATAAAACACTTCAAAATTCGGCCTTTTATGGATTTATATGTCCGGGTATGGAAGGTCATCGAGCAAATTCCCACCCTTAAATATAAAATAAGTTAACATTGGGGTTACCATACTTGCAAAATAGCCCAGTGCTCGGTAAAATGTAAATGCTTGGATTTAACGACTGCACTGTCTCGACGACCTTGCATGTCGTCTTCCAAGAACGGGAGAAAGGAAGGAGGTGGATACAGAGGAAACCGGCACCAGGCCTAGGGGCCTAGCTCTTATTAGAATAAACAGGACCGCCTTTTAAAGTTCCCATCCGAAAGGACAAGTAGAACAGTATACAAACTATCTAAGAAATACTGACGCCCGGGAACTGAACCCTGAATCGAACGCGGGTCGCCAGCGTGGCAGTCCGACGGTGTTACACATCGGCCAAGATCTGCTCTAACCCAGCGCTCGGTATAGTAATCATTAGGTTGTTAAGGTTGGTGAAGATGGTATCGTTGCTATGGCTAGCCAGACGGGTGAATACATGTATTAGCTAGATGTGTATTGGTTTTGCAGAAATTGAGGCTTATGAATAAAACGCCCCGAAATAAAGATACAAACTTGACAAAATTGAAGGACTTATATTGAACACAACTACCATCAATACGTACCGGTATGTCGTCTTAAAGCGTGTGTTGAGTTGTTGAACCGAAAATTCAGCGGCTGAAACTCGTAACACAACAACAATGAACAATGGCCGCGCCCATGCAGAACAGAAAGTTTACAAATACAATGTTTAAAGTGCAGTCAGCCAACTTTTAAGAGGAAAATGTCAGATCGTCCACCAGATGATAGTGTAACTATTCAAGTTACTCGTGTGGTTCTGGACATTTTGGTAATTTCGGTCATTGTTTATGACTGCGAATAGCTCTTTCTGTGACTTGTCATGTGTTTTCGCGTTGAATAGATATTTCCCAAAAAGATACCAAATTTGCTGGTGTCCATTTTGCTGCACTATAGTGGTGTAACAGTAATAAACTATTGATTTTTCATGTGACAACAAACTTCAAATCACTGACACATCAGTGCTTTTAAAGTTTTTTTGTTGAGATGCCAGTTTTCGGGGTAGTCAAAGTTTTTGGGGTAGGGTGGGTAACCCGTCTAGATAGGTCCCAAAATCCGCACCTGTGCACATAGATGTCCATTTGTAACAAATATATAGCATTGGTTACATTGGTTACATAGGGGGAGATAATCCATGACCGGGGCTCGAATCGAAAATAGAAATCAACATTGCGCATCTATGCTACTCATGATAAGGAACGAATCTGCTGCCAAATTCCAAGTCGAAAAGGGGGAGATAATCCATGACTGGGGGTCAAATCAAAAATTGAAATAAACTTTGCGCATCTACTTATCATAAGGAAGCTACATACATGTACAGAGTTTCAGGTATGTAGCTATTACGATTTAAAAGTTTTATGAGTCACAAGGTTGGTGACGGATGGACAAGAGTAACATTACACTAAATGCCCCCTCCACTATCGTGGTGGGGCATAAAAAGGAATTTTATTTCTAATTCTTCATACTACTATAAGTGTATCTCAGCTCTAATTAGATGACTCTCTCTAATAGGTTACACTTGCGATGTATACACATCATTTTGTACTATTAAAATTCATTAATATGCACTATAATTAACACAGGAATTCAACTTTCTATTCCTGGCGGCAATTATCGACATTCCATTGCATCTTATATATATATAAATTATAGAGCATTAATTGTAACGATTCATATAATTGGCAAAAAATATATTCAATTATTAAACAAGATTTATTCCACCTATATAATTTGCTTTTTTGATTGTGAAAGAAAAAATGCTGTGTACTTTTATCATATTGTTGTGACTCAGTCCAGTTTTCTATTCAAGTGAATCAATGTCAATAATTTAAAAATGCACTGCCTGATTTAGCATTTTCTGATCATGATCTGCACCTAAAATAAATAGATGTTTTATTTGTATTTATTTGAAAAGAAAATACAATTTTTCGTTTTCAACACTATCATTATGAACCAGTTTTAAGAAACCAAACAAATACATTAAGTAAAAACCTGTACTATCTCATTTTCTTTTGAAATTTGTATAATCTAATTAAGTAATTAAAATCCTGATACAACTTTACAATAGTATAAGATTTTCAAGAAAAACATTCCTAGTTTCTTATTTCTTCACTAAAAAAAACACGACATCAGATTTGAACACTCTTGAACCCCTCAACCGGTCACCCTAAACACCCCAAAGGCAGTTGAAATATACTTTTATGGAGAATAAACCAAAAAAGTTTGATATCCTTAGACTCAAATGAGTTAATTTGTATGGCTTTAGGACCTGTGATCTATAGCAAAATCTAGAGTAACACCCTTAGAATGTGTTAATCAACACATGATTTTGATGACACAAATGGAAAATAAAAATAAACAGCAGATGACCAAATTTAATCCGGCTTTACAAGGGTCAGTATGTCTAATGACATATATTATTTAGTGTACATCTCTCAAAAAAGGACGGGTCAAAGATAACTGAAGTTCAGAAGTTTAGATTAGATGTATTTCCAATGTAGAAATGTTGTGAAATAAAAAAATATATACATATTTCTGATGTTTTATTGCAGATGTCAAATTTGTCAATGTTTGAAGACAGTTAAAAAAAAAATGTGATTTAATGCCAATTATTACTTCCTGAGGTGGAGATGGAAAATAAATGTAAGTTGTATGGATAAATGAATACTATATATCCCACATAAAAAAACTATTTTTTTTTAGAAAGTATAAATAGAAATGAAAATTGTAGATAATCACATGTTTAATAATCATATTTATATGTGATAAAAGCATAACTTACCGATCTGTTGATTGTAGGAAAGCTTGTGTTAGAATATATTTATTTAAGCACTATTAAATGGTATCATAGTAGTAAATGAAGTTAATCTTTACATGAAAAGACTGTCACAGTAGAGAGAAATGGTTTGAATAAGCTAAGCAAATTATTGGATGCCACAATCAGAATAAAACTGACCAATCACAGACTCTGACACATACAGGTCAGACTTGATAAAACTGATTTGAGGTGGTCAGCAGCCTCACCTGCATGTCGTAAAAACCATAAATCCCCTATTGACAGTCTTTGATGTTGTTGATTTTCCATCAGATAAGAAGATCAAACGTTTTATGGTCAGCAATTAATTGTCCAGTACTGTACACTGGCTGGACAAGGATGGAATGGATACTGCCTACTAGATTTGGAAGTTGACACACTGATTGCAATGTTTTTAGGCCATATAAAATTAATTTACTAAACATCATCCCAAACCGCCCTGAACAACTAATGCCAAGAATTATTTAATAATTATTAACAGTCATTATTTTGTTTTAAACACTAATTACAACACATTTTCATTTTAAAAAATCAATCCTACAACCCATCCCATTTCTCCTTGAAACTGAGATGACATTCAGTAATAATTAGAGACTTTAATCAGCCAGTCACAATATATATAATTCTATATATCTGCAAAGGATGCATTATAACATAATAACAGTACAAAGCACCTTATAATTATTTTTAATGTGAAAGAAAAATAGAAACAAACAAATCATTTAAATTTTACTTACCAAACCAGTCAATTAACCCACTCCCCACAAGTAATAGGATTAGTAATAATCTTATTACCTTTATAATGGGTACAACCGGATTCAACTCTCGCATACCAGAGGGTGATACCAGGGATATTGGATCTCGTTAAGTCACTGTATATTTATGGTTTGTGTGACCAGTGTAGATCCAGATCAGCCTGTGCATCCAGTCATGCTTCTAAAAAGCCATACATAGTACATTGTTAACAGACTACAGTTGTGTGGTATTTGATCAGGAGCTAGGCTCGTCAGCAATCATATAAGCACAATGGGTTAGCGTAACAATGCCTGTTTTCTCATGATGCATGTTTCTCTGGTTCTGACCATAAATCACTGTTTGAAGCTATGCAGTGCCATCAACATTTATAACAAAATAAACAGTAGCCAAACCAGCAAAGTTACAAGTACCATGCGAGTCACTAGCTTCAAAGAAGCTTAGAACTTATACTAAGATTAAAATTAGATTAAAATTTGTTAAGGATAAATCTGCTACCCACTGTAAGCTTTCAAAGAGACACAAGACATAATTTTATCTCTATAACAATATGTTGTAATAACCAAGCATTCACAAGTTTCACTTTAGAAAAGAAACAAAAAAATAAAACATATACAAAAAATCCAAATATACATTTTTATTTTTTTATGTATGTCTTATCAAACGTATCGAAAGTTATTTATACTTTACCTGTATATTGTGACCACATGAAAGAAACAAATGAAAATATAAATCTATACATACCTCATTTTGGACGCGCATATTCAACATTTCTTCAATGTATATTCAATATTTCTTCAACGTATCTTCAACATTTAACATTTCTTCAACGTATCTTCAACATTTCTTCAACGTATATATACCCTGTCTATATATACGTTTCCGGTTCCAAAAATATTCATAAAATATTCGTAAAACTCATTTTAGATAGTGACCAATGCTGCAATAAACAGGACGTGTTTGTGTGACCAGTGTAGATCCAGATCAGCCTGTGCATCCAGTCATAAGCCATACATAGTACATCGTTAACAGGCTACAGTCGTGTGGTATTTGATCAGGAGCTAGACTGATCACAAATCATATAAGCACAATTGGTTAGCGTAACAATGTCTGTTTTCTCATGATACATGTCTCTGGGTCTGACCATAAATCACTGTTACAAGCTATGCAGTGCCATCAACCTTTATAACAAAATAAACAGTAGCCATATCAGTCACTAGCTTCAAAGTAGCTTAGAACTTATACTAAGATTAAAATTAGATTAAAATAAAAAAAATTAAAATTAGATTAAAATAAAAAAATTAAATACAACTTTTTTTATCAAAAAAATATGTGCCAACACATTTAACCAAAGACATATAGTATGTAACCCATGTAACCAATGCATAATAGCAGTTACAAATAGTTGGTATAGATAATACTTACAAATTTCATTCAAAACTCTGTAACATATCTACTGCTATACTGTGTAACCAAAGACATATAGCATGTAACCGATGTAACCAAAGCCATATAGCGGTTACAAATGGACACTGGTGTGCAAAGGTGCGGATTTTGGGCCATATATGAACCCGTCCACCGGTGTATACCAGGGTTCAAGCTAGCCCTTCAAAATAGGGAGAAGTTTTCACTAAAATATTGAGAAAATATACCATTTTTATAGTTTTATATAGTGAAAAACTTCTCCCTCAACTCAAAATAGGGAGAAGTCAGGCAACTTATGGAGAGAATTTCGCCCACTTCGCCCTGTAAACTGATCCCTGGTATACCATTCACCTACCATTCACCGGTGCAATCCGAATCTAAGTCTCATGGTAGCTTAGAAAATCTCAGTAGCCTATTTCACCAACATTGCAAAGTATACATATCTAGCAAAGTATACTTTGAGGGAGAAATTGTAAATTTTAGGATAAATTTATTAATTTTTATCATACTGAATTTATTACATTATCATAGCCATTTTTGCTGTGATAATGTAATGAATTCAGTATAATAATTCTGCATACTTTTAAAGGTACATGCCCACGCAGCAGGTTACACTGTACTACTACTTTTCATTTTCTGTCATGCCTTATATGACCATTTGTCTACCCACTAGTTATTTTTAATTACGGCGCGTGTTAATTGGTGTTAAATCGTATTTTATATGCCGCAACCAGAAAGGGTATTTTCCGACCTCGTGCTATTTTTACCAATACGCATCACGTGACACGGTCAATCATATCGCATCTTTGACATGCGCAGTGAAGTATCGGAAGTTGAGAAGAAAAATCTCTGTCCGAGTCCAAATCTAAATCTCCATGTAACTCTTTCCATTTGGTGATCTGGTCGCCAATATTAACGACTCTCTCTCTGTACTGCCTGTCCCTCAGACATTTCGCCTTTTTAGCTCGACTATTCGAAGAATAAGTAGAGCTTATGTTGTCACCCCGGCGTCACCGTCACGCCTTGGTTAAGGTTTTTAGTCAAGCTTGTATATGGAATACTACTGGCCCTACACCCACCATACTTGGACAACTTCATCTCCTAGTGATGTACATCAATAACCCCTGATCTATATTTGACCTTGACCTACATTTCCTCTTGAATTACTTGGTTAATTCCCCTTGGTTAAGGTTTTTAGTCAACCTTGGTTAAGGTTTTTAGTCAAGTTTGTATATGCAATACTACTGGCCCTACACCCACCATACTTGGACAACTTATCTCCTATTGATGCACATCAATAACCCCTGATCTATATTTGACCTTGACCTATATTTCCTCTTGAATTACTTAATTCCCCTTGGTTAAGGTTTTTAGTCAACCTTGGTTAAGGTTTTTTTTCAAGCTTGTACATTGAATACTATTGTGCATCCAGACACCATACTTCGACAACCTTTTCTCATAGGTATGTACATCAATAACCCCTGATCTATATTTGACCTTCACCTACATTTCCTCTACAATTACTTACTTAATTCCTTTTGGTTAAGGTTTTTAGTCAACCTTCTATATGGAACTACTACTGGCCCTACACCCCATACTTGGACAACTTCATCTCCTAGTAATGTACATTAACAACCCCTGATCTATATTTGACCTTGACCTACATTTCCTCTTCAATTACTTAATTTTCCCCTGGTTAACGTTTTAGTCAAGCTTGTAGATGGAATACTCCTGGCCCTACACCAACCATACTTGGACAACTTCATCTCCTAGTGATGTACATCAACAACCCCTGACCTATATTTGACCTTGACCTACATTTAACCTTGAATTACTTACTTAATTCCCCTTGGTTAAGGTTTTTACTCGACCTTGGTTAAGCTTTTTACTCAAGCTTGTACATGGAAAACTATTGTGCATACAGACACCATAATTGGACAACCTTTTCTCATAAGGATGTACATCAATAACCCCTGACCTTTATTTTACCTTCACCTACATTTAACCTTGAATTACTTGGTTAATGTTTATAGTCAAGCTTGTATATGGAATACTTCTGGGCCTACATCAACCATACTTGGACAACTTCATCTCCTAGTGATGTACATCAATAATCCCTGACCTATATTTGACCTTGACCTACTTTTATCCTTGGATTACTTAGTTATCTCCCCTTGGTTATGGTTTTTACTCAAGCTTGTATACTGGAATAAACCTCCTGGGCCTACAGCAACCCCATAACTTGTTGGAAAACCACAGCACCTACGTCCAAGGTCAAGGTCACTGTTGAAGGTCAAAGGTCAAACCTATTGAAATTCCCTTCCGCTCTATATCTTCTACACCGGTGCATGGATTATCAAATGGCTTGGCACAAATGTTTCTCATGATGAGAAGGTGTGTCGCGATCAATAACCACGCACCTACGTCCAAGGTCAAGGTCACAGTTGAAGGTCAAAGGTCAAACCTATTGAAATTCCCTTCTGCTCTATATCTTCTACACCGTTGCATGGATTATCAAATTGCTAACCACGCACCTACGTCCAAGGTCACAGTTGAAGGTCAAAGGTCAAACCTATTGAAATTCCCTTCCGCTCTATATCTTCTACACCGATGCATGGATTATCAAATGGCTTGGCACAAATGTTTCTCATGATGAGAAGGTGTGTCGCAATCAATAACCATGCACCTACGTCCAAGGTCACAGTTGAAGGTCAAAGGCCAAACCTATTGAAATTCCCTTCCGCTCTATATCTTCTACACCGATGCATGGATTATCAAATGCCTTGGCACAAATGTTTCTCAGGATGAGAAGGTGTGTCGCGATCAATAACCACACACCTACATCCAAGGTAAAGGTCACAGTTGAAGGTCAAAGGTAAAAAATATTGAAATTCCCAAATGGCTTGGCACAAATGTTTCTCACGATGAGAAGGTGTGTCGCGATCAATAACCACGCACCTACGTCCGAGGTCAAGGTCACTGTTGAAGGTCAAAGGTCAAACCTATTGAAATTCCCTTCCGCTCTATGTCTTCTACACCGATGCATGGATTATCAAATGGCTTGGCACAAATGTTTCTCGTGATGAGAAGGTGTGTCGCGATCAATAACCACGCACCTATGTCCAAGGTCAAGGTCACAGTTGAAGGTCAAAGGTCAAACCTATTGAAATTCCCTTCCGCTCTATATCTTCTACACTGATGCATGGATTATCAAATTGCTAACCACGCACCTACGTCCAAGGTCACAATTGAAGGTCAAAGGTCAAACCTATTGAAATTCCCTTCCGCTCTATATCTTCTACACCGATGCATGGATTATCAAATGGCTTGGCACAAATGTTTCTCATGATGAGAAGGTGTGTCACAATCTTCTACACCGATGCATGGATTATCACACTATGCCCAGGGTCAAGGTCACAGACTTGATGCGTTTGAAACCTTAACGCTCGGCTAAATGGCTTATAATAAAAAAATGCCTCCTTTTCTTTGGCTGCCAGTGGGGGTATTCGTGTGCCGACAGGCCACATTTCTAGTTTCCCTTGGTTAATGTTTTTAGTCAACCTTGGTTAAGGTTTTTATGCAGGCCGCAGCCACCTTCTTTGTCAAGCTATGTGTACATCGACAACCCTCGTAGTCAAGCTATGCTGTTCTCCTACAGCTCTTGTTGTTTTGGCCGACGCTGTTTCATACAATTTCTGTCCTGGATGTTTCGACATGTTGATATTCTTGTTTTCATATTGGGAAGCCTACTGGCGCGCGTAGTACACTGCACATGCGCATCGCAAGCCGTGATGTGAAAGTCATCGTCCCTGCACATTATCAAAATAGACTGTTACCGCCGCGCGTCGCTAACAGTAAATTGATAATTAATAAATGATTATATTTGTATAGCGGGCACTCGTCATTTTTAGAACTGGTGGAATAGTCACATAATTATACACTTATTTAATTCCTATAAAGAACATTTTGTGCCTACTGCGTGGGCATGTACCTTTAATTATAAAATATATGCAGTGGTTAGTTCTATATGAAATAATGCATTTCAGGAAAAATAAATGATTACTCCCTCAAAGTATACTTTGCTAGAAAAGTATACTTTGCAATGTTCTTGAAATCGGATACTGGTCTACGGATGTGTTTTACTATTTCATCTGTCTTTTATATTTTCTATATCCGTGAGAGCTGAGACCCTTATAGTGTTTAAATTTAGTCAAGGACACAGAAAATATAAAAGACAGATGAAATAGTAAAACACATCCGTAGAGCTGAGATTTTCTAAGCTAGTCTCATGGTATTGTTTACATTCGGGATTTTCACGCGCATGTTTTTACGATTGCACCCATCATCCCAAACAAAAATATTTTGTGCCAGATCAAACCTAAACCATACTGAGATCAGTTATTTCCGATCTTTTCACCGATTTAAATCCGAAAAAAATCGGTGACTAGACCTATCTAGAAACCGATCTATGACCGATCTTGCTGACATAAACTTTTAGAAACCGATCTTTGGACGATCTTTACAACTTACAAAATTTCAAAAGCGAGTTTTGACCGATTTTTGGAACTTAGGCTATTTGATAACTGATCTTTGACCGATCTCAATAACATAAACTTTTAGAAACCGAGTTTTGACCAATTTTTTTTAACTTAGAATAATAATTGTTAACTGATCTTTGACTGCTCTCAACAACTTAAACTAAACCAAGTGACTTGGTGTGGTATGGGACCTGGCACCAGGTCAGGTTATTCTAATTTCAGGGCTGAATATATTTTTCCTCGATGTAAATAGTCCGTTCTGATTTTGGGATTTTCCCCCCAATGCAAGTGGTTAAAACGGGATTGAACCCGTTTGCCCGGCCTTACATGACCTTAGCTGTTGATAGGCCAGTAAACACCAATAAACAAACATATGTTTTTTAAATATTTGAATTTAAAATATACTAGAATACTAGCTCGTATGGCCCCTGCCTAGATGTTTCAATGTATACATGCTTATTATTTTTTACTTCCGTTGTTTTGTAACTTTTTAAAGTGTGTTCATGGATCCATAAATTTAATATAAATCTATGAAGTTGCAACAACAATTAACTTGCTGCGCTGTGGAGGATTCCCCCTGCGAAGCTCAGTTCTACAAATCGGAACAGTTCTAGAACATTCTAGAACTGTTCTATAACATTCAAAAGTGGAACATTTGTAGAACACAACTTGGTTCTAAAAATGTTCTTAAAATATTCTGGAACAGTTATAGAACACTTTAAGAACCAAAATATATTCTACAAATGTTCTACAAAGGTTCTGATGTGTAGTTCTAGAAAATTTGTAGAATTCTACAAGAACTGTCAAAATAATTACAATTTTGTACTGTGAATGAAAACTTTTAATTTTTGCAATTTGGAAAATGGAACACTTATAGAACACTTCTAGGACCAAGCAAGTTCTATATTATTAATGTTGCAATACTGGGAATCTGGAACAAATGTAGAATTTTTCTAGAACCAAGCAAAAAGGCCCCTAATTGGAAAGACGGACAACATGAATATTATACATCCCTCTGGCTTTTCATACATTTTCATACTTTTCATATATTTCATACATGGATTCATCTGATGATACTCTATCGTGCTAAAGCAAATCCATGACCCACCGCCCATCCCTTATCCCAAGGTCAAGGTCACAAACTTAGCACATTCATAAACATAACGTTGGGGTAAATGTCTTATAACATCTGTTTTCTTTCATGGAACGCCTTGATATTTCATACAATCATTCCTCAGATGACCCTCTATCATGCTGTAGCAAATCCACGACTCACCACCCAACCCTTACCCCAAGGTCAAGGTCACAAACCTAGCACATTCATAAACTTAACGTTGGGGTAAATGTCTTATAACATCTGTTTCCTTTCATGGAACGCCTTGATATTTCATTCATGCATTCATCTGATGATACTCTATCGTGCTATAGCAAATCCATGACCCACCGCCCACCCCTTACCCCAGGGTCAAGGTCACAAACTTAGCACATTCATAAACTTAACGTTGGGGTAAATGTCTTATAACATCTGTTTCCTTTCATGGAACGCCATGATATTTCCTACATGCATTCCGCAGATGAACCTCTATCATGCTGTAGCAAATCCACACCCCCCACCTCTTTCCCCAAGGTCCAGTTAACAAACTTAGCACATTCATACATGCATTCCTCATGTGAATAGCTATCATGCTGCAGAAAATCACCAACTTAGTGCATTCATAAACTTAAAGGTACATACCCACTTAGTAGGCACAAAATGTTCTTTATAGAAATTAAATAAGTGTATAATTGTGTAACTATTTCACCAGGTCTAAAAAGTACGAGTGCCTGCTATACAGATATAATCATTTAGTAATATTTATTTTACTGATAGTGACGCGCGGTGGTATCATGCTATTTTCATATGCAAATGAGGCATGGACCATAAAAAATAAATAAAAAATTTTCAATGGTATTTTTTACTAATTTATACTAATTAAATGTGTCACCTGAAATTTTTTTATTTTCGACAGATTAATCATTATAAAGTATGATCATTGCACATAAATACAAATAAATACAGAGAATAAATCGTAATGTCCATTAACATTTTAAGGAAACACGGTTATCGCCCCGATATCTGTGTGAAAATTTACTTTTGATATAAAATGTATAATGTCAATCAATACGTGGGGTAATGGTCAATGAGTATTTAATTTGCCAAAAAATATCTCAGATGATGTCTCTGATATAAAGAATATGTTGTGCCTACTGAGTGGGCATGTACCTTTAATGTTGGGTTAAATTTTGTTTTACTTCTGTTTTCAGGGAGTGCATTGATATTTCATACATGCATTCATCTTAATATGCTATATTATGCTATAGCAAACCAACGACCCACCTTGCACCACTGACCCCAATGTCAAGGTCCACCGCACGCCCCTTAACCCAAGGTCAAGTTATATAATATTCATGTTTTTTTATGCAACTGTGCCAAGTTTGAGTGAAGGCTGCCAATTCATATTGTGCATACCTAAACAATAATAAGTTACTAGTACTACATTGTATAATGAAGTCTAAATATAACATTTGTGTCTGATTTCGTTTTCAGTGTAATGGATTATCTCCCTTGCAAGCCGGTTTGTTCTAGATTTTGTGTAATTGGTGTTTACTGAATGTAAGACACTCTGTAGACTTTGCAGCGTGTCTCAGGGTTTTCAATAATGACCCTTTGGGGCATTTTGACCTTTAAAATTTGATTTTGACTCCTGTAAGTTGCTATATTCAACATACTAAATTTGTATTTTACATTTAAATTTTGGCTTGATCGGCCATCTGGATGGACCCTTGAATTCTGGAGGCTATTGAATCACTGATATTGAGTATCTGAGACATCATCCAGGGGGGCCGTTTCACTAACCTTCGTACGACTAAAACGTTCGTAAGTGCAAAATTATGATAGTCTGTAAATTTCACATTTATAACATTGTTTTCTTGGAAACAATTATTGGATTTACATTTATTGAGCATAGGCTGCACATGCAGCCTATGCTCAATAAATGTAAATCCATAAAAAATCAGAACGGAATATTTACATCGAGAAACAATATATTCAGCCCTGAAATTAGAATAACCTGACCTGATGCCAGGTCCATACCACACCAAAGTCATTTGGCCCCTTCCGCTGAAATAGGATTACACATACCTAATCGTAATACTCACATAAGGGGTATAACCAGATTCAACTATCACATACAAAATGCCAAAGACGTATGTGAGGGCCAAACCAGGTCTCCAGTCGGAATTCCGGTAAGGATGAACCCCGATCGTTAAATTACCCATCGCATACTCCCACTTGCGACCGACCCAAAAGGCAAGGCTACGAAACACGTAAGAATTCCTACCGTATCCGAGTCAAGCCTGATAAACTTGATTTCAAAAGACATTAGCATTGTAGTCTATTTATCTGCTAACGTTTTTGGCTACATAATGAGCAATTATGACGTTTTCGTTGAAAAGAACGCAGGCTTTTTTCCGTGACGTCATTCCACGGACATAATTTGGTAACGTCATGTGACGCCGTTCGTATCCAATTTAAATTTTTCGTAACCCGGATATTTTTCAGGTATCAGGTCAGTGCCTGATACAGCAATATGTTATCAGTCAGTATGTATTCGGTCAATACAAAACTCATTACGTGATGATAAAGAGCAATCATGGTTTTCTGAGAGGGGAGTCAGTGGAGGAGGCAATCGGGGGCTACATAAAGCACATGGAAGTGAAAAACCACATACCGGTATTGAATTTCTGAGGATGATTGATGATGTCTCCAGTATTCAATATGTGGTGTTTTGAATATCCCTAATGTTTCCAGTATTCAATATGTGTTTTTTTTTAATGTTCCTATAATGTAATGTTCTTAAGACTTTGAACCGGACACTCTGGGGACTTCTCAGGGTGTCTGGTTCAAAGATGTTCCATTACGCCGTGGTTTTCAGAGAGGGGAGTCTGTGGAGGAGACATTCAGTGGGCTACATAAAGCACATGGAAGCGAAAAACCACATATTTGACTATCTAAGATATCATCTGAGGATGATGTTGATGTATCGTGTATTCAATATGTGGTTTTTTGAATGTCCCTATGATGTTCTTAAGACTTTGCACTAGACATTGGGGACTTCCCAGAGTGTCTTGTTTATCAATGTTCCATGACACCGTGGTTTCAGAGAGGGGAGTCTGTGGAGGAGGCATTCGGAGGCTACATAAAGCACACGGCGCATTCCCAGCAGTGGAAACATGACTACAACATCAGGGAGCTCACTCAACTCTGGACAAATATATCACAGGTAACATATCTAGTGTTCCCCTCAGGATTAAAACGGGCCATGATAAAGCCAGAAAAAAGGTCACATTTAGCGTGTCAAACTTTGAAAAATGTGCAGCACGCTAAACAATAGTTTTAATATTACTTGACAATCACATCGTTTTGGTTGAATAATGATAATGCTATGTCGATGTTTCTGAACATTTATTGGCAATCTCAACTCGCAATCAAGCAGTTTCATCAGTTTGACAATCAATCTGCTTGATTTAAAGCACAAAATTCACATATTTTGAAATAAAATTGTTGACAAATCTTGGCAAGGTGAGAGCACAGGCGGTGGTGTAAGCCTGTTCTATTGTTTCGTTGGTGTCCTGTACCAACATTTCAAAGTATACTTTTCTAGCAAAGTATACTTTGAGGGAGAAATTTTCAATTTTAGGATAAATTTATTATTTTTTATTATACTGAATTTATTACATTATCACAGCCATTTTGGCTGTGATAATGTAATAAATTCAGTATAATTCTGCATACTTTTAATCATTAAATATATCCAGTCGTTAGTTATATATGAAATAATGCATTTCAGGAAAAATAAATGATTACTCCCTCAAAATATACGTTGCTAGAAAAGTATACTTTGCAATGTTGGTGAAATCGGTTACAGGAGAACCATGCAGCCGGACTGCGGGCATACGCCCAGCACTACTTTGAGCAGAAGAATGCAAGTCGAGTGGACCTGTTGGCCGCGCTTCTGGAGGCAATGGTGGATAGGAATGTGCTCCAGGCCAAGTATGATTCCTTGATACAGATACACAGTATCCATCCGGGCTCCAGATAAGGAATTAGTAATTAAGTATTGTCACTCCATCATTTCTGAAGCAATTTTGTATTTCAAACTTTTAATTGGGTAAAATAAAATCGGACTACTGTTTACAAATTAACAGACAGCAATTATTGAATAGTTTGATTCGAAATGAAAACATGTCTTGGCATTTCATTAGAATTGTCTCCCTGTGGTCTGTTTATTGTTTTGTGCAGCATGATAAAGGTACCATAATTTTGTTATTTCTTTTTGATACTCGCTACATCTACATCAATTGGGTTTTTGGCAATTTTAATTGGGTGTTTAAGCAAATACGCAGCTTATCTGGAGCTCTGATCCATGTTGATACAGGTACTAGGGGTATTCCTCAATTGTTGAATACAGGTACTTAGTATCCAATGGTTAATACCAGGGTACTGAGTATCCATGTAAATACAGGTACATATCCATGTTTATAGCGGTACTTAGTAATCCATTATACAGGTACTTAGTATCCAGTGATAACCAGTACTATGTATCCATCCCAGTAATACAGGTACATAGTATCCATGTTAATACAGGTACTGAGTATCCATGTTAATACAGGTACTTAGTATCCATGTTAATACGGGTACTTAGTATCCATGTTAATACAGGTACTTAGTATCCATGTTAATACAGGTACTGAGTATCCATGTTATACAGTTATTAGTATCCATGTTAATACAGGTACTAGTATCCATGTTAATACAGTCTTAGTAGTCCATGTTAATTACAGGTACTTAGTATCCAGTTTAATACAGGACTTGTACCATGTTAATACAGGTACTGATATCCATATACAGGTACTTAGGTATCCATGTTTAATACAGGTACATAGTATCCATGTTAATAACAGGTACTGAGGTATACCATGTTAATCAGGTACTTAGTATCCATTTAATACAGGAACTTAGTATCCATGTTAATACAGGTACTGAGTATCCATGTTAATACAGGTACTTAGTATCCATGTTAATACAGGTACTTAGTATCCATGTTAATACAGGTACTTAGTATCCATGTTAATACAGGTACTTAGTATCCATGTTAATACGGGTACAGTACCTGTTAATACATTAGTACCGAGGTACCATGTTCCATGACAGGTACTTAGTATCCATGTTAATACAGGTACTTAGTACCTGTTCATACAGTACTTATGTCCATGTTATACAGGTACTTTGAGTATCATGTTAATACAGGTACTTAGTATCCATGTTAATACAGGTACTTAGTATCCATGTTAATACAGGTACTGAGTATCCATGTTAATACAGGTACTGAGTATCCATGTTAATACAGGACTAGTATCCATGTTAAATACAGGTACTTAGTATCCATGTTAATACAGGTACTTAGTATCCATTTAATACAGTAATTTAGTATCCATGTTAATACAGTACTGAGTATCCATGTAATACAGGGTACTGATATCCATTTAATACGACTTAGTACCATGTTAATACACTGACCTGATATCCATGTTAATACAGGTACTTAGTATCCATGTTAATACAGGTACTTAGATCCATTAATACAGGACTTATATCCATGTTAATACAAGGTACTGAGTATCCATGTACAGGTACGAGTATCCATGTTAATACAGGTACAGTACCATGTTAATACAGGTACTTATATCCATGTTAATACGACTTATATCCATGTTAATACAGGTACGAGTATCCAGTACGTACGATATCCATGTTAATACAGGTACTTAGTATCCATGTTAATACAGGTACTTAGTGTCCATGTTAATACAGGTTAATACATTGCTATATTCTTGTATTATACACATGGATACATATACTTACATGTTAATATACCTATTTAATCCACATTAATAACAATACTTAGTATATGTATCGGATACACATAATTGTTGTTATTACATGCCTGTGTGCACTAAAAACCAGGCAGTTCAAACCACATGATTTCGAGCGTGAGCCCCTCCTGATTTTGAGCATAAGCTCCGCGTTTGAGTATGAGCCCTGTTGATTATAATATATTCAGAAATATCCTACATTGTAACTATCTGTTGTTAATACAGGCCAGTGTGCACTCAAAATCAGGCAGGTTGATTGGTTGAGACTGAGCACAGCTCAACCTCAACCAATCAAACATAATATTTCGACTATACTTTCATTATACAGGACCTGAGTATATGTCATTGTTACAAACTTCCTGATTTTGAGCAGGAGCCCTGTGGTTGTTGTTGTTACAGCCCAGATGAAACTCAAAATCATACAGTTTGAATAGCCGAGACTGAGCACAGCTCAGCCTCGGCCTATCAAACTTCCAGATTTCGAGCATGAGCCCTGTTGTTGTTGTTGTTACAGGCCAGTGTGTGAAACTCTCCTCCAACATGAGAAGATGACGTACCACAATGCCAAGCCATTCATCAGGACGTTCAACCTTATACGCAAGATTGTTGGCGGTATCGACTATAAGGTAAATGAACAAATTATCACACTTGGCATCTGTTTGCAAATGAGTTAGTAAAAACATTGTATACATATTTGGATATTTTTTTCACAATCCATGTGAAATAAATATTTGATGGAATTTCATCAAATAATGGAAGGTGAATATCCTGAAGTTGGTGGTCACTCAATCCGTAGCAAGTCTCTGTCCAAAATTTATATCCCAGTAAACTCCAACGCCGAACTACTTTCCGTAACCGTGAGGCGCAGTTAAAATAATTCTTAAGAAAACGGAAAATAAACACATTTTCTTGATGAATTTATTTCAAATGCTGGAATTATAAGGAATGAATGGCCTTTTTGTGGAATTTATTGTGGTATAAACTTGGAAAAGTCGCAGGAATACTGGACGAAGGCCGGAAGGCCTCGTCCAGTATTCCCGCGACTTTTCCAAGTTTACTGGGATATAAATTTTGGACAGAGACTTGCTACGGGCCAATCAAATGTTAGGGAATTGTGTAAATATTTTTGTGCTGGAATTATTAAACTGTATATGTTATACCTTTAAACAAATAGTCTTTGATGTAGAACTAGTAAATTGCCAAAAATAATAGAACAGGGAAATCATTTTCCCATGGAAGCCATCTTTTCTTTAGTTGATATCCAACATTCAACATAATGAAATGAAGTTTTCAAATTTACAAGATCTACATGTAAATGTCAGATAAACATCTTGACACGGTAAAATAACTAATTTCTGCATGTATATTATTAATAATTTATTGATACATCTTTGACAGTTTTGTATCGCTAACATATCAAACACGCCAGATAACCAGTTGCAAAAATCACTCTTCCATGTGTTACATTAAAGAGATGGTGTTAAATTGCTACCCTTGTGAGAGGTATTGAGCGGGGTAGCAATTTTGTTTCTTGATCAGACTGCGGATGCACAGGCTGATCTGAATCTACACTGGTCGCTAAACAGATAATCCCCATTTCTTCAGTCATAGTCACATATGACCGCTATTTCTGAGGCGTTCACTGTACGTGGCTGCTGTTGAACGGATGTAATGACCCAAACAATCAATCACTCCATCTTTTCCCCACAGGGATGTCGTGACCTACTTCGGCTGATACTGGACAACCACGGCATATCGGTGGAGAGTATGGCCGTAATGCCGCAGGTGGACGCGGTCATCAGCGTGATCACCCACGTGCTTGACCGCAATGTCTGTCTGCTGCCCAGCTACCTCGCGGTCAATGAGATCACCAAGTTCTGTCCCGAGGGTCGTAACTGGCCACACTGGGTAAGTTACGGTAATTAACCCTTTCACCCCTATAAAGTAACTGGAATGGAATTTGATATACCGGTATTAATTTTGCAACAAATCCAACCGCCACAAGATGATTTTTAGATTTGTCCATTTATGAAAAGTGGGTGTTTTTGTTTTCAAAAATATGAAAATTACTTGCAAAAAGTGCAGATCCTGATGAGACGGCTCGTCACGAGCCGGCTGATCTGGATCTACACTGTTTGCCAATACCACTATACAGGCCTGTGGTGTTGAAAGGGTTAAGAAAAAAATACCTTGTCTAATACTTGTCTAATACGACTAAGTAAGAAGTTGAGAGAAACTCTTGAAAATAATTCACATTCCCACATCTCTTGAATATTATTGAGATCTCTAGATTTATCCAATGAAATAACTTAGCTAAGTTGATTCAGGTATGTACACACCCATGCCATAAATAGAGGATCTTACATGAGCGGTGATTTAATATGATATTTATTATTAAACAAGTTTACTGAGCACATCATCATAATTAGAAGCTGTATTGATTACCTAATATGTTTTCTGTAGCGGGCTCATCTGCATATTTATTACACGAGTGTATTATGATTTTTGTCGCACCCGCTTGCGGACAACGCGATATAGTCGGTATATTGGCGTCCGGGTTAAAGTTTTTGGTTAAAGTTTTCCGGTATACTATCAAAGCCTCGGGGGGAGCGACATGCTGGCGCGGCCATCTACTGTCTGTTTCACGAAACCTGCCCAAATGTTACGGCTATATAGACTATGCAAATACGATAATTTTTTTGATAATGTTAAATTTTATCATAATTTAAGGATGAGCCTTCTTTTTATTTCGTGAAATTTTGTTAAATATTGATTTTATTACAAAAAATTGATTTCTCTATGGGAATTTAACATGGGGAAAAAAGAGGTAGAGGAGTTGTGGGAGGAGTGAAAAAAACAAAAGAATTTGGAAATTGACTCCGAAACCTGGCTTGATAGCTTGGAAATGATCCAACTAAGAAAACAAAAGTTAAATTTTAAAAATCGGTCCAGTATTTCTGAAATTCTAAAAGATTTCCCCATGTTAAATTCCCATAGACATCTTCACTCTGGGGATTTAACATGGGGAAATTGTTTTTTCGCAATAAAATCAATATTTGATCAAACTTCACGAAATAAAAAGAAGGCTCATTCTTAAATTTTCCTTTAATTTAATATTATCCAAAAAAAATATTGTTTTTGAATTGTTTATATGGCCGTAAAATTTGGGCAGCTTTCGTGAAACAGACAGTAGTTATTACACTGTGTTATTAAACTGTGAAAGCCCACTTTATGCAATAAATATGGCATACTGTTTCAACTCCGATAGATTTCAATATAAAACGGACATTGATTTATAGCAAATGCAAATTATATTTGTTATCAATTTTCAAGACATTTTGTACTGTAAATGGCAGTAGAATGACGCTGCCAGTGATGTGTTTGTATTTTAACTCTTTGCATGCTGGGAAACTTGTGGGCTATAAATAGTTAAAAAATAGCCGACAAGAAATCATTATATTTTCTTTTATTTCTCCCTGTAAATATCATGAATATGTCTTGGAATTTCATTAGAATTGAGTCCTGAGGACTCAATTCTAATGAAATTCCAAGAGATATATAGAGAACTAAAACATATACTCATAATTTGTTTGGCGGATATTGTCACCGCTAGCATGCAAGGAGTTAATTCTGTCAGTCAGACAGTGAAATGTCTCAATTTTAAATTTATATCAATTTGAAAAAATCGACAATTTTCATTGAGGCCAATGCTGACAGCTGAAATTGACATCTTGAAATGTCAGTTTCATTTTGTAAGTTTAGTAGAGTTGTGTCTCTAAAATATCACGTTCAGTAGAATTCACTTCTACATGATCTCCAATTAAAATTATGTGTTTGTGTAGAGTAATTCAATTATAATTGGATTGAAACCAAACATATGTTTTGCATGTAAGTCAATAGGAAGCAGAAATTTTATTTCATATTTATGGCAGTGCTGCACGTGGTTGTAGTGTTGAACTAGCTACGAGTTTCAAAAAAATCTATCTCAACGTATTATTTCAATCAGAGGGATGGGTTGTGGCCTAGGGGTTAGAACACCTGACTTCCAATCCAGAGGTTGTGGGTTGAAACCTCGCCTTGGGCATCAAAAATACGTTCATGGTATTTCCATCTCACTGGTCTGTCAGATGAGACTTTAAACTGTTGTCCCGTCTCTATATAAGATGCCCCATGTGATTTTGTACCTTCGGTGCGTAATTTCATGAAATATGTTTACAAAATTTACAATATTTTTCATAAATAAAGTCAAAAGTGAAAATTTTGTCAACTTTTGACGACAAATAAGCAGGAAAATATTGTAAATTTTGCATATTTCATGAAATTACACAGATGTTCGAAGGTACAAAATCACATGGCTTGTCTCATATGACCTTAGCTGTTGCTGGGCTGTTAAACCCATTCACTTTCACTTTTCTTACAATCAGTTAACAATTGTGATGTGTACACTGCCTTACAGAAGATGGGACGAATGTTGTCCGAGTTCATCCACAGTTTCCGGCCCACAGCCCAGATGGTCACGATATCAGGTCGGTATTGTTTGCCAAACGGTTCTGTTGTGCACAAATTTCTCACAGTTTGAAGTACAGAGTAGTATGTAGAGCTCCAGATAATGCGTGTATTGGCGTATTTTACACACTTATATTAGCTGAATATGCATTGATTATCAACAGTGGGAGTACTGAATACTCACAGCAATGTGAAAATATGCATTGATTTTCAAATTGAGTACCGGTAGTGGAAATACTGTATTAAAGTAACACTGATTGTTTTTTGCAGCTCCACTAAGTAAACTTTCAACTGTATTGCAGTATAAATAAGGGAATAAGTAAAAATACACTCAAATAAGTGAATGGTGATTGTTCCCTCTTTAATAATAAAGAAAATCAATAATTCATTTGTAAAAATAAAATACTCGGGGTACTCAACTCTTTAGACACAAAGCTTATCTGGAGCTCTGAGTATGCTTACATGGGTCAGTTGATTCAGGTCATCATTTCACCAACATTGCAAAGTATACTTTGAGGGAGAAATTTTCAATTTTAGGATAAATTAATTATTTGTTATTATACTGAATTTATTACAGTATCACAGCCAATTTGGCTGTGATAATGTAATAAATTCAGTATAATAATTCTGCATAGTTTTAATCATCAAATATATGCAGTGGTTAGTTCTATATGGTATAATGCATTTCGGGAAAAATATATGATTACTCCCTCAAAGTATACTTTGCTAGATAAGTATACTTTGCAATTTTGATGAAATCGGCTACAGGGCTGAATATGGCTATGACAATATATAGAGAATACCAGGCTAGTGTCGTTTGATATCAAGTTTATCAGGCAAGGCTAGGAAACGCGTAGGAATTCCGAGGCTTGCCGAGGAATTCCTACTGTTTACGATCCGAGCCTGATAAACTTGATATCAAAGAACATTAGCACGGTATTCTATTGATCAGGTAACATTTTTGGCTACATAATGATCATTGATGACGGAGTTTTGGTGGAATATAGAACAGACTTGTTTATGTTGCGTCAATACACTGACATCATTCATTCGGTAACGTCCTGTGTCGCCGTTCGACCAATAAAACGTCTATATTCAATATAGGAATGAATGGCTTTTTTGTGGAATTTATTGGGGTATAAACTTGGAAAAGTCGCGGGAATACTGAACGAAGGCCGGAAGGCCTCGTCCAGTATTCCCGCGACTTTTCCAAATTTATATCCCCGATAAATTCCACAAAAAGGCCATTCATTCCTTATAATTCCAGCATTTGAAATAAATTCATCAAGAAAATGTGTTTATTTTCCATTTTCTTAAGAATTATTTTAACTGCGCCTCACGGTTACTGAAAGTAGTTTGGCGTGGGAGTTTACTGGGATATAAATTTTGGACAGAGACTTGCTACGGGCCAATCAAATGTTAGGGAATTGTGTAAATATTTTTCTGCTGGAATTATTTTGTTGTAACCCGGACATCTTTGACACAGTCCCTTTAGGGTATATTTAAGTAATAGTTATATACTTACCCATATTGAATTTTTAATAAATTAATTTTGTAGCGAGCGCTAAAATTCAATATGTGAACTATAACTAACTTGTTTGTTGCCCTGCCTTCTTCGCGTGCACATGTCTGTCTCAATGCAAGTCCCGCTCATACGCTCTTTCGACTTACGATACGACTACGTTATTGGCCATTTGATACGCGTTCATGTACAAGTCTGAATAGGATGCGTGGCAGGTGACTTTCTGACAACATGCTATGCTTTCATTGGTCGAGAAACTACAGCATATTTAAGGCATTGTATTTTGCAGGCCGGTCCCACCTGCTACCAGTGGTTGGACATTCCATGGCTACCAGCAATGTCTGGCGGCTCAATCCAAAGGATCTCAAGTTCAGTTTGAATGGCCCACTGCCATATCCGAAGGTAGGTGTAACCAGTAAAACGGTGGGAAGCTTATGCTTATGCCACCTCAATGACTGCTTGTCCACGCAATAGCTAGAGGTCTACTTGATGGATTGTAACCAAATTCGGTATACATGTTTATCACGGCAAGACGAAGAAGCCTATTGATTTTAAAAAATTTCCGATACTTATCTCCCCTTGGCGGCCATTTTTATTTTTCGCACGCTGTATCCTTGTCCACGCAATAACTCAATTTCTACTTCACCGATCGTAACCACATTCGGTATACCTACATGTTTATCACGGCAATACAAAGAAGCCTATTGATTTTGAAAAAAATTCCGATGACTTATCTCCCCTTGGCAGCTATTTTTAATGTTCGCACTCTGTATCCTAGTTCACACAATAACTCAAGTTCTATTCAACCGATCGTAACCAAATTCGGTATGCATGTTTATCATGGCAAGCTGAAGAATTCTATTTATTTTGAAAAATTTCCAATAACTTATCTCCCCTTGGTGGCCATGTTTAATTTTCAGACTATACATGTTTTTCCCGTCAAGATGAAGAACCGTATTGGTTTTCAGTGAGTTGACTCCCCTTGTTGACTGGCCTTGCCTCGACGGGCGTATACTTCGGCACTCTTGTTTCAACTCAGAAAATAATTTTTTCTCCAATCACTCACTCACTCAGTGTTTATCACGGCAAGACAAAGAAGCCTAGAAGCCTATTGATTTTGAAAAATTTCCGATGACTTCTACTTCACTGATCGTAAACAAATTTTGTATATATGTTTATCACGGCAAGATGAAGAAGCCTATTGATTTTGAGTGAGTTATCTCTCCTTGTTGACTGGCCTTGCCTCGACGGGTGTATATTGTGACCTTCGGAACTCTTGTTGTTGTTGTTGTAACCACGTGATCATGCACCTTGGAGCTCAAAGTACAGTCGAACCTCTGTAAACTGGACAGAGAGACAAGCAAGTTGTGCTTAACTTTGATATCCTTCTTTTGCATTTATCTCCAAGGATAATATATGTTCATGATCGCAAAGCACACACGGGTATCTTGAAGTAGTTATATGCAAGTTTCACAGTGGAACCTCTCTAAACCTGACACCCAGGGTGTCCGGTTTAGAGGGGTTCCACTGTATTGATCAAAATGATGTCGTAATATTGGTGCCGTCTGAAATCTGCATTTCAAATATTTTTTCATTGACAACACCTCATTTACCGCAGCCACATAGTTATCCAACGATATCGATTGATTTATTGAATATTCACATGAAGTCACAGATTACTGAAAGAAAATGCATGTCGGTATTGTTTAATGTATAAGTGTATGGTTAGCAACGTACAGTGGAACCTCTCTAAACCGGACACCACTAAAACACCTGTGATTTTATTTTTGATGAGTTTCTTGGTCATTTATCTCAGGTGATAATATCTATTCATGATCGCATAGCACACAACTTTGGCTCAAAATGATCAAATACCTGATTTACAGTGAAACCTCCCTAAGCCGGACACCCTGGGGATCTCCCAGGGTGTCCGGTTTAGAGAGGTTTCACTGTCGTAACACATGCATTTTTCAAACCCGTTAAAATGATAGAAATCGGTACGTTACTATAACAAGTCACTTTGAATATGTGTAAACATACATCATTGAGTGTCACATTGCCGTTTACCTGGTTAAAAAGTACATTGTGCATTTGAGATAGTCACACCACCCGCCCCACAAAATGTCATTGAAATCGACGTCCCCTGAAAATTTAATAATGTACACAGATAGGCAGGTTTTTCGCGGTATTATCAGTCTCCCAGAGCATTGTCCAGACTATATCTACATCAACTACGTAAATTAATATATCTAGCATGAAATGTGCACCATTCCAACCTGGTGCCTAATAATTGTGAATAAATCTGCGAATTAACCTGTTGTTTCAAAAACAATTTGGCTGTCGTTGTTACAGCAAAACTAGCACGACGTGACGTCATTTGCAGAAATAGCCAATCGGAACATGTTTCACAGTTCTAGACCATCGATTTCTGGTTTACTGTACTACACTGTTGTATTTGTTGTATTCTACAGGAAGTACATGTGTCCTAGACTGGATTACTGTACTGCATTGTTGTTGTATTCCACAGGAAGTACATGTGTTCTCGACTGGTTTAGTGTAACACATTGTTGTTGGTTGTTGTATTCCACAGGAAGTGCAGATGTCTCAGACTGGTTTACTGCGCTACGTCCTGCAGCAGCCATACTCCCGGGACATGGTGGGCAGCATGCTGGGCCTCAACAAACAGGTAGAGTAACAATTGGAAGGTCAATAGCGGTGTCCACTGTGTGACACTCCCCTGCAATGCAATTGGGCAACAGGAACGGTTTTAACCTTTTCAACACCACAGACCTGTATAGTGGTATTGGCAAAAAATGTAGATCCAGATGGTCTCGTCAGGATCTGCACTTTTTGCAAGTATTTTTGAGACCACACATTCCGAGACCACACAATTTTTCGCACAAAAAATATAAATAATTCTCTTCATTATCCACAGAAGTATATATTGTTATCACTCATTTGAATCGTCCCATTGAGACGGTTCAAATGAGTGGTAACACCCTATACTTTCGAGAAGAAGTTAAAAAATAACGAAAAGTATTTCATCGTGATTTCAGGCGAAGCAGCGATGTGAGGTGCTGGAGGACCAGTTGGTAGACCTGGTCGTGTCCGCCATGGAACACTCAGAGAACTCAGATTCAGCTAGCGAGCCCGAACTCAGCCACCTGCTTTGGCAACACTTGTCCAGCCAGCTCATCTACTTCGTCCTGTTCCAGTTCGCATCGTTCCCCCATATGGTCGTCTCGCTGTATGATAAGGTAATGTTCCTAATCCTATAACTCTTAAGGGAAGGGGCCAAGTGACTGGTGTGGTATGGAACTGGCACCATGCAATTTATTCTAATTTCAGGTCTGAATATATATTCCATTCTGATTTTGGGTTTTTCTCTCCACATTCAGCATGTTAAATAAGCGATCGAACCCTTTGGCATGGCCTTAAATGACCTTAGCTGTTGATAGGCCATTAAACACCAATAAAATCACATCAAATCCACCTGCTATGACAGCACCTGTTCAGCCAACTCATCTACTTTGTCCTGTTCCAGTCCGTGTCATTCCCCCATATGGTCGTCTCGGTGTATGATAAGGTAATGTTGACATGTCCTCCACATTCCACCACAGCCAACTCGTTTACTTCGTGCTGTTCCAGTTCGTGTCACTCCCCCACATGGTCGTCTCGCTGTACGATAAGGTATAGACATAGCACTATGGCTTTACTACCGCTACAGCCATAGGCCACAAAGATAGCTACTGTAGCGACTGATTTCAAGATTTGAAAAATGTTGATTATTGTCTAAATACGCGTCTAATGGTGCTAAACCAGCAGTGCAAAACCAGAAATTATATTAAATAGCCTGTATGAGTTACAATGGGTGACTTGCCTATTAAAATAAAGTGTTTATCACTCCTTTTGTAACTATAACTGTTTGACAGCCATTTTCGAGTTTAATATGCAAATTTCTCAAAACGATCAAAGATGACATAGTGCCATCTGGGCAATCAAAATCGCCAATAAAAAAAATCATATTTTCTTCAAAATAAAGTTAAGCTACCTCATGGAAAGTTCCATACACTTGGCTGCCAGACTATCTGACATCTGAGCGGGAAACCCCAACATACGTCAATCGATTTCATTGGTTGGTTACTTTGCAGATTTCCGATATTTACCTCGGAAAGAAAATGGCGACGGTGATAAACTGAAAGGGTTAACCGTTATGCAAGCTGTTTTACAAAGAAATGTTGAGAAATAACTAGTAAGGAAAGTAGTTGCATATAAAATATGAATTAAATTTGGTTTATTAATATTATTTAAACGTATTGTCAGATGATTTCAGTATCGTACAGTTCACGAAGTGTCAAAATTATGCGCGTATTCGTATCGAATATTCGAGTTTCGATTTCGCTATGTGACGCAACGGGATGGAAGCCAGTCTCTATAGCAAAGTAAATAATAAATGATAAAAGTCAGATATAAATGAAAAATAGAAGTTAAACATGATATAGAGACATGGCATGTTAGTCTAGATACGGTAATGTTGACACGTTCTCCACATTCCACTTCAGCCAGCTCATCTACTTCGTGCTGTTCCAGTTCGTGTCATTCCCCCATATGGTCATCTCGCTGTATGATAAGGTAATGTTGACACGCCCTCCACATTCCACCACAGCCAACACGTCTACTGTCTGTTTCACGAAACCTGCCCAAATTTTACGGCCATATAAACAATTCAAAAACCATATTTTTTTCGATAATATTCAATTAAAGGAAAATTTAAGAATGAACCTTCTTTTTATTTCGTGAAATTTGGTCAAATATTGATTTTATTGCGAAAACAAAATTTCCCCATGTTAAATCCCCATAGACATCTTCACGGAGATTTATGGGGATTTAACATGGGGAAATTTTTTAGAATTTCAGAAATACTGAACCGATTTTTAAAATTTAACTTTTGATTTCTTAGTTAGATCATGTCCAAGCTATCTAGCTAGGTTTCGGAGTCAATTTCCAAATTTTTTCGTTTTTTGACTCGTCCCACACTTCCTTACCACTTTTTCCCCCATGTTAAATTCCCATAGAGAAATAAATTTTGCGTAATAAAACCACTATTTGACCAAATTTCACGAAATAAAAAGAAGGCTCATTCTTAAATTTTCCTTTAATTTAATATTATCAAAATAAATATGGTTTTTGAATTGTTTATATGGCCGTAAAATTTGGGCAGCTTTCGTGAAACAGACTATAATTCGTGCTGTTCCAGTTTGTGTCATTCCCCCGTATGGTACCAAGAAGTTTGTTTCCTATTTAAAGTCTATGGTTTGCTATCATGTGTTTCAGTTGAGAGTGGAATTGTAGCCGAGAAGTTACGACCTCCAACTGTCACTCCGGCGGCCCGGGTTCGATCCTCGTACTGGAGTTTGTGAATTGACAATTGTATTTCCCAATCTACCAGCTGGTTCTACCCAGGTGTGCCATATAGCGGCTTGATCCGCGGGTATTCAAGGCCTGCGAGCCAATTGGGACCCTTAAATCGAGTAACAAACAAACAACAAACTGTGTTTCAGTTGAAGGGACGCAATTTGAACAAGGGCCGAGATCATTTGATGTGGGTGCTCCTGCAGTTCATCTCCGGCAGTATACAGAAAAACCCAGTAAGTACCACTGTTATTAACCAATTTCAGTCTAGGGGATACGATAATTTTTGTTGAAAAAAATCTCATTATTTTGTTTATTTCTCAATAAAGGTATATGTTGTTACGGTTCAAATGTGTGGTAACACTATATACAGTTGAAACTGTGCTAACGACCACCTGGGAATAGCAGCCACCAGTCCACAATGGCCAGTTAAAAATCCCCCCGTCCAATTTTTTTCTTTATAACACCTTAAAGTAAGGCCACCCCCGAACTGCCACCAGACATTTTTGTATATGAACAGCGGCCACGGGTTTTGTCGGAAAAATAAAAATATCACCACAATCGCAATTTTCCTTTCACCACAATCTGGCCGCTATCATTTGAATTGCAACTGGTTGTATCCAATTAGTCATCGATTACATTCGCATACATTGGCACAACGCTCTTTTGAAAACATTTACCTTGCCCATATTGGTCGGTGTCATTTTGGCGACATTGACAATTTTCCATGAAAAATATTGCATAACGCCATTAACGGTAATTCCCGATATGTATTCTGTGTCGTGTATTCCAATAGGCATAATGTAATTCTGCATAAGCTATAAAATCTCCATCATTAGTTGGCAAACTGTGTTTACACGATGCTGATTCGTCTACAGTGACAAGACTAAGACTTCAAACACACCGCGCTTGTCAAGTTTTACTACGTGTAAATTTCACCCAGCAGGGCGCACTGTCGTATCAAAGATAAATACACGTGGTTGCTGACGTCAGTCACATAGTCGACAGTAGACTGGTAGCCTGTCGGATGCGCAGCCTAGCGAAATGATACTACCGGGAACCAGTCTAAAAGTGACACGACAAACGTGTTTATCTGAATTTGGTCTCTATCTCAGACAAATCCCGGCTTATTTCATTAGCGGCCATACCAGGCAGTGGATTCGCGTAGACTGCCCATGGTTTACAATGCTCGCCAATCTCTAATTAAAAACATCAATACAATAATTACGTCAGCGGAAATTCGGGCTTGATCAGGATATTATACATTGGACAGGAAGCAAATAAGCCTGGTGTTCTCTGCCGGTTTGGAAACCTATGGTGGGTTTCTCAACTTGACACATTCAATGAATTATTTTTGTGACAAAAAAATAATGGCGGTTTTCACAGGCCGCGCCACTTTAATAGGCTATCGTTTTAATAAAGACTATAATTATGACCGTTATCAATTTTAACTGATGGTGTGAAATTGAGAATAAGAAAGCAAAATACTAATGGTCATGTTAATTAAACCGCTTACATGTAATTACGACAAGCTATTAAATGGTGCACCAAAGCAAGCCGCGGGATGTACTTTTCATGAAGATAATTACTCCCATTTGTATATAATTTCCAAAGCGAGGCTGGGTTCGAAAACAATAACAACAAAATAAGATGACATAACAAAATTAATTTATTGACTATTTTTACCATTTTTATGCAATTTTTAATTGATAAAAAGCAGATCCACTCCACGATCGTGAAATAATTGTGTAAATAGTGCAGATCCTGATGAGGTGGTGCATTACCGTTGAACTTTGATACCTAGAACCCGGGAAAACACGTCACCCATGCTTACCTCGAACGAGCCTCGCGGTCCCAGCAGGATTCCTATAAATTACATTAAAACTACACGGGAAAAGTCGAACTCGTAAAAGTCGAACAACCCCCCATTGCCTCGAACCACTATCGTGTAATAATCCACTATAAACGCCATCAAAAACTCAAACATGTCGGGTTAGTTGATTAAAGTTCACACTTATTGTTGAACAGTTGACCAAACAAATTTCAAGTGGCCAGAATATGTAACAATTATGCAATAATTAACGTCAGCAAAGTTGTAATATTAATTAAAAGGGTCACACGCTACAATTAAATAGAGTAGGGTCCGTAGTCGTGCTGGGGCGAATCATTTGGCCAGCAACGGCGGTTAGTTTAACCCTTTGAACCTGAAAGCCTGCTATAGCGGTTTATGCAAACAGTGCAGATCCAGATGAGCTGACTCGGTCTCATCAGGATCTGCACTTTTTGCAAGTAATTTTCATATTTCTTAGAACAAAAACACCCCCTTTTCATAAATGGACGAATCTGAAAATCATTTTGTGACCATTGGATTGGTCGGAACATTAGCATATCACAGTCCATTCCAGTTCTTTAGTGTTGAAAGGGTTAATGATAATCAAAGCTGGGTTGCACGCAATTTACATTCTCGGTACAGTAGAACCGAGAATTTAATCCTTCCTACGTTGTTGACGGAAATTGCCGTCTGCTGTTTTTCATTTTTTCGTTTAATTCTTAACAAAAAATGGTTTTGACAGCACATGAGAATCGTCTCCACTGGAGACGATTCTCATGTGCTGTCAAAACCAGGTTTTTGTCGAGAAACATTTTCAGCAGACGACAACATTTAATTCAGCGTAGTAAGGGTTAAGTGACATGCAGGCCTCAATCTATGTTAATACATTATAACACGAGCCACGTGATTTTGTACCGACAAACTTGCGCATAATATTTCATGAAAAACATTTACAACATGATGAAATTATCAGGGCAGCGTTTGCTCTGTAAATTTTGTCAACTTTCGATTTCATTCAAGGAAAATATACTAAATTTCGAAATTACGCACATGGAATGCGACGAGCACAAAATCAAATAGTGCGTCTCATATGATCGGCAGATTAGAGTCACAATCGGGTCGGAGCAATCAAGTCGGTCGTTACATCAGGTAGGCTATTTATAAATAATTTGTGTTCTGTTGCTGTGTAATTGGTGTGCAACTGATAAAGAACAAAGATGGAGTTACCGCTTTCTTTATTTTATTAATGCCTGTGTCTGTTAATAAATGACCAACCGTGTAACTGTATAGAATACTATAGGAATGAATGGCCTTTTTGTGGAATTTATCGGGGATATAAACTTGGAAAAGTCGCGGGAATACTGGACGAGGCCTTCCGGCATTCGAAATAAATTCATCAAGAAAATGTGTTTATTTTCCATTTTCTTAATAATTATTTTAACTGCGCCTGACGGTTACGGAAAGTAGTTTGGCGTGGGAGTTTACTGGGATATACATTTTGGACAGAGACATGTTACGGGCCAATCAAATGTTCGGGAATTGTGTAAATATTTTTGTGCTTGAATTATACAGTGATGAACAACCATAACTGAAGGGGTAAGCGCATAAAGGAAGCTAGGTACAGTAATTGTTTCATTTAGTGCACTGACCACTTCAATTACGCACCTACTTTCTGTTCAACGTTTTGCTGCCGACAAACATTTGGCGATTAACAGGCCCGTAGCCAGCCTTCAAAATAGTTTGGTAAGTAATGAGCCGCGGAGCGGCGAATACGAGCCACGCGGGGTGGGTCCGGGAGGGGTGTTTTATCCCCCTTCCACGAAGGGGGGTTTGAAATTTGGACGATAAATCCTGCATTCTGTGACATTTACAACTTTATTTAGGAGTAGGAATTATATGCTATTTTGTGTAGGAAATTTGACTTTTATTGAATTTCTCACAAGAAAGGTGTTATAATCACATTGTGAAGCAGACTATCAGAAACCTTCCGTATACACGTATCTCCACGGTAAGTTTACATACACGCTGTAAGGTCCCAGATAGTTTGAATATTTGTTACATTTTGTTATTTACACTGACGTCACTATACATATATAACATTAGTAAAGTAACTTGATCCTTGGGCGGTGAAAGCTCGAGTTGGTATTAGGCAGATCAGGTGATCTGCCCAAGACCAACGAGAGCTTTCCGGTCCAAGGATCAAGTTACTGAACTAATATTGCGTTTATTATATACCAGTCAAACATTTAAAACACATATATTGCATTGAAAAATCGTATAATTGGATTAAAAAGTCTTAGTCTGGTTCCCGGCGTAATTAACGGTGTGCTCCAGATAATGTGATTGTGTGTTCATGAGCAAAGACAATCTTGGCTTGTCCGAAAAAGTTGGGTGCAGACGTACCCAACGCACCCCCTTTCCCCTGGCTACGGGCATGATTAAACACATTAAATCTTAAAAATATTTAAATGAAAGTACTCTTTCATTAATAACAAAAAAGTCACCCTTTCCAAATTATTTGATTTGATGAAGTACCGTCAAATATTGATTTTATTGTGAAAAACTATTTTTCTATGGGAATTTAACATTAGATTTTATTAAATAATTTTTTATTTGTGGAACGATTTTCAAAATATAACTTTTGTTTTCTTAGTTACATCATTATCAAGCTATCTAGATAAATCGTTTTTTGACTCCTCCCCCAACTCTTCCACCTCTTTTTCCCCCATGTTAAATTCCCATATGAAAATTGTTTTTTCGCTATAAAATCAATATTAGATGGAATTTCATGAAACAAAAAACTTTGGGGAGGGTGACTGTTTTGTTATTGGTGAAAAAGTACTTACAGTTAAATATTTTTTAGATTTAATGTGTTTAATAGCCAAAGGTTTGTCGGCAGAAAAACGTGGAACAGACCTGAAACTTTCACGGATGGAAATCCCGATAGGTCGAACAATGATGCCTGGAACAAATAATTAATCCCGCATACTGTTCAACCTATCAAAGTTCCACTGTACTGCTATAGAGAGCTGTACTGTCTGTTCCACGTTTTTCTGCCGACAAACTTTTGGCTATTAAACACATTAAATCTAAAAAATATTTAAATGCAAGTACTTTTTCACCAATAACAAAAAAGTACCCTCCCCAAAAGTTTTTGTTTGATGAAATTCCATAAAATATTGATTTTGTAGCAAAAAAACTATTTTCCTATGGGCATTTAATATGGGTGGAAAAGAGGTGGAAGAGGTGGGGGAGGAGTAAAAAAACGAAAAACATTTAGAAATTGACTCCGAAACCTGTAGCCTATTTCACCAACATTGCAAAGTATACTTTTCTAGCAAAGTACACTTTGAGGGAGAAATTTTCAATTTTATGATAAATTTATAAATTTTTATTATACTGAATTTATTACATTATCACATCACAGCTACAGGAGTCACAATCTGCACAGTCTGATCAGGATCTGCACTGTTCGCCATCCGCAATGAAACACCTGTCATGCTTCTAACATGGATATAGATCCTTATCCAGCTATAGGAGTTTGCTAGTTTGTCAGGAACTACATTCATCACAACTCCCAGAAGACCCATTTCTCCAGTCACAGCCACACATTATTATCTCCTAATGTCTATTTCACTAAACCTGCCCAAATTTTACGGCTACATAAACAATGCAAAAACAATATATATTTTTCGATAATATTAAATTGTATCAAAATTTAAGAATGATCCTTCTTTTTATTTTGTGATATTTGGTCAAATATTAATTTATTTGAATTGAAATATTTTGCACGGTTTATATGGCCGTAAAATTTGACCAGGTTTCGTGAAACAGACAGTAGTGAATTTGTTTTTATTATTTTTCATCAAAAGTATATGTTGTTACAACTCGGTTGAAGTATCTCAATTAAACAGTTCAAATGAATCGTAACAGCATATACTTTCATTGAGAAATAAAGCAAATAGAAAAGAAAATGTTTGTAAATTCTGATACATGTAAATCAGTATCCAGTAGCCGATTTCATCAAAATTGCAAAGTATACTTATCTAGCAAAGTATACTTTGAGGGAGTAATCATTTATTTTTCCCAAAATGCATTATTTCATATAGAACTAATCACTGCACATATTTGATGATTACAAGTATGCAGAATTATTACACTGAATTTATTACATTATCACAGCCAAAATGGAGCCAAAATGGCTGTGATAATGTAATACATTCAGTATAATAAACAATAATAAATTTATCCTTAAATTGAAAATGTCTCCCTCAAAGTATACTTTGCTAGAAAAGTATACTTTGCAATTTTGATGAAATCGGCTACAGAATGAATGAATTATCGGAAAAAAAATATTGTTTTTGTATGGTTTTATATGGCTGTAAAATTTGGGCAGCTTTCTTGAAACAGACAGTAGGGGTTACATGTAGAACACCTGACTTCCAATCCGGATGTTGTGGGTTCAAACCTCGCCTTGGGCATCAAAAATACTTCCATAGTATTTCCATCCCACTGGTCTGTCAGATGAGACTTTAAAATGTGGTCCCGTCTCTATATGACCGTAGCTGTTGCTGGGACATTAAACCCATTCACTTTCACTTTTGCAGCTCAGTGGCTTCCTACAAATGTTGAAGCCACACATACATCCCTACATTTCAAATATAGGAATGTATGACTTCAATATTTGTATGAAGTCATTGACTTGACTTTCCTACCAGCATTGAAGCTATCAACCCTACATTTCACCTTCACAGCTGTCGGAGTAACTTCCTGTCCCGTTGAAGCTATATGAGACACGCCGTGGGATTTTGTACCTTCGGACATCTGCGTAATTTCATTAAATACGTTTACAAAATTAGCAATATTTTTCATAAATAAAGTCAAAAGTTGAAAAAAAATTCAGAGTACATGCAGAATTATATTCCGCATGTACTCTAAAAATGTTGTCAACTTTTAACTCCATTTACGGAAAATATTGTAAATTTTGTAAACGTATTTCATGAAATTATGCAGATGTCCGAAGGTACAAAATAACATGACTTGTTTCATACAATCTCCTCTACCTGGAGAACTGCGTGATAGGGCCTCAACCCTAGATATCTTATTATATTTAACCCATTCACCCCTAAGTACATAACTGTAATGGATTTTAATATATTATTTTGCAACAAATCCAACCGTCACAAAATGGTTTTCAGACTAGTCCATTTATGAAAAGGGATTATTTTTTGTTCTCAAAAATTCCTTTCAAACAGTGCAGAACCTGATGAGACGGCTCGTCTGGATCTGCACTGTTTGCATAAACGGCTATAGTGGGCTTTCGGGTTCAAAGGGTTAACAGCTGACAGTGACTCCCTACATTGTTGAAGCCACACAGCCCTACATTTCAAATTTAGGCTGTATAACTTCAAGATTTGTATGCAGTATGTGGCATACCATATAAAGGTAAGGGACTACATTTCCCGTTCTGTTTCACAGCTGAGCGACTTCCTGCCCGTATTGAAGCTATACGATCTGCTCTATCCGGAGAACTGCGTGATCGGGCCGCCCGACATTGAGAGCACCCAGTCGACCCACACAGTGGCGGCCACATGTATCTGGATCCATCTGAACAAGAAGGCCCAGACAGACAAGGTCCAGTTACAGAGACCAATACCCTTCGCCCTCCGTGAGCACCTTGACGCACTCATGGAGCATCTAGAGTAAGTTTCTGGAGGGAATTAAGTCATACGATAGGCCGTTAAAACACCAATAAACAAACAAACATATGTGGGCGGGAATTTCATCATTCTGAGAGTAAGTTTGGGGGCAGGAATTTCATCACTCTGAGAGTACGTTTGGGGGGCGGGAATTTCATAATTCTCGGAGTAAGTTTGTGGGCGGGAATTTCATCATGCTGAGAGTAAGAATGAGGCGGGAATTTCATCATTCTTATAGTTTGGGGCGGCAGTTTCATCATTCTGAGAGTAAGTTTGGGGCGGGAATTTCATCATTCTGAGAGTAAGATTGTGGGCGGGAATTTCATCATTCTGAGAGTAAGATTGGGGGTGGGAATTTCATCATTCTGAGAGTAAGTATGGGGTGGTAATTTCATCATTCGGTTAGTTTGGGGGCGGGAATTTCATCATTATGAGAGTAAGTATGAGGCGGGAATTTCATCATTCTGAGAGTAAGAATGGGGCGGAAATTTCATCATTCTTATAGTTTGGGTCGGGAATTTCATCATTCTGAGAGTAAGTTTGGGGGCAGGAATTTCATAATTCTGAGAGTACATTTGGGGGGCGGGAATTTCATTGTTTTGAGAGTACGTTTGGGGGCTGGAATTTCATCATACAGTGAGTATGTTTGGGGGCGGGAATTTCATCTTTCTGAGAGTAAGTTTGGGGACAGGAATTTGATTGTTCTGAGAGTAAGTTTGGGGCGGGAATTTCATCATACTGTGAGTGTGTTTTGGGGCGGGAATTTCATCATTCTGAGAGAAAGTTTGGGGCCGGAAATTTCATCATTCTGAGTGTCAGTTTGGGGGTGGGAATTTACTCACTCTGAGAGTATGTTTTGGGCGGGAATTTCATCATTCTGAGAGTAAGTTTGGGGCGGGAATTTCATCATTCTGAGAGTAAGTTTGGGGGTGGGAATTTCATCATTCTGTGAGTAGTTTGGGGGAAGACTTCTCTTCGCTCTTATCAAACATCATGTGTGTCACGCGTATGTCATTTCCATTTGGGTTTGTTTCAGACTTGTTCAGAACATATCTTAACCCTTAGAATAGACTGCTGTTGACAAAAATTGTCGTCTGCTGTCACTGTATATTTTGCCTTTCTCAATAAAAACATGATTGGACAGCAATTTAGAATAATTTCCATTGAAAATGATAATAAAAAAATGTCATAGCATGTTCAGGGGTTGAAATTTCACTCCCCCAGCTCGCCATGGCGAGTGCTTTTTGTGGCGGTCGAGTACTTTCTAAAGGCACTCGCCCAGTTTGGCGAGTGAAAGATTTGGTCAGGATATATTTTTTTCTGCAGAAATTGCCAATTAATTCCATCGATTATTCAGCAACCATTTGTTGTTTACAGTTTACGTCAATTTGCCGGAAGTAAGATTCAAGCACTGTGTATGTACACGGTTATGGGTAGAATCGCTAGCGATTTTGAACACGGTCCATATCGTTAATTAATTCACACCGCGGATTATTTGTCGGCTGTACACGGCCGGGCTAACAAATAATATGACTGCGAGTATAGACTAGTATATACGTGGCCACATATATCGTCTCGTATACAGTTGGGTTAACGCGCATTTCAGACGCCGAACATAACGGCTTGGGACGAAACAGTCGGCGCCAGGTTCAAAACCATTGAATTTAGTAATTAAGGCAGCTGCGCGGTAATGCAAACATAGCCACTATAAATCAAACAAAATGTCACTCAACGCTTATAGAAAATAAGAAGCGTGCAAGTCTCTGAGCAAATTCGCTGCTAAAAACGTTGTTGAAGAAAAAACTTGACGAAGTTTATCTCCCGATAAATAATATTTATTTGTTTATATTCATTTATTAATTAAAATATAAATAACAATAGTGAATATGTCTGATCCGTTTTGGTAATGATCATATATATGTAAAAGCTTCTTTTTTTTAAATAAGATGCAACATTAAAAATAACATTTTATTTTTTTTATAAACTGGGCAAGTAACTTTTTGACCTGGGCAAGTACTTTTTATTTGTACTTGCCCAGCTGGGCGAGTGGAAAAAAAGATTTTTTCAACCCCTGATGTTTTTGATGAGAAAAAATGTAAAAATGGAAATAAACAGCAGACGACAGTATTTAATTCAGCATTGTAAAGGTTAAATATGACATGTTTGCTCCCCAATGGCTATTTTTTTCAAACACTTTTTATATATCTACAGGAGTTTGAAACAGAACACAAGCCGAACATTGCCTGGCAGCGACTACAGAATTCCACTGCTCTGTAACGCATGTAAGTACTGTGGAACCTCTCTAAACCGGACACCAAAAAATATATTTCATATAGAGAGGTTTCTTTGCAACACATCTCAGATAATAATGCATGTTCATGATTGCAAAAGACATAAGTATGTCCCAGAATGGTCCTATGCCTGGTGTACAGTGGAACACCTCTAAACCGGACACCCAGGGTGTCCGGTTTAGAGATGTTTCACTGTACTTATCAGTCTGCACAAAAAACTTTTTGAGACACACAAGTGGGCTTGAAAAATTTACTTGCCCGAATGAACTTCTAGGTGCCCATATATTTGTGCAGAATTTTACCCGCTTATTGGCGGTTAAATGTATAGTAGTATATGTAACTAACATAAAGTGGCATATCATGCATTTATTAGTAATACTTATAATATGGCCATATGAGTAAACAATAATTTATGTTTTATGTACTGAAAAACTACTTCTCCCTCAAATCAAAATAAGTCAGACAATTTAGGGAGAGAATTTCACACTGTAAAATGATCCCTGTATTGCTAACATTAAAATAAATTGAGTATAATGTTTTAAATTAATTAATTTAAATAATTACAACTAGAAAAAGTCGATGGCGCGCCATCGCAATATACCCACTTTCCCCAAATGCTAAGTCCGAAAGGGGGAGGTAATCCATGATGGAGGGTCGGATAAAAAATCCGAATTCACTTTGCGCATCAGCACATCAAAACGAAGCTACGAACCAAATATCAGACGCGTAGGTATTAAGGTGAAAAAGTTTTTCGAGTTACAAGGAAAAAATGGGAAATTCTGAGTGCGAAAGGGGGAGATAATCCATGATGGAGGGTCGGATGAAAATCCGAATTCACTTTGCGCATGTGCACATGATAACGAAGCTACATAGCAAATATGAGGCGCGTAGGTATGAAGGTGAAAAAGTTTTTCGAGTTACAAGGGAAAAATGGGAAATTCTGAGTCGGAAAGGGGGAGGTAATCGATGATGGAGGGTCGGATCAAAAATGGGAATTCACTTTGCGCATGTGCACATGATAACGAAGCTATGTAGCAAATATGAGGCGCGTAGGTATGAAGGTGAAAAAGTTTTTCGAGTTACAAGGAAAAAATGGGAAATTCTGAGTCCGAAAGGGGGAGATAATCCATGATGGAGGGTCGGATGAAAAATCCGAATTCACTTTGCGCATCTGCACATGATAACGAAGCTACATAGCAAATATGAGGCACGTAGGTATGAAGGTGAAAAAGTTTTTCGAGTTACAAGGAAAAAATGGGAAATTCTGAGTCCGAAAGGGGGAGATAATCCATGATGGAGGGTCGGATGAAAAATCTGAATTCACTTTGCGCATCTGCACATGATAACGAAGCTACATAGCAAATATGAGGCGCGTAGGTATGAAGGTGAAAAAGTTTTTCGAGTTACAAGGAAAAAATGGGAAATTCGGAGTCCGAAAGGGGGAGATAATCCATGATGGAGGGTCGGATGAATGATCCGAATTCACTTTGCGCATCTGCACATGATAACGAAGCTACATAGCAAATATGAGGCGCGTAGGTATGAAGGTGAAAAAGTTTTTCGAGTTACAAGGAAAAAATGGGAAATTCTGAGTCCGAAAGGGGGAGATAATCCATGATGGAGGGTCGGATGAAAAATCCGAATTCACTTTGCGCATCTGCACATGATAACGAAGCTACATACCAAATATCAGGCGCGTAGGTATGAAGGTGAAAAGTTTTTCGAGTTACAAGAAACGTGACGGACGTACGGACGGACGGACGGACACCCGTGACGAAAACAATATACCCATTTTTTTTCCCTAAAAATGTGGGTATAATAAATAGATATACAGTCAAACCTGTGCTAACGACCACCTGGGAATAGCGACCACCTGTCCACAATGGCCAGTTAAAAATGCCCCCCCCCCCCCACCCCCCCCCCCCCCCCCCCCCCCCCCCCCACCCCCCCCCCCCCCCCCCCCCCCTCCCACGCCCCACCCCCCGTCCCACCCCCCCGAACTGCGACCAGCGGCCAGCTATTTTCATTCCCACACGGCATTTTTGTATGTGAACAGCGGCCATAAAATAAATAGCACCACAATCGCTATTTTCCTTTCGTTCCAATCTGGCCGCTATCATTTGAATTAAAACTGGTCATATCCAATTAGTCATCGATTACATTCGCATACATTGACACAACGCTCTTCAAAACATTTACCTTGCCCGGTATGGTCGGTGTCATTTTGGCAACATTAAACATTTTCCATGAAAAATATTGCATAACGCCATTAACGGTAAGACGACTTTCAATTCCGGTGTAAACAATTCGTAATTTTAAAGAATTTAGAAAAACATTTCCACTGTCCAGTTTTATTACGTTTATGCGTTTTTTAAAACAGGTGCCTGTCAGGCATGTCAGATTGGAAAATTTACACGTCTCGGGCATCGGGCACCCGACTGAATTTCATTTTTGCTCATCAAATACATGTACATGCTTTGTTACTTAACCCTTTCAACCCTAAGGAACTGAAATGGACTGTGATATGCTAATGTTCCGACCAATCCAATGGTCACAAAATGATTTTCAGATTTGTCCATTTATGAAAAGGGGGTGTTTTTGTTCTAAGAAATATTAAAATTACTTTCAAAAAGTGCAGATCCTGATAAGACGGCTCGTTACGAGCCGGCTCATCCGGATCTGCACTTTTTGCATAAACAGCTATACATCAACAGGAATAATTTTCTTGCTCATTACCTGTTTAACAGTGTAGACTTTACTAAATTTTAAATTACAGTCAAGCACCAGTATCTCGAAGTCGAAGGAAGATCATCTATATAGTCGAGATAGGACTAGGTTCGAGATAGCGATGAAGTGACATGGTCGAATATTTTTGTGAAAAATATGAAATCATGTTACCCATTACACTACGAGTAAACAATCACCAATTAACTAATGACCAAAGGTAGTAAACTAATCAACATTACAAGGTGGTGTCACGACTATCAGTGAATTTCTCAAATAACCAGCGTGATATGCTTAATGAATCGTGACAAACACTGAAATATATCCAGGAGGACCAATTAAGCAAACAACCTGAAGTAGGTGTGAACTCGATCTTGGCTGCCAGGCGATTAGGTGATTTATCTAAGCATTTATGTGATCGAGATAGCGAAGAGATTTTTAGCGTCTTTTTATATGGAGGGGACAGAATGAACAGTCGAGATAGAGAACATATACGAGATGAGGCATGGTCGAGATAGCCGAGGAATTTATATTAAACAAATAAGGATATACTTCGGGACTTTAGTGAATGATCGAGATAGGGGATATCATCGAGATACTGATATTCGAGATACTGGTGCTCGACTGTACATAGAAGTTGATGGCTCACTACTTTTTCCATATTTTTAAGTCTGAAATGGGAAGATAATCCATTACCCAGGGCCAAATAAAAATAAAAATTGACTTTGCGCATCTGCACACCATAAGGAAGTCGCATACCAAATATCAAGTCTTCAGCTACAGGTATCACTTTTTAAAAGTTTTACTTCTTACAAGAAACATGATGGATAAACATACCAAACGATGGACAGACATGACAAAAACAATATAAACCAATGTGTGTATAATGAAACCAATGTTACCATGTATTTAAGGAACAAAATCATGGGCTGTTGCGTTTACTATATTATGAACAACATTTGGTCTGTTTAAAGTCCGAAGGACTCCTCGCAAACTTTAAACAGGCTATTGGATTGATGAAAGCCGGGCCACATAGGACCAACAAACTTTCACAGCTTCAAAACCAAGGGGTGCCCACCACATATCACTATTCAACATGTTACCGTTTTATGAACTTAACCCATTTTTTCAGCGCAGTCGACTTAGCCATTTTCAATGTTAACTTTTCGCGTTTACAATGTTAAGTTTTCGTGTTTAAGTCCATTTATTTGGTACTGTACCACCTAGGACCACCAAACTTTCACAGCTTCATAACCAAGGGGCGCCCACCACAAACAACTATCCAACATGTGACCATTTGTTTTACCTTGACCTATTATTTCTACGTAATTGACTTAGCCATTTTCAACGTTAACTTTTTAACGTACGTCTGGTTAAAGTTTTTTGGTTAAAGTTTTTTGTTATACTATATGCAACTGCTTTGCCCATTACCTTGAAACTTCACATGTGTGTTTATCATCATCCATATTTTCATTCTACCCCCCAACCGTGCGGCCCCTTGTGCCCAATGTCGAGGTCAAATTACTTTGATTTTGGCATACGTCCGTTCGGTCCGTACGTCCGTGTGTCCGGTTAAAGTTTTTTGGTTAAACTTTTTCCATCTACTATATCTATTTTTTTAGTGTCCATGCCTCGCCCGAATGCGCGACATGCAGGCCACGTCCATCTAGTCTACAAAAAGTGGGTATAATTATGTTATCCAAGTGTCTATGCTTGGAAAAAACCTGGCCTTCGTGGCTTTGCCTCGTTTCTTGTATTACTTATATTTGCGCTGCATTTTCTGATATTTTCAAAAATGTAAATAACCAAATATGGCGGTAAAATTAAGAATAATTTCGTTTTAAGTCATTTTGTCGCAATTCATGGAACAACCACGCTGCCGTACTTTGCCGAATCAACAACGTCGCGCGACGTCACATGGGTCTAATGTATTGTACTGGGATATAAACGCATTACGTTGAAAGGGCGTTTCCACTATGAATTGGTGACTCGTCAACATGATAGGCAACTTATTGAGTTTATAGCCAGTATAGACCCAGAATAGGGCATATACAATCTGCTATTATTATACCCACTTTTTTTTTAAAAAATGGGTATATTGTTTTTGTCACGGGTGGGGTGTCCGTCCGGGCAGGTATTCGAGAGTAAGGGGCCAAGGGGCGGAGCCTAACACAAAAGAATCCTTTGACTTATTCCGTATGGCCCCTTATTCTATTCATAACAAGGGGCCATTTCCATTGTTCTAGAACAATGGAAATGGCCCCTTCCTCAATATTGTCCGCCCGTCCGTCCGTACGTCCGTCACGTTTCTTGTAACTCGAAAAACTTTTTCACCTTCATACCTACGCGCCTGATATTTGGTATGTAGCTTCGTTATCATGTGCAGATGCGCAAAGTGAATTCGGATTTTTCATCCGACCCTCCATCATGGATTATCTCCCCCTTTCGGACTCTGAATTTCCCATTTTTTCCTTGTAACTCAAAAAACTTTTTCACCTTCATACCTACGCGCCTCATATTTGGTAGTACTTCGTTATCATGTGCAGATGCGCAAAGTGAATTGGATTTTTCATCCGACCCTCCATCATGGATTATCTCCCCCTTTCGGACTCAGAATTTCCCATCTTGTAATCTGAAAAATTTTTCACCTTCATACCTACGCGCCTCATATTTGCTATGTAGCTTCGTTATCATGTGCACAATGCGCAAAGTGAATTCCCATTTTTGATCCGACCCTCCATCATCGATTACCTCTCCCCCTTTCGACTCAGAATTTCACATTTTTTCCTTGTAACTCGAAAAAAAATTCACCTTCATACCTACGCGCCTCATATTTGCTATGAGCTTCGTTATCAGTGCACAGCGCAAAGTGAATTCCCATTTTTGATCCGACCCTCCATCATCGTTACCTCTTTCCGACTCAGAATTCATATTTTTTCCTTGTAACTCGAAAAACTTTTTCACCTTCATACCTAGCGCCTATTTGGTATGTAGTTCGTATCATGTGCAGATGCGCAAAGTGAATTCGATTTTTCATCCGACCCTCCATCATGGATTATCCTCCCCCTTTCGGACTCTGAATTTCATTTTTTCCTTGTAACTCGAAAAAACTTTTTCACCTTCATACCTACGCGCCTCATATTTTGGTATGTAGCTTCGTTATCATGTGCAGATGCGCAAAGTGAATTCGGATTTTTCATCCGACCCTCCATCATGGATTATCTCCCCCTTTCGGACTCAGAATTTCCATTTTTTTCCTTGTAACTCGAAAAATTTTTCACTTTTTCACCTTCATACCTACGCGCCTCATATTTGCTATGTAGCTCGTTATCATGTGCAACATGCGCAAAGTGAATTCATTTTTGATCCGACCTCCATCATCGATTACTCAAAGTTTCCGACTTCAGATTTCACATTTTTTCCTTGTACTCGAAAAAAAATTCACCTTCATCCTACGCGCCTCATATTTGCTATGTAGCTTCGTTATCATGTGCACATAGCGCAAAGTGAATCCCCATTTTTGATCCGACCCTCCTCATCGATTACCTCCCCCTTTCCGAACTCAGAATTTCAAAAACATTTTTCCTTGTAACTCGAAAAACTTTTTCACCTTTCATACCTAGCGCCTGATATTTGGTATGTAGCTTCGTTATCATGTGCAGATGCGCAAAGTGAATTCGGATTTTTCATTCCGACCCTCCATCATGGATTATCTCCCCTTTCGGACTCTGGATTTCCCATTTTTTCCTTGTAACTCAAAAAACTTTTTCACCTTCATACCTACGGCCTCATATTTGGTATGTAAGCTTCGTTATCATGTGCGATGCGCAAAGTGAATTCGGATTTTTCATCCGACCCTCATCATGATTATCTCCCCCTTTCGGACTCAGAATTTCACCATTTTTTCCTTGTAACTCGAAAAACTTTTTCACCTTCATACCTACGCGCCTCATATTTGCTATGTAGCTTCGTTATCATGTGCACATGCGCAAAGTGAATTCCCATTTTTGATCCGACCCTCCATCATCGATTACCTCCCCCTTTCGACTCAGAATTTCACCATCCTTGTAACCCGAAAAAAAATTCACCTTCATACCTACGCCTACATGCTATGTACTTCGTTATCAGTGCACATGCGCAAAGTGAATTCCCATTTTTCGATCGACCCTCCATCATCGATACCTCCCCCTTTCCGACTCAGAATTTCACATTTTTTTTCCTTGTAACTCGAAAAACTTTTTACCTTCATACCTACGCGCCTCATATTTGCTATGTAGCTTCGTTATCATGTGCAGATGCGCAAAGTGAATTCGGATTTTTCATCCGACCCTCCATCATGGATTATCTCCCCCTTTCGGACTCAGAATTTCCCATTTTTTCCTTGTAACTCGAAAAACTTTTTCACCTTCATACCTACGCGCCTCATATTTGCTATGTAGCTTCGTTATCAGTGCACATGCGCAAAGTGATTTTTTTCCCATTTTTGATCCGACCCTCCATCATCGATTACCTCTTTCCGACTCAGATTTCACATTTTTTCCTTGTAACTCGAAAAAAAAATTCACCTTCATACCTACGCGCCTCATATTTGCTATGTAGCTTCGTTATCATGTGCACATGCGCAAAGTGAATTCCCATGATCCGACCCTCCATCATCGATTACCTCCCCTTTCCGACTCAGAATTTCACATTTTTTCCTTGTAACTCGACTCACCTTCATACCTACGCGCCTGTATTTGGTAGTAGCTCGTTATCATGTTTCAGATGCGTAAACAATTCGGATTTTTCTCCGACCCTCCATCATGGATTATCTCCCCCTTTCTGGACTCTGAATTTCCCATTTTTCCTTGTAACTCAAAAACTTTTTACCTTCATACCTACGCGCCTCATATTTGGTATGTAGCTTCGTTATCAGTGCAGATGCGCAAAGTGAATTGGATTTTTCATCCGACCCTCCATCATGGATCTTCCCCTTTCGGACTCAGAATTTCCCATTTTTTTCCTTAGTAACCGAAAAACTTTTTCACCTTCATACCTAACGCGATCATATTTGCTAGTAGCTTCGTATCATGTGCACATGCAAAGTGAATTCCATTTTTTGATCCGACCCTCCATCATCGATTACCTCCCCCTTTCCGACTCAGAATTTCACATTTTTTCCTTGTAACTCGATAAAAAAAATTCACCTTCATACCTACGCGCCTCATATTTGCTATGTAGCTTCGTTAATCAGTGCACATGCGCAAAGTGAATTCCCATTTTTGATCCGACCCTCCACATCGATTACCTCCCCCTTTCCCGACTCAGAATTTCACATTTTTTCCTTGAACTCGACTTTTTCACCTTCATACCTACGCGCCTGATATTTGGTATGTACTTCGTTTATCAGTGCGATCAAAGTGAATTTCGGATTTTTCATCGACCCTCCATCATGGATTATCTCCCCCTAACTCTGAATTTCCCATTTTTTCCTTGTAACTCAAAAAAACTTTTTCACCTTCATACCTACGCGCCTCATATTTGTATGTAGCTTCGTTATCATGTGCAGATGCGCAAAGTGAATTCGGATTTTTCATCCGACCCTCCATCATGATTATCTCCCCCTTTCCGGACTCAGAAATCCCATCCTTGTAACTCGGAAAAACTTTTTCACCTTCATACCTCGCGCCTCATATTTGCATGTAGACTTCGTTTATCATGTGCACATCGCAAAGTGAATTCCCATTTTTGATCCGACCCTCCATCATCGATTACCTCCCCTTTCGACTTCAGAATTTCACATTTTTTCCTTGTAACTCGAAAAAAAATTCACCTTCATACCTACGCGCCTCATATTTGCTATGTAGCTTCGTTATCATGTGCACATGCGCAAAGTGAATTCCCATTTTTGATCCGACCCTCCATCATCGATTACCTCCCCCTTTCCGACTCAGAATTTCACATTTTTTCCTTGTACTCGACTTTTTCTTACCTTCATACCTACGCGCCTCATATTTGCTATGTAGCTTCGTTTCATGTGCAGATGCGCAAAGTGAATTCGGATACATCGACCCTCCATCATGGATTATTCTCCCCCATTTCGGACTCAGAATTTCCCATTTTTCCTTGTAACTCGAAAATCTTTTTCACCTTCATACTACGCGCCTCTATTTGCTATGTATCGTTATCATGTGCACATGCGCAAAGTGAATTCCCATTTTTGATCCGACCCTCCATCATCGATTACCTCCCCCTTTCCGCTCAGAATTTCACATTTTTTCCTTGAACTCGAAAAACTTTTTCACCTTCATACCTACGCGCCTCATATTTTGCTATGTAGCTTCGTTATCATGTCAGATGAGCAAAGTGAATCGGATTTTTCATCCGACCCTCCATCATGGATTATCTCCCCCATTTCGGACTCAGAATTTCCCATATCCTTGAACTCGAAAACTTTTTCACCTTCATACCTACGCGCCTCACATTTGCTATGTAGCTTCGTTATCATGTGCAGATGCGCAAAGTGAATTCGGATTTTTCATCCGACCCTCCATCATGGATTATCTCCACCTTTCGGACTCAGAATTTCCCATTTTTTCCTTGTAACTCGAAAAACTTTTTGACCTTCATACCTACGCGCCTCATATTTGCTATGTAGCTTCGTTATCATGTGCACATGCGCAAAGTGAATTCCTATTTTTGATCCGACCCTCCATCATCGATTACCTCCCCCTTTCCGACTCAGAATTTCCCATTTTTTCCTTGTAACTCGAAAAACCTTTTCACCTTCATACCTACGCGCCTCATATTTGCTATGTAGCTTCGTTATCATGTGCACATGCGCAAAGTGAATTCGGATTTTTCATCCGACCCTCCATCATGGATTATCTCCCCCTTTCGCACTCAGAATTTCCCATTTTTTCCTTGTAACTCGAAAAACTTTTTCACCTTAATACCTACGCGTCTGATATTTGGTTCGTAGCTTCGTTTTGATGTGCTGATGCGCAAAGTGAATTCGGATTTTTTATCCGACCCTCCATCATGGATTACCTCCCCCTTTCGGACTTAGCATTTGGGGAAGTGGGTATATTGCGATGGCGCGCCATCGACTTTTTCTAGTTGAGTTTATAGCCAGTATAGACCCAGAATAGGGCATATACAATCTGCTATTATTGAGTTTATAGCCAGTATAGACCCAGAATAGGGCATATACAATCTGCTATTATTGAGTTGGAGGAAACAAGACCAATATCTAGTCTGCTATTTGATCTTGAGTTACATTGGTCAAAAACTTGTATTGTTACATGACTGCCGTTGTTCGACACGTCTCACAGCCGTATTCAAACGTACAGCGTGTGCTGTTTGTCCATGGCTGTAGACAATGCTCATTCCGGGGTGAAGCCGCCACGTACGTAACGCATGTGTCTCATGACGTTACTAGAAAGCGCCATTACGTCACCAGACCTGTTCACAACGGTCGCACTGAAATTTTTAAATAAATTTAGCTGCATCATGCGACGTGTACTGCGGCCCCGTAATATATCTGTAAATCAGCTGTTTGAATGAAGCAGATTATCAAAGTACCGAAAGTACTGCATAATTATATGCACAAATTCCGACGGAAATGTAACAATAACATTCGACGATGTCCAGTCGTGGGTAAACGTTTGCTGTGGCACTCGGGAACTGTTTGAACCCGTTCAAACAGTTCCTTCGTGCCACGACAATCGATTACCCACGGCTGGACATTGTCGAACCGTATATTGGATCACAATTGATTAGGAGCTAGACTGGCCCATCTCGGACCCATTTCTAAATGACGGGACTGACATATGTTTTATTGCTATTTACAGACAGCACAAACCCAGAACTGTTCAACCTGCCGATGAGCATGCTGGTGGAAAGTATCTATGGAAACAACAAGAGCACCTGCCTGTTGCCTGGCAACCTGGTCGCTTCTGCACCGACACAGCCATTACCCATGAATCTCCTGGACTCGCTAACAGTACACGCGAAAATGAGCTTAATACACAGTATTGTATCACGAGTGATCCGTCTTGCCAAGAACAAATCCATGGTCGCTCTAGCACCAGCACTGGTCGAGACCTATAGCCGTCTACTGGTGTATATGGAGATTGAGTCGTTAGGCATCAAAGGATTCATCAGCCAGTTACTGCCGACGGTGTTCACCAGTCACGCCTGGGGTATTCTGCACACGTTATTGGAGATGTTCAGTTACCGGCTGCACCACATCCAGCCCCACTACCGCGTACAGCTGCTCGGTCATCTCCACACGCTGTCGACAATCCCACACACGAACCAGAACCAGCTGCACCTGTGTGTGGAGAGCACCGCCCTTCGCCTCATCACCGGCCTCGGCAGTTCTGAGGTACAGCCGCAGCTGTCGCGAATCTTCAGCGAGCCGAAAAACCCCGGGTTTCTGTCACAGGACTCGGAAGAGCTGAATCGAGTGTTGGTGTTGACTCTCGCGCGGGCGATGCACGTCACTGGATCAGAGTCATCCTCGTCAAACTGGTGCAAGGAGATCATGTCTACGATCATTCAGATCACACCGCACGCCTGGCCATCACACACGACAAGCTGCTTCCCAAATAGTCTCTCAGAATTCTTCCATCAGAATCCCATCGGCCGGGATGATAAGGGCAACCTGAAGCGAACCGTGGAGGCCGAGTATAAGAAATGGCGGAGTATGGCGAATGAGAATGACATCATCGCCCACTTCAGCATGCAGGGAACTCCAACGCTGTTTCTCTGCATCATTTGGAAGAATCTCATTGAAGACAATCGTATTCAGCCAACAGCATACAAAGTCCTGGAAAGAGTTGGCCCGAGAGCGTTGTCTGCACACCTACGTACGTTCTGTGATTTCTTAGTGAACGAGTTCTGTGTGGCGGGGACACAGAACTACTTCCCGCGGTATGCAGAAGCCGTGAATGAAATGGTGTGGAAATATAACATCCTCACCATCGACCGGCTCGTTCTCTGTATGGCGCTGAGGAATCTGGAGAACAACGAAGCGCAGTTTGGCTTCTACATTATCTACCGAATCCTGGTACAGTCGCCCGACTTCAAAAGCCGTGTGAACGATTTCCTGCGCGACAATTCGCCTGACCACTGGCTGCAGAGCAACTGGCATGAGAAGCACATGATGTTCCACAAAATGTACTCGGAGAAGTTCTACTACGAGGGAATCCAGGACCTGAACACGCCAATCCAGCACCAGTACTTGCCCGTCTACTTCGGCAACATCTGTCTCCGCTTCATCCCGGTGCTGGACATCCTGATCCATCGCCTCATGGAGATGTCCATCGTTGAGAAGTTCCTCATCAATATCCTGGACAACCTCGGTGGCCTGTACAAGTTCCACGATCGTCCCATCACATACCTGTACAACACACTGCACTATTACGACCGCAAGCTCGCCAGTAAGGCGGTACTGAAGAAGAAACTGGTGGGTGCAGTAATTAGAGCACACCAGGATATTCATCCGCCGAACTGGTGCCTCACTGAGGACTATCAGCGATATTTCCAGATGCCAGGAGAGGCGGTGAACTGGGTACCAGAACAGGAGTACTACATTCGACTGATCGGGCGTCTCGTGAGCACCATCGATGGGAAGTCACCATTCCCAAACTGTGATTGGAGATTCAACGAGTTCCCCAATCCAGCAGCACATGCGTTACACGCTACCTGTGTCGAGTTGATGGCATTGCCAGTTGCTAGTCAGACTGTCGGTGGTGCCATTCTGGATGTCATTCTCAAGAGCTCAACACAGCTGTCACGAGGCAAGGTCATGGCATGGATGAATGCAGTTGGCTTGATCCTTACAGCTCTGCCAGAGAGCTACTGGACCGTACTGAATGATCGAATCATTGACGTCCTACAGAGCTCGGTACTACAGAACCTTGGCAGTTCGTTTTTCCACACATTTGATTTCATGTCCTGCCAGAACATGCATGTTGAGTCACCTGTCAGTTTCCTTGTCGCATTATCACACGCCATCTGGCATCATGCAGGCATTGGGCAGCTTACCCTACTACCACAGTTTGTCAAAGAAAAGGTGCGGGGCATCATAAAAACCGAAGAGCAGTACTTGTTTCTTGTCTACCTTGTCGGACCTTTCCTGGGACGCTTTAACATGGAGAGGACTCGGTGTTTGCTGGATCTGACTGTGGAACTATACGAGATGCTAGCCAACATAAATAAATCATGCGAGCACCTACATTACATGGATCAGATCACGGACATGCTCTACCACATCAAGTACATGTTTGTCGGTGACCAGGTAAAGGCGGAGGTGGAGAAAGTGATCAGGAACCTTCGACCTGCACTTCAGCTGCGGCTTCGGTTTATCTCACACACGAATGTCGATGAAACTCCAGTGACCACTCCCAGCTCGGCACAAGTGGAAACGAAGGGGAAATATTTCGCTGACTAGCTAACTGTTGTAATGGAACAATTGGTCGTACAAGTTGAATCAATGCGGAAATATTTTGCTGACTAACAAATTGTTGGAACGTTTCGATTGGTTAGAAATGTTGAAACCAAGGGACTATATTTCCCTGACTAACAAACTGTTGTAGGATCAATTGGTCATGCAAGTTGAAACAAAGGGAAATAGAGAATACCAGGCTAGTGTCTTTTGATAGGAAGTTCTTCAGGCAAAGCAAGGAAATATGTCGGAATTCCTACCATTTCCTAGCCAAACCATGGTAAATAGAAAATACTACTGTCTTTTGATATCGAGTTTATGTGGCCAGGAGGGAAATGTGTAGGAATTCCTTCCATTTCCTAGCCAAGTAAGTCATGGTAAGTAGAATGTACGGGGCTAGTGTCTGTTGATTATCAAGTTTATCAGGCAAAGCAAGGAAATGCGTAGGAATTCCTACCATTTCTGAGCCAAGACATAGTTAATAGAAAATATCGGTCTTTGATATCAAGTTGTTCTGGCAATGCAAGGAAATACGTAGGAATTCCTACAAATTCCAAGCCAACTCATGGAAAATACTGGGCTAGTGTATTGATATCAAGTTTATCCGGCCAAACAGGAAATGCGTAGGAGTTCCTACCATTTCTAGCCAAATCATGGAAAATACTGGGCTAGTGTCTATTGATATCAAGTTTATCCGGCCAAACAAGGAAATGCGTAGGAGTTACTACCATTTCCTAGCCAAATCATGGAAAATACTGGGCTAGAGTTTATGCGGCCAAACAAGGCTTGCCATTTCCTAGCCAAGTCATGTAAAGTGGAAAATACTGGGCTAGTGTCTTTGATATCAAGTTGATGAGGCAAACCAAGGAAGTGTGTAGGAATACCTACCATTTCTGTAGCCAATTTCACCAAACTTGCTATTAAAGCATACTAAGCATAGTTATCTAGCAAAGTATACTTTGAGGGAGTAATCATTTATTTTTACCAACATGCATTATTTCATAAAAATAACCACTCCATATATTTGATGATTAAAAGTATGCAGAATTATTATACTGAATGTATTACATTATCACAGCCAAAATGGCTGTGATAATGTAATAAATTCAGTATAATAAAAATGAATAAATGTATCCAAAAATTGAAAAGTTCTCCCTCAAAGTGTACTTCGCAAGATAAGTATACTTTGTACTTCGCAAGATAAGTATACTTTGTACTTCGCAAGATAAGTATACTTTGTACTTCGCAAGATAAGTATACTTTGTACGTATACTTTGTACTTCCCAAGATAAGTATACTTTGTACTTCGCAAAATAAGTATACTTTGTACTTCGCAAGGCTTCGCAAGATAAGTATACTTTGTACTTCGCAAGATAAGTATACTTTGTACACGTATACTTTGTACTTCGCAAGATAAGTATACTTTGTACGAATGCAAGGAAAGTAATACTTTGTACTTCGCAAGATAAGTACTTTGTACTTCGCAAGATAAGTATAACGTTGTACTCGCAAGGAATAAGTATTCTTTGTACTTCGCAAGGATAAGTTTATAACAAATTTTTTACATACGCCAAGGTAAGTATACTTTGTATTCGCAAGATAAAGTATACTTTGTACTTCAAGTAAGTATACTTTGTACTTTTATTCCCAAGATAATATACTTTGTACTTCGCAAGATAAGTATACTTTGTACTTCGCAAGATAAGTATACTTTGTACTTCGCAAGGTAAGTATACTTTGTACTTCGCAAGATAAGTATACTTTGTACTTCGCAAGATAAGTATACTTTGTACGTATACTTTGTACTTTCGCAAGATAAGTATACTTTGGACTTCTGCAACGGTAAGTTACTTATGTACTCATCGCAAGATAAGTAAACTTTGTACTATACCAAGATAAGTATACTTGTAACCTCGCAAGATAAGTATACTTTGTACTTCGCAAGGTAAGTATACTTTGTACTTCCCAAGATAAGTATACTTTGTACTTCGCAAGGTAAGTATACTTTGTACTTCCCAAGATAAGTATACTTTGTACTTCGCAAGGTAAGTATACTTTGTACTTCGCAAGATAAGTATACTTTGTACTTCGCAAGATAAGTATACTTTGCAATTTTGGTCGAGCCAAGACATGATAAATAGAAAATACCGGGCTAGTGTCTTATCAGGTAAGGCTAGGAAATGCAGAGGAATTCCTACCATTTCCTAGGCAAGCCATGGCAAATAGAGAATATCGGGCTACTGTCTTTTCCACGTTTTGCTGCCGACGAACTTTTGGCTATTAAACACATTAACTCTAAAAAATATTTAAATGTAAGTACTTTTTCATCAATAACAAAAAAGTCACCCTCCCCAAAAGATTTTGATATATTATTTTGCAACTAATCCAACCGTCACAAAATGGTTTTAAGACCAGTCCTAACGGAATTTAACACAGGGCAAAAGAAGCTGAAGCAGCTGCAGGAGGAGTCGAAAAACACAACATTTTGGACATTGACTCCGAAACCTCCCTAGATAGCTTGGAAATGATGTAACTTCAGAAAACAAGTTAGATAATCGATCCACAAATTCCAAAATTATTTTTAAAAAATCTATTTTTAGCCCCCATGTTAAATTGGGAAAATTGTTATTTTTTTGCAATGAAATCAATATTCGGTGGAATTTCATCAAATATTTTTTTTGGGGAGGTTGACATTTTGTTATTGATGAAAAAGTACATACATTTAAATATTTTGGGGATCTAATGTGTTTAATAGCCAAAAGTTTGTCGGCAGCAAAACGTGGAACAGACAGTAGTGTCTTTTGATATCAAGGTGGTCGGGCAAAGCAAGGAAATCTGTAGGAATTCCTAGTAGCGCATCATTTACTAGTGCCATGTACATGTCCTTATCAAGTTTATCCCACTTCAATGTACACGCTATGTCAATATAGATAGGTGATTGAGGCATTTTTGTAGGTTTTGCAAAGTAATGTTTCAGTTTACAGCATTCTTGGTAATGATTAGAGACGTTCCCATTCACCTCCTCGAGTCACGGTCGCTTGTGGACAGCGCGATTTAGTCAGAACATTGGCGTACATACGTGCGTCTGAGTTTGCGTTATTATAGGAATGGATGGCCTTTTTGTGGAATTTATCGGGTATAAACTTGGAAAAGTCGCTGGAATACTGGACGAAGGCCTCGTCCAGTATTCCCGCGACTTTTCCAAGTTTATATCCCCGATAAATTCAACAAAAAGGCCATTCATTCCTTATAATTCCAGCTTTTGAAATAAATTCATCAAGAAAATGTGTTTATTTTCCGTTTTCTTAAGAATTATTTTAACGGCGCCTCATGGTTATGGAAAGTAGTTCGGCATGGGAGTTTACTGGGATATACATTTTGGATAGAGACTTGCTACGGGCCAATCAAATGTTAGGGAATTGTGTAAATATTTTTGTGCTGGAATTATCAATCATTAAACCACATTCAGTACATCATAGCTGTTGAAACTGTCTTGTAAATATGCATAATATGCATAAAAACATGAATATCTTCAGCCACTTACACAGACTGTATATCTTGTACACTGTCTGTGTAAGTAGCTGACGTTATTCATGCATTTTTATTTCACACGAGTAAAGGCTCAAGTGAGTGACTCATTGTCGAACACAGCGACCATGTAAATAAAGAGCAACGGTTCTTTGAAAGCGCGGTCGTATTAACGGCGCGGTCTCAATAAAGGGGTAGTCGTAAGGTGGAACTATACTGTATTTTTGTTACTGTTGTATACATATATTAATGTTCATTGTCCATACAGTTTCTAACATCATTTTTCCAAACTACTTAGCAATGTTGGTAATGATGTGATTATGTCAAACATATAGATGTGCTTCGAGTGTGAATCCACCAAGGATCAAAATGTTATAATTTTATGAATAACTTGTGATGAGCCATGTTACAGTGATTTTGTTGCTATAAAGATGTGCAATATCTCATAAAAAGTATTTACAAAATTTACGATATTTTCTGTAAATGACAGTTATTTAAAAAAATGTTCTGAGCAATTTCCTACGACTTTCGACATCACTGACGGAAAATATCACAGTTTACGTAAAAAATTTTCCTGAAAAAATCGCATATCTTTTTATGATACAAAATCACTGTCTGAGATGCTCTCTATGTTATTTTTTACCTAAGAACACGTGCAATTTTTCATGAAATATACAGTGAAACCTCTCTAAACCGGACACCCTGGGAGGTCCCCAGGGTGTCCGGCTTAGAGAAGTTTCACTGTAAATCAGACGTTTGATCATTCTGAGCCATAGTTGTGTGCTATGCGATTACGAACAGACATTCTCACCTGAGATAAATGACCAAGAAACACATAAAAAGTAGCCTATTTCATCAAAATTGCAAAGTATACTTTACTAGCAAAGTGTACTTTGAGGGAGTAATCATTTATTTTTCCTGAAGTGCATTATTTCATATAGAACTAACAAATGCATATATTTCATGATTAAAAGTATGCAGAATTATTATACTGAATGTATTACATTATCACAGCCAAAATGGCTGTGATAATGTAATAAATTCAGTATAATAAAAAATAATAAATTTATCATAAAATTGAAAATTTCTCCCTCAAAGTATACTTTGCTACTAAAGTATACTTTGCAATGTTGATGAAATGGGCTACAGATTAGATCACATGTGTTGTCTTGGTGTCCTTGCAATGTTGATGAAATGGGCTACAGATTAGATCACATGTGTTGTCTTGGTGTCCTTGCAATGTTGATGAAATGGGCTACAGATTAGATCACATGTGTTGTCTTGGTGTCCGGTTTATAGTGGTTCCACTGTATTTATGCTGATCATTTCTGTAAATGACGTCGGAAATGCGGAATTTGTCATCAAAATTTTGTTGATTTTCGACGTCATTTATGAAAAATATCGTAAATTTGGTAAATGTTTTGTCATGAGATACCGCACATGTTCTTAGGTACAAAACACATGGCATGTCTCATATGTGGTTTTATGCTTTTATGGACGCAGCTACGAATGATTTGATAAAATTGAATATAAAAAAAAATATTGTTTTGGATTGTTTATATATCCTTAAAATTTGGGCAGGTTTCGTGAAACGGACGTCAGGGGCTTGTTTCACTACTGTCTGTTCCACGTTTTGCTGCCGACGAACATTTGGCTATTAAACACATTAAATCTAAAAAATATTTAAAAGTAAGTACTTTTTTATACCCCCGCAACGAGTTGTGGGGAGGGGGTATACTGGAGTCGGGTTGTCCGTGCGTCCGTAAACTTTAACATCAGAGAAATATTGTTATAACTTCTATTTCCTTCATCTAAAATGCTTAATATTTCACACATGCATTCCTGTAAGGCTCTACTAACATGCCGTGCCAAATCCACGGCCGTCCAACCCCCGCTGACCCAAGGTCAAGTTCAAATACTTGGTCTCTTTACAAAACTTAACATCAGAGAAATATTTTTATATCTTCTATTTCCTTCATCTAAAATGCTTAATATTTCACACATGCATTCCTGTAAGGCTCTACTACCATGCTGTGCCAAATCCACAAGTCCAACCTCCGCTGATCCCAAGGTCAAGGTCAAATACTTGGTCTCTTTACAAAACTTAACATCAGAGAAATAAGTTATAACTTCTATTTCATTCATTGAAAATTCTTAATATTTCACTTGTGCATTCCTCTAAGGTTGTACTATCATGCTGTGACAAATCTATGACCGTCCAAACCCCGCTGATCCCAAGGTCAAGGTCACATACTTAGTCTCTTTACAAAACTTAACTTAAACTTTTATTTCTTTCATAAAAAATCTTAATATTTCATGCATGCTTTCCTCTAAGGCTCTACAATCATGCTGTGACAAATTCCCGCTGATCTCGAGGTCAAGGTCACATACTTGGTCTCTTTACAAAACTTAACATCTGAGAAATCGATTATAACTTCTATTTCCTTGCTCGGATCTGCTTCACATTTCACACACGTTTTGGAAATTGACTCCCCATGGTAAATTCGCATAGGAAAATCTTTTTTTTCGCAATAAAATCAATATTTGATGGAATTTCATCAAATAATATTTTTTGTGGAGGGTGACTTTTTTGTTATTGATAAAAAAGTACTTACAATAAAATATCTTTTTAGATTTAATGTGTTTAATAGCCAAAAGTTCGTCAGCAAAACGTGGAACAGACAGTAGTTAGTTTTGTCTCTTGTGCCATGTTGTGGATCATTGCCAATTGTTCCCAGCACATCTGTGCTTGAGCTTTTCACAATTGAATTGACAAACATTAGCGTCTGTTCCACGCTTGGCTGCCGACCTACTTTTGGATATTAAGCAGATTGAATGTAAAAAAATATCTTCATCAACAAGAGGGCCATGATGGCCCTAATTCGCTCACCTGACTCCATGAACACCAGAGGAGAATGTGACATTGAGTTCATGTGTTTTAAAAAAATTGTGCTATTTTTAGATGGCGGTCACATGGGATTAAGCGATGACTGTCATTTTACCAAATCTGAAAATGCTTCACCCAAGGATCTTAACTTACTATGAAGTTTGGCCAGCATCGACCATGTGGTTCCTGAGAAAAAGACGTTCAAAATCTTGAATAAATGGACCTTTTGGAGGCCATTATGGATGACATAATCATCCGATTTCGACAAATATTTGCACCAGAGCAATCGCCTCATCGATACTTTCAATTTGATCTATGACATGAGCATATTTGGTCAAAAATAAAATTTGACCCCACGGGCCACGCCCATTTTTGACCCCGGAGTCACCATTTTAACACCTACGTCGATCATTCCTACCAAGTTTCGTCGAAATCCGGCTGGCAGTTCATGAGAAGAAGATTTATTAAGAATTTGTGCTATTTTTAGATGGCGGCCATCTTGGATTAGCGACGACCTCCGTTTTAACAAATCTGAAAAGGTTTCACCCATGGACCATAACTGTGAAGTTTGGCCACCATGGGCCAAGCGGTTCGTGTGAAGAAGAATTTTGAAATCTCTAATATTAAAGAACGACCTTTTGACCTTTCGGCGGCATTCTTGGATGACATGACCATCCAATTTCGATAAAATAATGTACCAGAGCGATCGCCTCTTTGATACCTTCGATTCGATATAGACATGACCATATTCGGTCAAAAATAAAATTTGACCCCAATTTGACCCCACGGGACACGCCCATTTTTGACCCCGGGGTCACCATTTTAACACCTTTGAAAGAGCATTGTACATCGATCATTCCTACCAAGTTTCGTCGAAATCCGGCTGGCGGTTCATGAGAAGAAGATTTTTGAAGAAGTTATGCTATTTTTAGACGGCGGCCATCTTGGATTACGCGATGACCTCCATTTTAACAAATCTGAAAGGGCTTCACCCATGGACCATAACTTTTAAGTTTGGCTACCATGGGCCAAGCGGTTCATGTGAAGAAGAATTTTGAAATCTCTAATAAAAGAACGACCTTTTGACCTTTCGGCGGCCATCTTGGATGACATAACCGTCCGATTTCGACAAAAAATGCACCAGAGTGATCACCTCGTTGATACCTTCGATTTGATATATGACATGACCATATTCGGTCAAAAATAAAATTTGACCCACGGGCCACGCCCATTTTTGACTCGGGGGGGGGGGGGGGGGTCACCATTTTAACACTTTGAAAGAGCATTGTACATCGATCATTCCTACCAAGTTTTGTCGAAATCCGGTTGGCGGTTCTTGAGAAGAAGATTTTTTTATTTTTTTAAGAATTTGTACTATTTTTAGACGGCGGCCATCTTGGATTACGTGATGACGTCATTTTAACAATTTTGTAACCCCCCTACCTAAGGACCATGACCATGAAGTTTGGTGACTATAGGCCCAATGGTTACCGAGGAGAAGACGTTTGAAAATGTTCACGGACGCCGGACGCCGGACGCCGGACGACGACGGACACATTGCGGTAACAATAGCTCACATGAGCTTCGCTCAGGTGAGATAATAACAAAAAAGTCAACCTCCCCAAACAAAAAGGTATATGAAAATCCATCAACTATTGATTTAATTGAGAGAAAACATAATTTTCTATAGAAATTTAACATGAGGGAAATGTCGCTGGAGAGTAACCAGCTGAGTCGGAAAACAACAAATTTCCATAGGAAAATTGCTTTTTCGCAATAAAATCAATATTTGATTTCATCAAATAAAAAAGTACTTGCATTTAAATATTTTTTAAATTTAATTTGTTTAATAGCCAAAGTAGGTCGTCAGCAAAACCTGGAACAGACAGAAGTCTAATGTAAACCAGAGAGCCCTATCAGGCTGCATGGATGAGCTACCTGATCAGGAGTTACACTTGTTGAAATCTCAATAAGCCGTTTTGTCATGGCGGATGTCATATCTGACTTGCTCAGAGACATCAGGATCAACAATTTCGCAATTGAGCGCAGCTTGTAAAAGGAGATGTAATAACAGTAGGTACAAGTAATAGTTATAGTTCATATTGAATTTTTAATAAATAATTTTGTAGACAGCGAGAAATTAATTTATTAAAATTTCAATTTGTGAAATATAACGTACTTATTGTTTACCAGCCCACTCGCGTAGCTGCACCCCTAAACGTGATTTCAAATCGCTATACTAGCATGTGATTAGCGGTCTGACACTAAGTGAGCAAGTGTGTGGGCGGTAATATGTTTTGCATCTCGTGAACTGATGACACTAGGCGTAAAATCAGTTCTAAATATAGCGGCTGAACATTTAATGACAATTTAATAGATATTGGTGAAAGTGTCGCAATATGCGATAAATTGAGACAAAATGCTGTTCTTTCATTGGTCCAGAAACTAGGGTAAACAATAATTGTAGTTGTTGCAACATAAAACTGCAAATATTCCCATATTAGCTACGGCGTAGCTAATATGGGAATATTTGCATTTTTATGTTTCAACAGCCTACAGATGATGATACGGGATATTTTGAAGTGCTACGTTTGCACTAATACAACAGCTGTAGGTCTTGATTTCTTGCATATGCCAGAATTATTTTGCGTCTACTCCAGTTTCTATTAAGTAGAACAATAACTACTTCGGTGAGTGAATGGCGATCAGCATAGGCCCTGATCAGTAGCCTATTTCACCATCATTGCAAAGTATACTTATCTAGCAAAGTATACTTTGAGGGAGTAATCATTTCTTTTTCATGAAATGCATTATTTCATATAGAACTAACGATTGCATATATTTGATGATGAAAAGTATGCAGAATTATTATACTGAATTTATTACATTATCACAGCCAAAATGGCTGTGATAATGTAATAAATTCAGTATAATAAAAATTAATAAATTTATCCTTAAATTGACAATTTCTCCCTCAAAGTATACTTTGCTAGAAAAGAATACTTTGCAATGTTGGTGAAATAGGCTACTGGTTTGGCCCTCACATACGTCTTTGGCATTGTGTATGTGACAGTGGAATCTGGTTATACCCGTTATGTGAGTATTACGATTATTCGTAATCCTACTTTAGGTGAAGGGGCCATGTGACTTTGGTCCCCCCACCACCGCCAATGCAGCAGGTTAAATGCGGCATCGAACCCATTTGCTCGGCCTTAAATGACCTTAGCTGTTGGTAGGCTGTTAAGCATCAATTAATCAAATCATTTCTCGAACAGCAGCGCAAAATTTCCCGCAGATCAGTTTTGTCAACAGATAGTGCACAATCTGCAAATAAAAAATAAATATTTGTATATGTTGTTCAAGTTGTTATTATGAATGCAAATACAGTGGAACCTCTGTAAACCGGACACAGTGGGTGGTTCCCAGCGCGTCTGGTTTAGAGCGTTTTCACTGTGTAACATAGCCTGCTCTATCAGGTGCTAGCGAGTGCATATCAGTATTTTGACGGGACTTCTCAATACAGTCTGGTAAAAGCCAGGTGAGATGAATGGTTTTGGCATAATTATAAGGTCTTCTGTTTGGGATGGCTGGCAGTGTACAAGGTGCTCGCTAAAACGTTATGCACTCGAGAAAGCTGTTTAAAGGGTGCGACACACGCTGTGGTCTCCTTGACTGATAAGTCTGGGAATGAGGGAAATTTAGGCCACTATAATTATGATCAAGTCTGTGCTAAGACCATGCGATGGGTAATTTAATGATCTAGATTCAGTCTTACTGGAATCCTGATAGAAGACCTAGTTTGGCCCTCAGATACGTCTTTGGCATTCTTGTATGTGAGAGTTAGCCTATTAAAAATTAAATATTTGGCCAGCCCCGTCACATTGCTCTGCCCCTAAAGGTGAGTTTGAATCACTATACTAGTATGTGATTGGCGGTGTGACACGGAAGTGAGTGGGTGTGTGGGTGCTAACATGGTTTGCGTCTTGTGAAGTGACGACAACAACACGTAACGTTGGTTATAAATATAGTGTTGTACATATATTGCAACAAATATTGATTAATTTAATAGACATTGGTTAAGTGTTACAATTTGCGATTAATTGAGATTCAATTGGTAAAGAAACTAGGGCAAATAATAAATTTCAATACTTTGTAATACCTTTGTTTTTTATACACCCGTTTTGAAAAAAAATATGTGTTTGTGAATGGCAGGCGGCCAGCGGGTAGAAGATCATTGTCTTGAGCATAAGTTATAGAGAATAGTAGGCTAGTGCCGTGAATGGGAAAAAATATCTGGCAAGGCTGAGGAAACGGGATGGGCGAGGCTCTGCCGAGCACATCCCGTTTCCGTGCCGCGCCAGATATTTTTTCCCATTCACGGCACTAACCTACTATTCTATTTATCCCGTCAACACCTACAAATGGCTGTAAAATGCAAAAATAGTATTGACTGGATATAAAAAATGTTTCACGGCACCGTGTTTCACGGCACATACGCACTGTGTTGGCGGGATAAATATACCACTTGAAACGTCTTCGTGAAACTTCACAGTTGTGTTGATATCAATTTGGCGAACACACATGTGGAAGATAAGCTTCGTTCGCCTAAGGTCAAGGTCACCAGTGCTAAAAATAGATTGCTCAATTTCACATTGTACTGCATATTTTGTGTAATCAACTCCTCCGACAGCTTTCAGTCAATGGATCTGAAACTTTGCACACGTCTTCTGCACGTCTTCTGCGTCTTCTGTGCATCATGGTGTTTTTATGACGAAAACAATAGTTTTTCAGAAAAATACGGCATTTCAACTTAGCCATTTGTTTAACACTTTTGCATACAATCATGTTGCCACTGTTCTGTTTTTCAGATTACTAGTATTTCAACATTTCAATTTATTTATAGGCTGATACTCTTTTCTGTTCAATAGGGTGGCTGGCAGGTGGGAGAATGAGATGAGGGTAATTTAACGATCGGTGTTCATCCTTAACGGAATTCCGACTGGAGAATTAGTTTGGCCCTCGCATATGTCTTTGGCTTTTTGTATGAGACAGTTGAATCTGGTTATAACCATTACGTGAGTATGACGATTAGTCGTATTCCTATTTTAGGGGAAGGGGTCAAGTGAATGGTGTGATATGGACCTGGCATGGTATGGACCTGACACCAGGTCCGGTTATTCTAATTTAAGGGCTGAATATATTTTTTCTTGATGTTAATATTCTGTTTTCATTTTGGGATCCCCCCCACCCCCCACAATGCAGCAGGTTAAAACGGGGTTGATGTTTGCCCGGCCTTACATGACCTAGCTGTTTATAGGCCGTTAAACACCAATAAACAAAGAAAACTGTTCAATAGGTTTCAATTCATCTTGTATTTTTCAAATGGTGCAAATGGTATATATGTAGATTTAAAATGTATTTGTGCGTATAATATATACACCACATCCACTACAAATTAAATCGATTTTAAATTAATAATTTAGTAATCTGTGACTGGTGAAATTGGGCTTATGGGAATTGTGGAGTCTAGCTCGTGATATTCCAGCACACTGTCACACATGCAGACTGACACTGATATATTTTGTTTTTTAGTTGCAGAACAGGGGGCCGTTTCACTAAGCTTTGTACGACTAAAATGTTCGTAAGTGCAAAATTATGATTTGCAGCCTATGCTCAATAAATGTAAATCCATCAATTTAAATTTACAGGTGATCCTAAATTTGCACTTACACACATTTTAGTCAGTGTCACTGAATGAAAAGCGATCAGTGCAGTGCAGATCATGATCAGACTGCGCGGATGATCTAGATTTACATTGTTCGCAAATGACATAAGCCCCATTTCTGCAGTTACTTGCACCTATATTGCAATATATGTGGCTGTGACTGGAGAAATTGGACTCATGGGATGTGTGACCGATGTAGCTTCTGATCAAATAGCACACGCCCGTAGTATGATAACGATCTTAATTGCTTGTTAGAAGCATGGCAGTTGTTTCATTGATGGAATAGCGAACAGTGCAGATCCTGATCAGACTGCGCGGATGCGCAGGCTGATCAGGATCTACACTGGTCGCAAAACCCATAAGCCCAATTTCTCCAGTCACCGCCACATATTTGCATTATGATAAGATGTCAACCCAGTATTCATCTTCCGCCTACATGTTGTGAATCTTTGAAAAACAAACCAAGTCATTGACTGCTACCTTTGAATTCTGTCATAGATCGTGACTGAGAAATGGGGCTTTTGTAATTTCTGAAAAGTTCAGACCGAGACCAGCCTGTGCATTCACGCAGCCTGAGCAGGGTCTGTGGGTGGCAGGTGGGAGTATGCTATAATTTAACGATCGGGGTTCATCCTTACCGGAATTCCGACTGGTTACCTGGTTTGGCCCTCATATACATCTTTGGTATTTTGTGTGTGGCAGTTGAATGTGGTTATACATACCCCTTATATATGATGAGTATTACGTTACGATTATTCGTAATCCTATGTTTAGGGGAATGGGGCCAAGTGACTGGTGTGGTATGGGCCTGGCACCAGGTCAGGTTATTCTAATTTCAGGACTGAATATATTTTTCTCTATGTAAATATTCCGTTCTGATTTTGGGATCCCCCCCCCCCCACCATTCAGCAGGTTAAAACAGAATCGAACCCGTTTGCCCGGCTTTACATTACCTTAGCTGTTGATAGGCCTTGAAACACCAATAAACAAACAAACCGAATCATTGACTGTTACCTTTGAATTATGTCATAGATCGTGACTGACTGGACTAGAGAAAGGGGGCTTTTGGAATTTCTGAAAAGTTCAGACCGAAATCAGCCTGTGCATCCACACACCTTGATCAGGGTCTCCACTGTTTACGATACCGTCCGTTATATGTATAACGAATAGTGTAGATTATTTTAGGCTGCAGAAGTTGCTAATGGTGTAGGAACTAGACTGGCCAAATATCATGTTTCCAATTTATCAAGTCACAGTTTATTATAGGAATGAATGGTCTTTTTCGTCCAGTATTCCCGCGACTTTTCCAAGTTTATATCCCCGATAAATTCCACAAAAAGGCCATTCATTCCTTATAATTCCAACATTTTAAATAAATTCATCAAGAAAATGTGTTTATTTTCCGTTTTCTTAAGAATTATTTTAACTGCGCCTCGCGGTTACGGAAAGTAGTTCGGCGTGGGAGTTTACTGGGATATAGACTTTGGACAGAGACTTGCTACGGGCCAATCAAATGTTAGGGAATTGTGTAAATATTTTTGTGCTGGAATTATGAACTAGTGATGGCATAGTTTGGCCAAAACTGTCGTGAGCCCAAATTCGCCAGTCAATCACAGATCACAAGCTAGACTGGCCACAAATGCCACAAACCTCATGTCTCCAGTCACATACCATGATAGATTGGCCGCACATGAAATGCTTTTCTTTAGGAAAATAGATCTCGGGTTGTATTGATGAATTGACGCACCATGCTGGTCTGTAAAGCTTCATTATGCGGGGGTATAATATAATCTTTTCAATATGCATATTTAAGCATATGAATTTTGTCATTTATTTTTCGTTACATGTTCAGATGTGTATATATTGTATACGTACATACCACCTGTAGCCTATTTCACCAACATTGCAAAGTATTCTTTCCTAGCAAAGTATACTTTGAGGGAGAAATTTTCAATTTTAGGATAAATTTATTAATTTTTATTATACTGAATTTATTACATTATCACAGCCATTTTGGCTGTGATAATGTAATAAATTCAGTATAATAATTCTGCATACTTTTCATCATCAAATATATGCAATCGTTAGTTCTATATGAAATAATGCATTTCAGGAAAAAGAAATGATTACTCCCTCAAAGTATACTTTGCTAGATAAGTATACTTTGCAATGATGGTGAAATAGGCTACTGATCAGGGCCTATGCTGATCGCCATTCACTCACCGAAGTAGTTATTATTCTACTTAATAGAAACTGGAGTAGACGCAAAATAATTCTGGCATATGCAAGAAATCAAGACCTACAGCTGTTGTATTAGTGCAAACGTAGCACTTCAAAATATCCCGTATCATCATCTGTAGGCTGTTGAAACATAAAAATGCAAATATTCCCATATTAGCTACGCCGTAGCTAATATGGGAATATTTGTAGTTTTATGTTGCAACAACTACAATTATTGTTTACCCTAGTTTCTGGACCAATGAAAGAACAGCATTGTGTCTCAATGTATCGCATATTGCGACACTTTCGCCAATATCTATTAAATTGATCATTAAATGTTCAGCCGCTATATTTAGAACTGATTTTACGCCTGGTGTCATCAGTTCACGAGATGCAAAACATATTACCGCCCACACACTTGCTCACTTAGTGTCAGACCGCTAATCACATGCTAGTATAGCGATTTGAAATCACGTTTAGGGGTGCAGCTACGCGAGTGGGCTGGTAAACAATAAGTACGTTATATTTCACAAATTGAAATTTTAATAAATTAATTTCTCGCTGTCTACAAAATTATTTATTAAAAATTCAATATATGAACTATAACTATTACTTGTACCTACTGTTATTACATCTCCTTTTACAAGCTGCGGCTCAATTGCGAAATTGTTGATCCTGATGTCTCTGAGCAAGTCAGATATGACATCCGCCATGACAAAACGGCTTATTGAGATTTCAACAAGTGTAACTCCTGATCAGGTAGCTCATCCATGCAGCCTGATAGGGCTCTCTGGTTTACATTAGACTTCTGTCTGTTCCAGGTTTTGCTGACGACCTACTTTGGCTATTAAACAAATTAAATTTAAAAAATATTTAAATGCAAGTACTTTTTTATTTGATGAAATCAAATATTGATTTTATTGCGAAAAAGCAATTTTCCTATGGAAATTTGTTGTTTTCCGACTCAGCTGGTTACTCTCCAGCGACATTTCCCTCATGTTAAATTTCTATAGAAAATTATGTTTTCTCTCAATTAAATCAATAGTTGATGGATTTTCATATACCTTTTTGTTTGGGGAGGTTGACTTTTTTGTTATTATCTCACCTGAGCGAAGCTCATGTGAGCTATTGTTACCGCAATGTGTCCGTCGTCGTCCGGCGTCCGGCGTCCGTCGTCCGTGAACATTTTCAAACGTCTTCTCCTCGGTAACCATTGGGCCTATAGTCACCAAACTTCATGGTCATGGTCCTTAGGTAGGGGGGTTACAAAATTGTTAAAATGACGTCATCACGTAATCCAAGATGGCCGCCGTCTAAAAATAGTACAAATTCTTAAAAAATCTTCTTCTCAAGAACCGCCAACCGGATTTCGACAAAACTTGGTAGGAATGATCGATGTACAATGCTCTTTCAAAGTTGTTAAAATGGTGACCCCCCCCCCCCCCCCCGAGTCAAAAATGGGCGTGGCCCGTGGGGTCAAATTTTATTTTTGACCGAATATGGTCATGTCATATATCAAATCGAAGGTATCAACGAGGTGATCACTCTGGTGCATTTTTTGTCGAAATCGGACGGTTATGTCATCCAAGATGGCCGCCGAAAGGTCAAAAGGTCGTTCTTTTATTAGAGATTTCAAAATTCTTCTTCACATGAACCACTTGGCCCATGGTAGCCAAACTTAAAAGTTATGGTCCATGGGTGAAGCCCTTTCAGATTTGTTAAAATGGAGGCCATCGCGTAATCCAAGATGGCCGCCGTCTAAAAATAGCATAAATTCTTCAAAAATCTTCTTCTCATGAACCGCCAGCCGGATTTCGACGAAACTTGGTAGGAATGATCGATGTACAATGCTCTTTCAAAGGTGTTAAAATGGTGACCCCGGGGTCAAAAATGGGCGTGTCCCGTGGGGTCAAATTGGGGTCAAATTTTATTTTTGACCGAATATGGTCATGTCTATATCGAATCGAAGGTATCAAAGAGGCGATCGCTCTGGTACATTATTTTATCGAAATTGGATCATCTAATATATGCAGTCGTTAGTTCTATATGAAATAATGCATGTCGGGAAAAAATAAATGATTACTCCCTCAAAGTATATTTTGCTAGATAAGTATACTTTGCAATATTGATGAAATCGGCTACAGAAGCCTGAATTCTCCAGTCACAGGTCAGCAGCTAGACTGGCCATGATCACAGTCACCGATAATGAGCTAGTCTGGCTACAAAGGTCATACGCCCAATCCAAAATTCCATAATTCACGTTTCTCCAATCGTGGGTGGCAGGTGGGAGCATGCGATGGGTAATTTAACGATCGGGATTCATCCTTAACGGAATCCCGAACGAAGACCTGATTTGACCCCCAGGTACGTCTTTGGCATTCTTGTATGTGAGGGTTAAAGCTGGTTATACCCCTTTCATGAGTAATACGAAGGGGCCAAGTGACTTCTGTGTGTTATGGACCTGGTAGCAGGTCTGGTTATTCTAATTTCGGGACTGAATATATATTTTTCTCGATGTAAACATTCCGTTCTGATTTTGGGACCCCCCCCCCCCCCAAAGCAGCAGGTTAAATACGGGATCGAACCTGTGGGCCCAGCCTTATATGACCTTACTTGTTGATATGCCGTTAAACACAAATAAACAAACAAACCAACCACTGTCCAAAGTTGTGAGCTAGAATGACCACAAATGCCATAAACTAGCCGCACATACCATAAGACTGAATTCCACAGTCACAGATCAGCAACTAGACTGACCATGAACACGCTCAGCCTAATTTATCCAATCACGGTCGCAGATAATGAGCTAGTCTGGGCCACAAATGCCATTAACCCCAGTTCTCCATTCAAGATCACAGATCATTGCCTAATAAACCCCAGTAGCCGATTTCATCACAATTGCAAAGTATACTTATCTAGCAAAGTATACTTTGGGGGAGTAATTATTTATTTTTCCCAAAATGCATTATTTCATATAGAACTAAGGACTGCATATATTTGATGATTACAAATATGCAGAATTATTATACTGAATTTATTACATTATCACAGCCAAAAATGATAATGTGATAAATTCAGTATAATAAAAATTAATAAATTTATTCTTAAATTGAAAATTTCCCCCTCAAAGTATACTTTGCTAGATAATTATACTTTGCAATTTTGGGTGTGGGTGAAATATGCTACTGATCATGAGCTAGACTGACCATGATCACGATCAGCCTAATCTATCCAAGCACAGTCACAGATAATGAGCTAGTCTGGGCCACAAATGCCATAAACCCCAATTCTCCATTCAAGATCACAGATCATTGCCGAATAAACCCCAGACCATGAGCTAGGCTGGCCATAAGTCCAATTTATCCAATCACGTTCATATATGTGAGTGGGGAATGTGATTTATGGAATGTGTGACCAGTGTAGCTCCTGATCAAATTACAGACTCATGTAGACTGATAACGATCCAGATTGCTTGTTAGACGCACGAATGGTGTCTCGTTGATGGAACGGCGAACAGTGTAGATCCTGATCAGACTGTGCGAATGCACAGGCTGATCTGGATCTACACTGGTCGCAAAACCCATAAGCACCATTTATCCAGTCACAACCACACTGATAGGTGTATAAAATACTTATAAATATGTAGTTTGTTATGTTGGCCATGAGTATTAGTTCTTGCGAATGCATGTACATCCCAATCCCAATAAGCCCCATTTATCCAGGTCACAGCCACATACTATGAGCTAGTCGGACCATAAATGCCAATCATGCCCTTTCACACAGGGCTAAATATATAGTTTTTGTCGAGCCCGCTTGCGGAAAGCGAGACATAGTGATCACAATGACGTCCGTGCGTCCGTCCGTGCGTGCGTCCGTCCGAAATATGCGTTACAGTTTTTAAATACCTTATATATCTGCAGTCCTAAGTCACATTGACTTGAAACTTCAAATGCGTATTAGTCATCATCCATATATTCATTCTGTGTCGCACTCATGCGGCCCCTGTGTCCCAAGGTCAAGGTCAAATGACTTAGAAGTTTGGGTTAAAGTTTTTGTCCAAATTTGCGTTAAAGGTTTTCAGATACCTACTATCTCTGTAACCGTAAGTCAGAATTGCTTAAAACTTCGCATGCTTATTAGTCATCATCCATATATTCATTATGTCTCCCACTCATGCGGCCTCTGTGCCCAGGGTCAATGGTAAAGGACTTAGAGAAGTTTACATTAAAGTTTTTGTCAAAATTTGCATTAAAGTTTTCACGTACATACTTTCTCTGTAACCGTCAGTTGGATTGGCTTGACACTGTATATGCTTATTAGTTATCTTCCATTTATGTATCTGTTGCTATATTATATATATCTTACCCTGACATCAGCTGTGGGCCGTTTCACTAAATTTCCTATGACTAAAATGTTCGTAAGTGCAAATTTAGGATGGTCTGGAAATTTCAATTGATGGATTTACATATGCAGCCTATGCTCAATACATGTAAATCCAATAATTGTTTAAAATAAAACATTGTTAATGTGAAATTTACAGACTATCATAATTGTGCACTTACGAACATTTTAGTCGTACGAAGTTTAGTGAAACGGGCCCCAGTTGTCTAGGCGGGCTCGGCATGCTGGCCGCGGCCATCTGGTTTATTGTAAATATTCAGTTCTGATTTTTGTGATTTCCCCCCATTTGTACAGGTAATATATGGGATTTAGTACTAAACCCATTGACCCGGCCTTAAATGACCATAGCTGTTGATAGGCCGTTAAACCACAACAAACAAACAAACATGCCCTTTCACTAATCACAAGTCTTTAGCGAGACTGGCTACAAACACCAAACGCACCATTTCTCCATTCACAGATCAAGAGATAGACTGGCCACACATGATATAACAGGGATTCCGGTGGGGAAAATAAAAAAATCGCCACTTCAATTTTTTTTTTCTTTGAAGTAGCGATTGTTTTTCGAAATTTGTAATTTTTTATCGCCAATTGTTTATTTTTATCACCAATTGCGAAAGTGGCGATCGCCAGCGGAATCCCTGATATAAGTCCAAATCCCACCGGTCGCAGATAAGCAATTAGACTGGCCACAAATGCCATACGTCTAAATCCCCCAGTCGCAGATCAGCAATTAGACTGTCCACAAATGTCATAAGTCTAAATCCCCCAGTAGCAGATCAGCAATTAGACTGTCTACATATGCCCTAAGTCTAAATCCCCCAGTCGCAGATCAGCAATTATACTGTCCACAAATGTCATAAGTCTAATTCCCCCAGTCGCAGATCAGCAATTGGACTAGCCATAACTGCAATAAGACTTTTTTTCTCCTGTCATGGTCGTTATAAATAAAAAGTGACCAAATTATAGCTACAAAAAAGTAATGGTTTTGTTTCTGCATTTCTAAAGAAGTATTATTATACCATCATATCATCCTTTTGGGAGTTTTCCTCAATGCAGCAGGTTAAATGCGGGATCGAACACGTTGGCTCGGCCTTACATGACCTTAGTTGTTGATAGGCCGTTAAACACCAATAAACAAACAAACAAAACTATTCTATTCTGGCACCAGGTCAGGTTATTTTAATTTCCGAGCTGAATTTTTATTTTTTTCTGTAAATAGATTTTGAAATTTCCCCCGACCACAACAGGTGAAATCTGGGATTCGGCCCCATTAACACGGCCTAAAATAACCTTAGCTGTTGATAGGCCGTTAAACACCATTACATAAATAAACACCATCATATCACCAAACGGACTGCCTGTGAAACAGCGGTGGTTGCGAAACATACTTAACTCTTTGCGTGCTAGCGGCGAAAATATCCGCCAAACGAATTAGGAGTGTATGTTTTATTTCTGTCTGTAAATATGTCTTGAAATTTCATTAGAATTGAGTCCTCAGGACTCAATTCTAATGAAATTCCAATACATATTCATGATATTTACGGGGAGAAATACAAGAAAATATGATGAATTTGTGTCCGCTAGTTTTGAACTATTTATAGCCCACAAGTTTCCCAGCATGCAAAGAGTTAATATCACCTGTTAACGTCAGTATCCTTATTGGATACTTATTATTCAGTATTCACCCTGTATTCATATTAAATGTATGGGTAAATCGTGATGCATAATTTAACTGCCATTATAAGTAATCTATGCTTCATGTTACTCAAGGAAATGTCAATCGGTGTAGTATTGAGATTCAAATCATACTTTGCCCACACAGCAATTCTTCATTTTGGCTGTGACTTGAGAAATGGGGTTTAAGTTGTTTTTTTTGCGATCAGTGTAACGGGGGTGGGAATTTTCAGGATATATCCTAAAATCAGGATTTGAGGTTGCTGATAACGGCAGAGCAATACTAATGTTTCAAAATTGCAAGCAAACTTGTATGCATTTGTGTGTGCAAACTTGTTTGTTTAGCCATTTTCCGGTTTTGACATTTGGAACTGTTCCCATCCCTGTTGTAGATCCAAATCAGCCTGTGCATCCGCACAGTCTGATCAGGATCTGCACTGTTCACCATTCCATTAATGAAACATTCGCCACGCTTTTAACAAGAAATATAGATCGTTATCAGGCTACATAAGTGTGATATTTGATCACGAGCTACACGAGTCACAAATGACATAAGCCTCACTTCTCCAGTCACAACCACATACAACATGTATAAGGCCCTAGCATATTAATGAGTAGGTTTAATATCATCAACGTTTGGAATATGATATATGATGGGGCGGGTGGGAGTCTTTTTTTATCCCGTCAACACAGTGCGTATGTGCCTTGAAACACTGTGCCGTGAAACATTTTTGGTATCCTGTCAATACGACCTAATCACTGCGTATGAAAATGTGCGGTGGCTGAGATTATTTTTTGCATTTTAAAGCCATTAGTAGGTGTTGACGGGATAAATAGAATAGTAGGTTAGTGCCGTGAATGGGAAAAAATATCTGGCGCGGCACGGAAACGGGATGTGCTCGGCAGAGCCCCGCCCATCCCGTTTCCTGAGCCTTGCCAGATATTTTTTCCCATTCACGGCACTAACCTACTATTCTCTATCTATTTTCCTTATTTCTGAACTAAAGTATATGTTGTGACCACTCATTTGAACCGTCTCGGCGAGACGGTTCAAATGGTGGTCACTACATATACTTCTGATGAGAAATTATTGAGCCTTGCCAGATATTTTTTCCCATTCACGGCACTAACCTACTATTCTCTGTATTGTTTTCGCGCTCACTTGCGGACAGCGCAATATAGTCGGCACATTGGCGTACGCCCATACGTACGTGCGTGCGTCCAGGTTAAAGTTTTTGGTTAAAGAAAAAAAATTGTTACAGTTGTTCGGTATACACTGTACTATCAAAGCCTCTATCAAAGCCTCTATCAAAGCGTCTATCAAAGCCTCTATCAAAGCCTCTATCAAAGCCTCGGCGGGCGCGACATGCGTTATTGAAATTTGTTTACAATGACATGTAGTAAACAAAAAACATGATCATTTCTATATTCTTATACCCCCGTTTGAAAAAAACGGGACGTATTATGGTATAGCGCTGTCCGTCCGTCCGTCAAATTTATATTACTATGTTCAGGTACCTATTATTCCTGCAACTAGAAACTTCATATGCGTGTTTATCACCATCCATGTGTTCATTCCATAGCCCACATATGCTGCCACATGCCCGCGGACAAATTACTTACAAATATGTGTAACAGTTTTAACAAAACTGATAAGTCTGATTGACTTGAAACTTCATATTCATGTTTATCACCATTCATATGTTCATTCCATATCCCGCCCATGCAGCGCGCATACCCAAGGTCAAATTATTTAGAAACTTGTGTTGGATTTTAAAAAGTGTTTGGCTTTATGTTATATCTTTGCAACCGAAGTCGGATTGGCTTGAAACTTTCAAATATTTATTTGTCATCATCAATATTTTCATTCTATAGCCCACCGCGGCCCCTATGTTTGATGTCGAGGTCAAATGACTACGACATTTGCGTTACTTTGTTTTCGAAATTTTCGATTTCCGTTATATACATTTTGTACACATTGTTTGAGTCACTCTTTCTATTAAATTTTCGACCACATGGTCTTTATCAAGATAAAGACCATGCAGTCGAAAATTTAATAAAAAGAGTGACTTTAAAACAATGTGTATTAAACATATTAAATGTAAAAGTTATTGGAAATTACTACATTTTTTCTAATTTGTGTTATCTTTTTTTAGGGGTACATCCATTGCTCAGTGATTGATTTCTTGTTCCAATGAGTTATCTCCACTGGTTATGTCTTGACGGGCGTATATTGTGACCATCGTCACTCTTGTTGAAAATATATACAAATAAAGTAATACTTTATTTTAGGGGTACGTGTGGATGAGAATATACTAATTATTGTGTATGGCCCAATGGTAATAGTGCATTAATTTTGAGATGGATGTTTTGAACTCGCGGGGTTTAACACACATACAGTACATACAGTGCATCCATACACAGACGAGCCTAATCCATTTATGTGACTGAGGCCGGAGAAATGGGACTTGTGGTCTTTGCGAAAAGTGTAGACCCACTGTAAGGTGTTCCAGATAAGTTTTCTGTGTAAAATACGCATTGAATTTGAAATCTGGGGGCATAGTACCCCCAGATTTCAAATTCAATGCGTATTTTACTTTTACAAATACATTATAGATTGTCTTCCTTATTAAAGGTACATGCCCACGCAGTAGACACAAACTGTTCTCTATATCAGAGACATCATCTGAGACATTTTCTGGCGAAATAAACATTCTTTCACCATTACCCCATGTACTGATTGGCATTATTATACATTGTATAGCAGACGGAAATTTTCACACTGACATCAGGGGCGATAACCGTGTTTCCTTAAAATGTTAACGGATATTACTATTTAGTCTCTGTATTAATTGTTGTATGTGCAATGATCATACTTTATAATCTGTCAAAATGTTTTTTTTTTCAGGTGACGCATTTAATTAGAATAAATAATTAAAAAATATCATGCCTCATTTGCATATTAAAATAGCATGATATCACCGCGCGTCACTGTCAGTAAAATACACATTACTAAATGATTATATCTGTATAGCGGGCACTCGTAATTTTTAGAACTGGTGGAATAGTGACACAATTATACACTAATTTAAATCCTATAAAGAACATTTTGTACCTAATTGGTGGGCATGTACATTTAAATACGGAACAAATAATAACAAAAATAATACAATTTGAAACTGTTTTTGCAGCTGTTCAACTTTCAACTTTATTACAGTATTTTCACTACTCAATTTGAAAATCAATGCGTATTTTCACATTGCTGTGAGTATTTTGTACTGCCACTTTTGATAATAGATGCGTATTCTGCTAACATAAGTGCGTAAAATACGCCAATACGCACCTTATCTGGAGTATGCCCACATCTATATTAAAACATGTTTTTAACATCTGTCATGCTTGTATAAAACATTATATACCAGTATGTGAGATGGTATGATGGTCGCCAGATTGGACACGTGGGTATCATTGGGGTACTCAGTAGCCTATTTCATCAACATTGCAAAGTATACTTTACTAGCAAAGTATACTTTGAGGGAGTAATCATTTATTTTTCCTGAAATGCATTATTTCATATATAACTAACAAATGCATATATTTCATGATTAAAAGTATGCAGAATTATTATACTGAATTTATTACATTATCACAGCCATTAAATGGCTGTGATAATGTAATAAATTCAGTATAATAAAAATTAATAAATTTTTCAAAAAATTGAAAATTTCTCCCTCAAAGTATACTTTGCTACTAAAGTATACTTTGCAATGTTGATGAAATAGGCTACTGGTTTCCTCCAACATTAAGGGCCACCATTACGCCCCCATATATGCCAACGAAGGCAAACATTTGCATCTATGCTCTCACGCTTGTTTGTAATCGTTGGAACATAAATAAACCAGTAGTCTATTTCATCAACATTGCAAAGTATACTGTAGTAGCAAAGTATCCTTTGAGGGAGAAATTTTCAATTCTATGATAAATTTATTAATTTTTATTATACTGAATTTATTACATTATCACAGCCAATTTGGCTGTGATAATGTAATACATTCAGTATAATAATTCTGCATACTTTTAATCATGAAATATATGCATTTGTTAGTTCTATATGAAATAATGCATTTCAGGAAAAATAAATGATTACTCCCTCAAAGTATACTTTGCTAGTAAAGTATACTTTGCAATGTTGATGAAATAGGCCACTGATGATGAAACATTTTATGTCCTGTTCATAAATTAAATTTAAAATAAAATAAGGGAAGCTTTATCACTAAGCTAATCCTGGCAGCCTTGTTTATCAAATAACAAAGTTAACATGTTTGCCTTACAAACAAGGTGAACATAAGTCAGTGACCTTGACCTTCGGCGGTCGGATGTGGGTCGTATATGCAAAACAAAGCAGCATCCCTAGACACACATTGTGGTCAAATATCATCACAATCGGTGGAGCGGTTCATGAGTTATTGAAGGTGTTACAAACGAACGTACGCACGTACTAGTTATCGGCGAGGGGATAATAATGTAAATGCATCTAACACCTTGTGGCTGTGAGAAATTAGGCTTATGGGATACATGACCAGTGTAGCTCCTGATGAAATGGCGCACTCATGTAGCCTGATAACAATCTATATTGCTTGTTAGAAACATGTTTGTTGATGGAATGGCGAACAGTGCAGATCATGATCAGACTGTGCGGATGCACAGGCTGATCTGGATCTACATTGGTCGGAAAACCCATAAGCCACAATTCTGAAATTGTGAAACTATTCCACCAATTTTAAACATTGCGAGTGCTCAGTATGCAGATATAATATGTTACTATCCGCTCGCCGATAGTGTTTTTTTGTCGGATTTACAGATGTCAAGGGAAGTAAATCCGGTATTTCAAAATGGTAGTGGAATAAATTGTATATTACATGCTTCTCGAACAATTTTAATTTGCTCTTAGACCAGCTTATAACGTTGTCAAAAATACGTTAGCTACGTCTCACGAACGTCTATGAGGGGATATTTCATTTAAGGAAATAAATCCTACCAGAACCACGATTTGCCTGGTTTGGCCCACAGGTACGTTTTTATCTTTGGCTCTCTTGTTACCTGGGAGTTGAATTCGTCCCGTCCGTACGTCCGTTCGTCAGGTAAATTTCTTATACTTTCTGCTTCCGTTCTCCATGGTCTTCTATCATGCTGTGACAAATCCACCATACAAGGCCTTTTGTGCTTTCAAATGTGCCCTCGTCGTCTTTGGCTGCCAGCGGGTGCATTCGTGTGCCGACAGGGCACTGTTTTTTTATCCTTTCTGATTTTTTGTTACGCAACTTCGTACTTTCCGTAATGGCAGCGGCGCCCTTGGACAAGGGATGGGTTGTGGGTTCAAACCTCGATTTGGGCATCAAACAATACTTTCATAGTATTTCCATCCCACTGGTCTGTCGGATAAGGCTTTAAACTGTGGTCCCGTCTCTATATGACCTTAGCTTTGCTGGAACGTTAAACCCATTCATTGTTCACTGACTTTGGACGGCTTCGTCATCTTCGTTGACATCTGACATTGTAGGTTTTGATAGCTTATAAGAAAGGTGTGCAAGACAATGTTATAGTGTGAAATGAGCATGTCCGTCTTGTACAGACATGTGCACACTGCATCCACATGCTACCAGTCGCATACGTTGCCTCGGTGCCACTTCAGACAAGCCAGTACATGCTTTGTGTATAATTTCAACCATATCCATATTCAACGTCTGAAATGTTTATATTAGGTTGTGATTACGTACATGGTGCTTTTATAGCTTTGTCTGTATGCGGAACCGCTTTATGTGTTGAGCCAAAGAGGAATCGGTTGGTAGTAGAATCCTGATCTTTGGAGCGGCGAAAGTACTGGTGAATGTATAGTTTCCTAACTCATTCATGGATGCATACGTTCCATTTGCCTTGTATAACACACTCGCCAATTTAATTATGTCCAGCACTTATGACGTCCTGACGACATACATCTGTCTCACCAAGCAGTTTCAAATACAGTGAAACCTCTATAAACCGGATCCCCTGGGAGGACCCCAGGGTTTCCGATTTAAAGAGGTGCATTTGAACAGTCTGAGCCATAGCTGTGTGATATGCGATATTGTTACATGGTTTCCGTTGTTTGCACATATGTGCAAACAAATAGCGCGTGCTGTTTGCACATGGCTTTAGGCAATGCTCATTCCGGGGCCGCGCGTAATGGAAGTGCCTTCATGACGTCACTACGCGGAAGTGCCTTCATGACGTCACTACTTCATGACGTTCATGACGTTCATGACGCGGCCCCGGAATATACATACCGAAAATTATCTACGTGACTGGGACGATTTTATAAAAGTACTGAAAATACTGAATATAATGCTCAAATTACATCAGTTTTTTTGTTGGAAATGTAACAATAACGTTTGATCATGTCCAGCCGTGTGCAAACGTTTGCTGTGGCCCTCTGGAACTGTTTGAACCCGCGGCCTGCGGCCTTGGGGTTCAAACAGTTCCCTCGGGCCACAGCAAACGTTTGCACACGGCTGGACATGATCAAACCTTATAATATCACAGAAGTTTTCTTGTGTTCGGTTTAGACAGGTTCTACCGTATGTGCCATGGTCTTGTGACAGCGGATGCTTTTCCAATTCCAAACATGCTCACTCGACTTTTTCATACATATTTACGCAGTACTCTGCCGCTTCTAACCAACAGTAGGCGTGATATGCTGGCCGCGGCCATCTAATAATCTTAGGTGTGACATCAGAGAGTAATTACATACGTTATTTACTACACTAATTGATTATCAGGTAATATCATGATATTTGGCGGCCATCTTGGACTAATGATATTGAAATAGAGATATATAATAGCATACCCAAGGTACTGAAATAAATATACAGTGGAAACACTCTAAGCCGGACAATCGGGAAAATATGGATGTTTAATAAACTTAGATGTGTTTCGCTGTTATGTATCTCTGACTACAATTACATTGCACTTTTCATGATTTATTTCCATGGTTCATTCATTATTAATATACAAACTTGCTCTGATCTGGGGTCCGAGTGCAATTATATATTGTTTCTTATTTTAAGATACGGTTGCAAGTATATTGTAATATATTTATATTTGGCGGCCATCTTGGACTTCTGCTATTTAGATTATTAAATAATTTCACATCAAAGATAGAAAAACACGCATTCATTGTTTCAATAAACATAGAATTAGAAATATTTTAATATTGTATTATTTTAATATGCAATAAACCGTAATTTATCTACATAATAACACTGGCGAAATGAGCTTTATAATTGGCTACTTCGGTTTCAAAGTGAAGTCGTGATGTGGTACATTTGTGGAATGATCAATTGTTAATAATCCTGTCATTATGTATATGCTGTCTGTGTATTTGACATTTATACAACGACTTAATAACTAAGATGGGTCTGGGACTGGATATATAGAGAATACCAGGCTAGTGTCTTTTTTGATATCAAGTTTATCAGGCAAGGCTAGGAAACGCGTAGGAATTCCGAGGCTTGCCGAGAAATTCCTACCGTATCCGAGCCGAGCCTGATAAACTTGATATCAAAATACACTAGCCTGGTATTCTATTTTATCAGGTAACGTTTTATGCTCGAAAATGACCACAGATGACGTCGTATTCTATGGACAGAACACGGACTTGTTTACGCTGCGTCATTACACTGACGTCATTAGGTAACGTCACGTGACGTCATCCGACCAATGGAACGTCAGTTTTCACTTCGTTGTAACCCGGATGTTTATATCAGGGCAATGCCTGATACAACAATATGTTATCAGTCAGTACGTATTCGGTCAATGCAGTGCAGGTTACCTGATAAATGGGGCGTATGGGTTTTGCGACGAGTGTAGATCCATGGTTTAGACTCTAAAACTGGGTTTAGAGAATTATTCTTGATTTGGCGATCTAAACAATACTTTGGACAGTCCAAACTAGGGTTTAAGCTTCAAACCATGGTTTAGGCTATCAGAAACCGATTTCATCAAAATTGCAAAGTATTTGTATCTAGCAAAGTATTCTTTGATGGATAAATTTTAAATTTAAGGAGAAATTTATTATTTTTTATTATACTGAATTTGTTACATTATCTGTGAAATTTTAGGATAGATTTATTAATTTGTATTATACTGAATTTATTACATTATCACAGCCATTTTGGCTGTGATAATGTAATAAATTCAGTATAATTATTCTGCATACTTTCAATCATCAAATATATGCAGTGGTTAGTTCTATATGAAATAATGCATTTTGTGAAAAATGAATGATTACTCCCTCAAAGTATACTTTGATAGTTATGTATACTTTGCCATTTTGATGAAATCGGCTACAGAAACGATGGTTTCTGCTTGGTTTCTGCCGTCAAGCATATATGTTCTCGTGTAAACTGCATTGTAAACTGCACCTGTTATGGGCAGGAATATAGCCCATGACCATAACCCATAGTATGGATGTAAAATGTGCACAATTAACCTACATGCATTTTATGTTTAGAAACAAACAAAAGTCTTAAAAATACACCAAGCTCTGAAAACCACAAAACAACGCCACTAAATGCCTCCTATAAATGGCCTTTAGTGACTCTTTTTTTTCAGAGCTTGGTGAATTTTTGACATTGTACTAGGTGAATTGTACACATTTTACTATCTGTTTCACGAAACCTGTCCAAATTGTACAGCAATATAAACAATGCAAAAACAATATTTATTTCGATAATATTCAATTTATCAAAATTTAAGAATGAGCCTTCTTTTTGTTTTGTGTAATTTGGTCGAATATTGATTTTATTGGGAAAAACAAAATATGCTTGTTCCATTGGTAGTCGTATTACTCGAATTGCTACCCGCGAGTTACAATGAAAAGCGCACATTGACACACCTGTATGCTGATTTGCCGCATGGCCGTCAGTTAAACCTGGCCGTGGCCTCTCATATCTGGCTCACACTGAAGAGTGGGTGGGGGCTTATGAAACTTGTCACAGGTCTCTTTTATGATTGTCCCTATCAGTAGCCTATTTCACCAACATTGCAAAGTATACTTTAGTAGCAAAGTATACTTTGAGGGAGAAATTTTCAATTTTATTATAAATTTATTAATTTTTATTATACTGAATTTATTACATTATCACAGCCATTATGGCTGTGATAATGTAATAAATTCAGTATAATAATTCTGCATACTTTTAATCATGAAATATATGCATTTGTTAGTTCTATATGAAATAATGCATTTCAGGAAAAATAAATGATTACTCCCTCAAAGTATACTTTGCTAGTAAAGTATACTTTGCAATGTTGGTGAAATCGGCTACAGAACTGTAAATATTCTTATCTAGCTGTGAGAATATGCAAAGTATGTTCATGCAGATGGATAATGGCTGTGATAATGTAATACATTCAGTATAATCAAAATTAATAAATTTATCCTTAGATTGAAATTTCTCCCTCAAAGTATACTTAGTGTGATAAGTGTACTTAGTGTGATAAGTGTACTTAGTGTGATACTTGTGATAAGTGTACTTAGTGTGATACTTGTGATAAGTGTACTTATTGTGATAAGTGTACTTAGTGTGATAAGTGTACTTAGTGTGATAAGTATACTTAGTGTGATACTTGTGATAAGTGTACTTAGTGTGATAAGTGTACTTAGTGTGATAAGATAGTGCTAGATACTGTGATAAGTGATACTTTAGTGTGTATTAGTTGTGATAAGTGTACTTTGTGTGCTAAGTGTACTTAGTGTGATAAGTATACTTAGTGTGATACTTGTGATAAGTGTACTTAGTGTGATAAGTGTACTTAGTGTGATAAGTATGCTTAGTGTGATAAGTATACTTAGTGTGATAAGTGTACTTAGTGTGATAAGTGTACTTAGTGTGATAAGTATATTAGTGTGTAATACTTTAGTGTAATGTACTAGTTGTGATAATACTTAGTGTGATAAGTATACTTAGTGTGATAAGTGTACTTAGTGTGATAAGTATACTTAGTGTGATAAGTATACTTAGAGATTTTGGTGAAATCCGCTACTGAATCTTCAATTGACACAGACATCATAGGCACCGTTATATCAGACGACAGTAGGCATCATATCACCTTACTTTCTGAGATATGGGAAGTAGTGCGTTAGATAATACTAAGTGGTGCAAAACCTCCAAGGGGGGTCGGGGGGGGCAAAAGTAGTCTGGTATAAAACAATAGTCCTGGTGTTTTGAGATCACAGACACAGTTTGTGTGCAAAAACTGATCCATTACTGCCCAATTCCACCCGACAAACATGTTGGGTTTTATAAACTCCAGTTTTCAGCATATTTGTAGGATTACAAAAACACTGAACCTTTTGGTCACGTGATGTAAACACGGTTGCAGTGACCAACTAATGTAAACAATATTGGTAGACATGACGAGGTTGATTTTGTCTTTCTTAGGAGTAAGTGAACGTATTATTCTACTGACTTTCGTTATTGGATGGGATTCGGTTAAATTATATAGTAAAACTATATTTGGTGTCTAACTTAGTAAGTAAAGTAGAGTTTCTTTATTAAAGTGTCACCATTACTGAAACGGCAATCGATCACGTTTGCCGTACATGTATGAGACACTGTCTCGAAATGTTGAGTTAGCTAATCCCTCGCTGGTAGGCACTAGGCTGAAAGGCAACGAGGGATCGTAGCTAGTTATTTCCCTTTGCACATCTATTTAAAGAGATCCGGTCCTATGTGGTATTTTAGCGTTTATTTCTTACTGAACCGTACAACCGTTGATATTGCGAACAGAGTAGACCCAGATCAGACTGTACATCTGTGCAGTCTGATCTGCGTCCACACTGGTTGCAATGACGTTAATATGTGTGAAAACGTTGGTTCCGGCAAATAATGCAGTACTTGAGCAGATTACGCAGATACGTAGCATGATCTGGATCAACACTCGTCACAAACACTAGAATGTTTCATTTTCACAACAATTCATGCTACATCCTCCATTTATAGAAATCCGGTCCAAATTGTATAGTTTAGTGCCTTGTTGCGTGTAGCAACAAGGCACTAAACTATACAATTTGGACCGGATTTCTATAAATAAATTCAAAGGGAGATAACTAGCAAGGATCCCACATTTTTACCATTAAATCTAAATCGCTGTTGGCCCACACACCGTCGGCTGTCTTAGTGAATAATGCATGAGCGTGGATTGCAGTTGTACGGTTGGATTGCAGTTGTACTGTCCAATGATTGGCTAGTGAATAAGACACGACGATCTGAGTGAGGGCGAGCCAATTAGCGGACGGTAGAACTGCAACCCACGCCCATTGGTCCAAATCCGCTTCCAGTTTGTATAAACATGGCATCGGCGATAAGTCTCTAGAACATTCAGCAGTGTCTACTAATAGCCGCTGGTCGAGGCGAGTAAGAACAGTAATCTTGGAGAAAGATATTTATATATTCAATACAACGCTGGAACCTGCGAACGACACTGGTAGACATGTAAGATTGTTTATGTACGTATGAAATGTATTTATGCGTGTACATGTTTGTGTATTTATGTATATATTATGTATATATATTGTTGTATATGTCATAAAATACAACAACAGATTAGTAAAATCTAATTTAATTCTGGAAAGAAAAGATGGAGGAGTAAGAATGATCCTTCACATGGGAGGATCACGTGTATGATTAAGCCTGGAAAACATAACTCAGCCATTTTTGAAGCTATTTCAACCTTACTGTGGGCCGCTGAACAACTTCGGATTTTTTAAAGAAGCTTCATCATCGGTGAACATTAGTCGTCGACATAGTCGTTGATGTTAGAGCCGACTGTTATTCATCGCATAAGCTCTGCGCTGTGACTAAGATATATGTATGTTTTGGGTGGGTTCGATAACCAACTGAATCGGGATTGATAGCAAGCTCCGTGACAGGCACACATTGAAAGAGCAGACTTCTGAGATACTTTGTATTTCCTGCTCTATTAGTCCTTTCGGATGGGGACTTTAAAAGGCGGTCCCGTGTATCAGATTTGAAGGAGAGTCTGGACACGTTAAAGAACCAGAGGGGACTATTCTAATAAGAGCTAGCCACCCCTCCCCCACCACCCCCCCCGTCCCCCGGGTCCGGTTTCCTCTGTATCCACCTTCTTCCTTTCTCCCCTTCTTTTTTGCACACATTGAATAGCGATATTTTGTTTCTCAGAGGAGATCGAATTTATGACTCCATTGATCCGTTCTGTCATGTTTCTTATTCACTTCGTTAGACAGTGCAACCTCTCTAAACCGGACACCCAAATGAGTTTCTTTGTTGTTTATCTCCGGTGATAATGACTGTTCGTGATCGCATAGCACACAACTATGGCTCAGAATGATCAGATGCCTGATTTACAGTGAACCTGAAATTACAGTGAAACCTCTCTAAACCGAACACCCTGGGTTTAGAGAGGTTTCACTGTAATTTGAATTTTGTTAACACATTTTGTTATGGTTATTGCTATAGTTTTCACGCGGCTCGTGCTTCAAACAATTTATCATCTCCAGCACGGTCGTCATCCTCGAACCTGTGAACGATATTACCGCGCTCATTCACATTGAATGGCCCGAAAATTACAAAAAAAAATAATTCTACGTCCCCTGCGGGGCTCCGTAGAGCGGTCCATGTTAAATGCAGAGTTGAAAACTAAACGCGAAAAGATAAAAAAACAAACTGAAAATGAGCTTATACTGGTTCAGACAACCACAAAGAGAAATTAAATTTCTTCACTTGCCAAACCGCAGGCCTACCACATTAAATAAACACACCAGCATTCTAGTAACCATAACGATTGCAATCTGTTCACCTAATACAGCCGAACCTCTCTAAACCAGACACGGATACATGTTAGTTCTGCTTAATTTTGATCGGATTCATTGCCATATATCTCCGATGATAATGACTGTTCATGATCGCAAAGCACCCGCGCGTGTATTGCAGTAGTCATCTGTCAGTCTTACAGTTGAACCTCTCTAAGCCTCCCAGGGTGTCCGGTTTAGAGAGGTTCCTCTGTAATAGGTATTTAGAGGCGTTGTTTTGTTGTTTTGTCCCCAGGGTGTTCTATCTATTTTCCTTATTTCTGAACCAAAGTATATGTTGTCACCACTCATTTGAACCGTCTCGGCGAGACGGTTCAAATGAGTGGTCACAACATATACTTCTGATGAGAAATAAAGAAATTCTTGAGCCTTGCCGGATATTTTTTCCCATTCACGGCACTAACCTACTATTCTCTATATACCGGACACCCGGGCAGTCCCCAGTTTGTCCGGTTTAGAGAGGTTCCTCTGCAATGGTAATTCACTTGAAACTAGCAAATACCCTGCACATTATTTGTCATTACTAAATGGAACCCAGTACAAATCCATTCTCGACCAAAAGTGTACATGCAGTACAGTATAAGTAGTCTCATGACAAGTGTGACTAGACTGGAGCTGGACCAGTCGGCACATTCATGCCACCAAATCTGAAATTACCCAACCCTATTGGCAACGTTTGTCAGCCTACAGGTCCATTATACCATATTATCCCGTCAACACAGTGCGTATGTGCCGTGAAACACGGTGCCGTGAAACATTTTTGATATCCAGTCAATACTATTTTTGCATTTTACAGCCATTTGTAAGTGTTGACGGGATAAATAGAATAGTAGGTTAGTGCCATGAGTGGGAAAAAATATCTGGCGCGGCACGGAAACGGGATGTGCTCGGCAGAGCCTCGCCCATCCCGTTTCCTGAGCCTTGCCAGATATTTTTCCCATTCACGGCACTAACCTATTATTCTCTATATCGTGGGTCAAATATTTCTCAGTTAATAATCAACACATGCATGCTTCTATTAATCATATTCACATAGTTCATAAATGTTCATAAAGTTCTTTACAACGTTAGAATATATTCAGTCCAAATGTGCTCACTAGATAATTGTACCACCAATGTTGAGCATCATAAACCCCTACCAAATTGTTTGTTCCTTGTACACAATGCAATGGAACCTCTCTAAACCGGACACCCTGTGAGGTCCCCAGGGTGTCCGGTTTAGAGAGGTTCCACTGTAGTTTTACACTCCATAAACATTTTTTATCATTTTCAATCAATCAATCACAGACACAAACATGAATTACAGTGAAACCCATCTAAATGAAGCACAATAGGATCCCAAAACGTGTCCGGTTTAGAGAGGTTTCAATGTATTCTGGATTATGTCATTCTGTATGTCATAAATGAACCTCTGACAGTATCTACTGATTCTGAAGTTCATTTTCTATTCTATTTCAGTAGGAAAGTTTAGGATTTTCATCCCCACCATCAGATGATCCAATCAGGGGCGGATCTGGAGGGGGGTTCCGGGTTGTCCGGGTTGCAACCCCTCCACCCCCCCCCCCCGTTCAGCCACGGAGTTTACATAGATCACAGTTTACCACCAGTTGGAGTCTGAATTTAAATGCCGTAAAACACAGGAAAGTGCATTTCGAAGAGCTCACAAATAGGATAACCCCCAAGTTGCGAACGGTAACTCTTGCAATTACTCCCGTACCGTCCGTAGCTAGCTACGGACGGTACGGGAGTAGATTGCAAGAGTTACATTCGCAACTAAACAACCCCCACCCCCCCCCCTCCCGTTCCCCAAATGCTGGATCCGCCCCTGCCAATACAAAGTGACATTTACCATCCGTCGTATATAATCATGCGGGATTATCCACAGTTCTGAAATGTGGAAGAAAGGAGCGACAGAAACCGCATGGCATCAGTACAATAGCATATAGCAACATATTGTGTGTTCTTTTGAATTTTCACAACTTGCAACAACAATACTGATAACTCTTGAATATTCTGTGTTTAGATGAGGACCAATGTCACATGTGTCTCATTGGTTCTCCATATTTAGAAACAAACGGAAGAAATATTTTACGGAAAGAGAATTTGCGATAATAGCAATACATTATGATGAGTTATTAACTGTTATGCCTATTCTTTTTATACATAAAGTCAACCGTTCTTAGTAGAATTGCGGTGTACAAAACTTTGACATGTGGCTGAACACAAGTAAATGCAGCAAATATGTTATCAACCACAGACGGAAATTGCTCTAATTTCAAAATATTCATATCATTTATACCAGCATGAATGCTAACAATATCAGATTCCAAATAGTTACCCTGTAAAACATGATGTTTCGAATTCGACACTTCTCTGCTAGTCCACATACAATATACAGCGGAACCTCTCCAAACCGGACACCCTGGGAGTTCCCCAGGGCGTCCGGTTTTACAGATGTTCCACTGTAGATCGGACATGTTAGCGCTTCATGACACATTCTCGTGTATTGCAATCATGAAACGTCATTGTAATCAGAGATACATAACAGCGAAACACATCTAAGTTAAACATACATATGTTCCCGAGCAGCATAAACCCCTACCAAAGTGTACCTTGTACACAATGCAGTGGAACCTCTCTAAACCGGACACCCTGGGAGGTCCCCAGGGTGTTCGGTTTAGAGACCTCCCAGGGTGTCCGGTTTAGAGAGGTTCCACTGTAGTTGTACACTCCATAAACATTTTTTATCATGTTCAATCAATCACAGACACAAAAATGAATTGTGAGACCCATCTAAATGAGGCACAATAGGGCCCCAAACGTGTCCGGTTGTAATGGGTTCCACTGTACCCGATGAAAAATGAACCACTAGACTCCCCACCCGTCAACATGCTTGAACTATTTGGGAAGGGATAAGGTTCCTCTATGCATCGCAAGGGGAAACTAAATTCAAAAAAAAAATCACACAAGTGTACCTTTTTGTAACCGATCAACATACACGCATGTCTAATGAATGTATGTCCAAATGCGTGTTATTTAAAATCTTGAAACCTTGAAGTTCATAATTATCCCGTCAACACAGTGCGTATGTGCCGTGAAACACGGTGCCGTGAAACATTTTTGATATCCTGTCAATACGACCTAATCACTGTGTATGAATATGTGCGGCGGCTGGGGTTATTTTTTGGCATTTTAAAGCGATTTGTAGGTGTTGACGGGATAAATAGAATAGTAGGTTAGTGCCATGAATGGGAAAAATATCTGGCGCGGCACGGAAACGGGATGTGCTCGGCAGAGCCTCGCCCATCCCGTTTCCTGAGCCTTGCAAGATATTTTTTTCCCATTCACGGCACTAACCTACTATTCTCTATCTATTTTCCTTATTTCTGAACCAAAGTATATGTTGTGACCACTCATTTGAACCGTCTGATGAGAAATAAAGAAATTATTGAGCCTTGCCGGATATTTTTTCCCATTCACGGCACTAACCTACTATTCTCTATTAATTCTTGCCTGATTCCACCATGCCTTACATGATTCATTGTTGGCAATTGATTGATCACCAGTAACAATGTATTTTCGTCTATACCGATCTGACGTAGAATTCCTTTTGAGAACCAATCAAATTCCTGTAAATCCACTGTAACCAAAACGACAAAATATATAATTAACAACAAACAATTGGCATACTACGTAAACAAGAAATCCGTTGAGTCGATATCAGAAATATTAGAAAATATAAACATAAGATAGATAATACATTATCAGACTGCTAATCAAACATAAAATAAATTAGCATTTACCTTGCGAATTCATAACGCATCAGTACACATATATACATTCCACTTGTTCCTGCAGGCATACTTTGGTCATTAAATCCGAAAATAATTCATAGATCGAAAACTTGTTGATGCTATGTTCGTTCCCACGAATTAACAATTCGTTCCCGTGGGAACGAATTGTTATTTCGTGGGAACGAACATAGCACATCGGGGAATACATCGTTGCGGAGGCTAAAATTTGTTCAAATTCTGCAATAGGCGAACATGATCATCTAATGACAATACCAACTAGCATGCAATCAATTTGATTGTCTGAGCCTGAGCTGTAGCATAGCTGAGACTCAATCAATATGCTTCGTTTCAAGCACAATATTATTTTGAAATAAAGAAATTGACAAATATTGGCAATGTTAACGCAGGCGATAGTGTATATGGCTGTAGCCGATTTCATCAAAATTGCAAAGAATACTTATCTAGCAAAGTATACTTTGAGGGAGTAATCATTTATTTTTCCCAAAATGCATTATTTAATATGGAACTAACGACTGCATATATTTGATGATTAAAAGCATGCAGAACTATTATACTGTGATAATGTAATAAATTCAGTATAATATAAATTAATAAATTTATCATGAAATTGAAATTTCTCCCTCAAATTTAAGTATACTTTGCTAGAAAAGTATACTTTGCAATGTTGGTGAAATAGGCTACTTGTGATGTCCAACTGGACTCGAACAGTTCACCAATGAAATGAAGCCCAATTTCTATGTCGCTGTGACGAGAGAAGGGGGGGGGGGGGGGCGTTTCACAAAACTTCGTACGACTAAAATGTTCGTAAGTGCAAATTTAGGATCGTCTGGAAATTTCAATTGATGGATTCAATAAATGTAAATCCAATAATTGTTTACATAACTACATTGTTAATGTGAAATGTGACTATCATAATTTTGCACTTACTTACGAACATTTTAGTCGTACGAAGTTTTGTGAAACGGGGCCCCCAGTTAAAACGAATTTTAATGAGACGGCCCCCTGGTTCGTATGGGTCATGTGACCACTGTAGCCTCACATCTGCATCTGCATCCACACAGTCTGATCACGGCCTAGTCGGTTCGCCATTGCATCAATGAAACACTTTCAACAAGCAATGTAGATCGCCATGAGGCTACAAGAGTGTGCTGCAGTCGAACCTCTGTAAACCGAACACAGATACACGTTAATTGTGCTTAATTTTGATATATTACGTCCATTTGTCTCCGATGATAATGTCTGTTCATGATCGCACAGCACCCACGCGCGTCTTGCAGTAGTCACATGTATGTTTCACAGTTCTCTTAACCCTTAGAATGCGGGAAGCGTAAATTGTCGTCTGCTGTTGCTTTTATATATTGCATTGTTTCTCAATAAAAACATGGTTTGACAGCACTTCAGAATCATTTTCAATGGAAATGATTCTGAAGTGCTGTCAAAGCATGTTGTAAATTATTCTAAAGTGTTGATTTTGGGATTTTCCCCCCATTTGTGCATGTACTTGTACAGGTAATATATGGGATTTAGTACTAAACCCATTGACCCGGCCTTAAATGACCTTAGCTGTTGATAGGCCGTTAAACCTCAACAAACAAACAAACAAAACCTCTCTACACCGGACACCCTGGGATGTCCCCAAGGTGTCCGGTTTAGAGAGGTTTCACTGTATTTGATCAGGTGGTACACTGGTCGCAAATAAACACCATTTATCCCGTCAACACAGTGCGTATGTGCCGTGAAACACGGTGCCGTGAAACATTTTTGATATCCAGTCAATACAATTTTTGCATTTTACAGCCATTTGAAGGTGTTGACGGGATAAATAGAATATTAAGTTAGTGTCGTGAATGGGAAAAAATATCTGGCGCGGCACGGAAACGGGATGTGCTCGGCAGAGCCTCGCCCATCCCGTTTCCTGAGCCTTGCCAGATATTTTTTCCCATTCACGGCACTAACCTACTATTCTCTATTTCTCCTGTCACAGCCACACACTTTACCAGATCAATTATTGCTTTCTATCCACAGGACCATGTATATCTAAATAGATACCAGATGATCCAAGTACGCCCTAACGGTACCCAGAAAAAATAGCTGGAAGCCGCCAACGTGCCCATATTTACGTGTCCGTATTTGTCATACGCACGTGTCGGATGAATTGTACATTTATTTGATAGTGACTTTGAGTGACTAACTTACGCACCTGCCGGGCGAAGAGTATATTTACTTGATAGTGACTCTGAGTGACATTTATTTGATAGTGATTCTGATTGACTAACTTACGCACGCGCCGGACTTAAGGTACATTTATTTGATAGTGAATTTGAGTGACTAATTTACGCACGTGCCGCGCGAAGGGAACACTTATTTGTGTGACTAACTTACGCACGCGCCGGGCGAAGCGTACATATATTTGATAGTGACCTCGAGTGGCTAACTGTTTCAACATGTCCGATATCCTTCCACCGCCGTGCGTACCATTCCTACAGTCATGGAAGGGCAACCCTGTTCCGGGGCCAATTATACAGAGGGACCATGAACCACTCAAGGTTGGAAACTGCACGGGACACCCGATCTGGATCCCGGGCCAGCTCTACCGCCCTCCAGTATGTGGCATATGTGGCATTGACTGCATCTTCTCCGGTCTGTCGCTTGTCTTCGTCATCGGCATTATCGCCAACTTCATCGTTATCCTCCGCGTGATATTCGACAAGGCCATACGCACCGTTACCTTCACGGCTATTGCGGGGCTGGCCTTCGTCGACATGTTGAATCTAATAGGAAATGTAATGGTGACTTCGGAAACCCTATTTGTTACTTACGTGTGTACGCCCTTTGTCCTCCAAACGGATCATTTCAGAGGTGCCCTTTCGGTTCTCTGGAAAAGTGCGACCTTCCACGTGGCGTTTCTGGCGGTTGTTAGATATATTATACTTGTGCACCCTTTCAGGGCTAAAACGATTCTAACGCATAGACGTATACTATTGAGCCTTGTTCTATTATGGATTATTGCTGGCATTTACCAGGCAGTGTCTATGATTCTTACAAATCCGTCCAGTGTGTTGAACACGGACAACAGCGCTCATTTAAAATATGTGCGACGGTCCGTGAATTGGCTAATGTCATATTTAGTACCCCTGTGTTTTACATTCGGGCTGCATTTCATGAAGATAGTTGTCATGCGACGATCTGTAGGAGCGAGAAATGCGCTACGAACATCCAGCGATGTCTCGCCAGAATCGGAGAATTCGAGGAAGCGCATTAAGGAAATGACCAGGGTCATCGCTATTGTTTTGGCTGCCGAAATACTGTTACCGCTGCCGCGATTTATTATGTTTATTATGGATACGTGGACAAACGTATGGGCTCAGAATCCTGATCTAAACTTGCAATTTGCTGTGAAAGGAGTCGCACAATTAATCCATTTACTGACATTTGCTATAAATCCATTTATCTACGCATTCATGTCTCCACAATTCCGTAAAAGTTGCAGGAGAATGTGTTCCCGGAGGCGATAAAAGTAAGTAACCCTTTCACCCCTAATGCATAAGTAACTCGAATGGAACTTGATATGTTAATTTTGCAATCAATCCAATGGTTACAAAATCATTTTCAGACTAGTCCATTTATGAAAAGGGGGTGTTTTGTTCTCAAAAATATGAAAATTACTTGCAAAAAGTGCAGATCGTGATAAGACGGCGCGTCACGAGCCAGCTCATCTGGATCTACACTGTTTGCCAATACCACTATATATGCCTGTGGTGTTGAAAGGGTTAAGGAATAAAACCATGGGCTGTTGCGTTTACTGTGGTACAGGGGTGGGAGTTCTACTTAGAGTCACAAATACATTGGTTATGCGGTTATTTAATTGCATTCCATCTTGTGCCAAATTGCGGTTCGGTTACTATTGAATTGCGGTTTGGAGTTAAATAAACGCGTTTTGCGGCAATCGTGTCCAGTAGCATATTTCACCAACGTTGCAAAGTATACTTTCCTAGCAAAGTATACTTTGAGGGAGAAATTTAAGGATAAATTTATTAAATTTTATTATACTGAATTTATTACATTATCACTGGCATTTTGGCTGTGATAATGTAATACATTCAGTACATGTATAATAATTCTGCATACTTTTAATCATCAAATATATGAAGTTGTTAGTTCTGTATGAAATAATGCATTTCCGGAATAAATAAATGATTACTCCCTCAAAGTATACTTTTCTAGATAAGTATACTTTGCAATGTTGATGAAATCGGCTACAGTTATCGGTTATCGGTTCCTTTTTGCGGTTAGCGGTTAGCGTGTGCAGTTGACGGGCATGTAGTCAAACTAATCGACTACTAAATAGTATGTCGAGTGTCGAAACACACTTAGTGTGATAATAGTCGATAACAGTCGATAAAAAAATAATTTCGTCTGAATAATGCTGTTTCCGTAGTACATCGGTTATCGTGCATTTTACCGAACCGTAACCGTAACCGGAGACTGCGGTATTATAACAGCTAACCGCGTTTATCGGTTCCTTTTTGGTAGTACACCGATTATCGTTCATTTTACCGAACCGTAACCGTAACCGGAGACAGCGGTATTATATCAGCTAACCGCGTTTATCGGTTCCATAAACCCCGGCAATCGATTAGAATACCGCAGGTTGCGTTACACTATAATGGTTAATTTGCGGTTGAATTGTGGTTCGTTGAAACGCAAAACGCGGTTATGCTGTCAAAGTACCGCGGTTAGACTGTAACATCCCCCTCCCTGTAAACAATGCATTTGGTCTGTTTAAAGGGCGTATAATCCGAATCAATTTGATTGTCTGAGCCTGAACTGTGGCACACCTCGGGATCCGGCAATCAAGCTGCTTGATTTCAGGCTAGCCCAGGGGGCCGTTTTACTAAATTTCGTACGACTAAAATGTAAAATTATGATAACCTGTAAATTTCGCATTAACAATATTTTCTTGTAAACAATTGTTGGATTTACATTTATTGAGGATAGGCTGCATGTGCAGCCTATGCTCAATAAATGTAAATCCATCAGTTGAACTTTCCAGACGATTCCAAATTTGCACTTACGAACATTTTAGTCGTAAGAAGTTTAGTGAAACGGGCTCCTGGGACCCGTTTCACTAAACTTCGTACGACTAAAATGTTCGGAAGTGCAAAATTATGAGTCTGTAAATTTCACATTAACAATGTTTTCTTGTAAACAATTATTGGGTTTACATTTATTGAGCATAGGCTGCATATGCAGACTATACTCAATAAATGTAAACCCATCAATTGACATTTCCAGACGATCCTAAATTTTCACTTACGAACATTTTAGTCTTACGAAGTTTAGTGAAACGGGCCCCAGGTTCTTAGCTGCAAGTAGAGGCCGAATTGTTCACTTCGTGATACAAGCATGAAATTTGGTGGAGTTCTTGATGACCACAAACTGATTTTTTTCAGATATGGAGCCATCTCAGATTTTGCCCATGACGGATCAGAAATCCAAAATGGCCGCCAAAATCACAATTTTCATAAAAAAAAATATAAAAAATGTTCTGTTTGTGATATAAACATGAAACTTGTTGGAGTTGTAGGAAAATACACATTGATTGTCATAAAAAAATACAAAAAATTAGATATGGCTCATGGCCACTCAGAAATCCAAAATGGCTGCCAAAAACATCACAATTTGTATGTCCTAAGCAGAATGTTTTTAACAAATATTTTCCATTGAGATAAGAAGTTGAAAGTGAATATTATTGTTGAGAATTACAGATACATTATTTTAAAATTATTCTAAAATATCAGACTGTACCAATGGCAACCAACAATCCAAGATGGCCGCTTGTAATTATATATGCATTAAGGATAAAATAATATTAAAACAAGTTATGTTTCTGATTAAGGCTTGACATGTGGTGTAATTGTAAATAACCATAAATTATTGTTTTCAGACTTGAGAAAACTCATATGTGACGACAATGAATCCAAGATGGCCGCCAGAAATCAGTATTTATAGATATTAAACTTTTAAAATCATAATTTTGCAGTAACAACAAAACATTATTGCTGTAGAGAAACACAATATGTTTAAAATTTGGAATTGTCTCCAAATGAACTACAGGCGGCATATACATATCCAAGATGGCCTCCAAAAACAGAATACTTATCAGCCCTAAGTCATACATAAAAATAATACATGTCAGCAACAACTCGAAACACTCCAAGCCTCGATGAACTAACAAAATACGTAATAGACTTGGTTCAATTTATAATAATTCCAGCACAAAAATATTTACACAATTCCCTAACATTTGATTGGCCCGTAGCAAGTCTCTGTCGAAAATGTATATCCCAGTAAACTCCCACGCCGAACTACTTTCTACAGGTGCGCTGTCAGTGCTGTCAATGTAAACAAATGGCTGCCGTCTGTCAAAATAAACACATTTTCTTGATGAATATATTTAAAATGCTGGAATTATAAGGAATGAATGGCCTTTTATTGGAATTTATCGGGGATATAAACTTGGAAAATTCGCGGGAATACTGGACGAGGCCTTCCGGCCTTCGTCCAGTATTTCCGCGACTTTTCCAAGTCTATACCCCGATAAATTCCACAAAAAGGCCATTCATTCCTATAACATATCGGGTATATTTTATCACTGTTATGAATATAACATGAACAGCGAAAATTAACAATATGTGACATATATTGTTTATGTGAGATTGTTATGAAGGCATGATCACAGGGTTCGTCTTTCCAGGCCTCGGGAAATACTATGAAACGTAGGAAGTATAAGGAAATATGATTTATCCGTGGAAATATGTTTTTTACATATTTTGTTTCCAGGTACTCATCAGGTGGTTTAGGTTCTGCGAGTATTTATTAAAGATTGTCAAGTGCCAAGCAATGTGTGGCCAATTTGGTAAAAACAACTACACACTTACCTGGTATTAACATTTAGCAGGGATTATTTAAAAAATTGACATGCGACTACATGTATAATTAATAACATGTTACTGTTGTAATGAGGGGGCAGGGTGTGGCTGTTGGGATGGATTAACAAAATATCAGCTTGTAGTACACAATTTTTGGTATGGAATTTATTAAACATTTTTTTGCCTTAGCATTTACTGATATTTTGTATTAATGTAATGATTTCTAGTATTGCATGAGCAGGATTTATGTGTATGTGCCGTGAAACACGGTGCCGTGAAACATTTTTGATATCTGTTAATACGACCTAATCACTGCGTAAGAATATGTGCGGTGGCTGGGGTTATTCTTTTGCATTTTAAAGCCATGTGTAGGTGTTGACGGGATAAATAGAATAGTAGGTTATTGCCTTGAATGGGAAAATATCTGGCGCGGCACGGAAACGGGATGTGCTCGGCAGAGCCTCGCCCGTCCCGTTTCCAAAGTCTTGCCAGATATGTTTTCCCATTCACGGCACTAACCTACTATTATCTATTTCTACGAGTACAGCAACTAATCAAAAACTGACACATTCAAAATCAGTTGGCAGGGGATTAGCTACTACGTATGACATATAGATAATATTATGTTAGTGATCTAATCTGACAGTTCTAGCTTAGTAACATCCAATACTCTATTAACATACTAACTTTACCATGAATAACATTTAAAATGATAACACGTAACAGTTGAGCAAAAATTTAAATGTAGGACAAAATGCCAGTATTTTGATGGCGGCCATATTGGATTTTGTGTCGCCATTTTTTAAATCCGAGATAGCAGATAACGTATATGTAATTCTCTACAGCTCTGTTAAATTTCAGCGTTTTATATCATGTGAAAATATTTTTTAAAAATATTATGATTAGGTCATTGAAATTTTGAGTTTTTTGGGCAGCCATGTTGGATTTCTGGATAACTGTGAGCTGAATTTGATTTTTTTTCTAATTGTATATGAATTAATTTGTCTTTCCATATAACTCCACCAAGTTTCAGCTTTTTACCACAACCAGAACATTTTTATATTTGTGTATTTGCTGAACATGGAAACAGTGGCCATTTTGGATTGCTGGGTCCTGGCAAAGTCCTGAGATGGCTCCATATCTGAAGAAAAAAAGTTTGTCATTCTCTACAACTCCACCAAATGGCATGCTTGTATCACAAAGTGAACAATCATATTGCTAAGAACCCTGGCAAGGCACAACTACAAATATTGGCAAGATTAACGCAGGCAGTAGTGTACATGTGTCAGTTGTTTAGTGCAATGTGATTTAGATTTATATTAGTGAAAACTAAACGGACAGAGTGACATTAATGTATCGAGTCGGATATAGTGATTTTTTGTCAAGTTTATTCGACATCATTTAAATATTTAATGTCAGTTTCTGTAAATATATTGCATGAAATATCGCACATATTCTCATCGTAAACAATGTATTTTATTCGAGCACGAGCGAAGAATTATACAACCAACATCCAAATTTGAAATTAACATATGTCGGTCGCAGCACATATTTTGCGGGTTGCACTTTTTAAAAACACGGGTCTTGCGCCATAAAAAAATAGTTCTAGCAACTTAGCTTAATCGCCTTTTCAGTGTAATAAATGTTTTATTTGCTTCTTTTTGCTAAATTTATTGTATTGCACATGTTTCCATAGTCTAAGGATGCGACGATTAACCGCCATACTCGATGGTTCGGTGCACGAATACAATATTCCAAATCGGTTCAGAATAGGTCTCAAAATAGAAATATATTTATCATTTTTGGTTTTCCAAAAATCTATTTTTTAACTCGTTGTTGTTGTTGCAACTGTGCAATTCCCGCGCTTATTTTTCGCGAAACGCTTTCCTCTCTAGATTAATTATTATTATATGTGTCATCCACAAACGCATACTCCGAATAATTTCAGAACGTTCAGTCCTTTGATTCATAATGTAGATTCCTCACGTCAATATTGAGTGTTATATATTTTACTTCTTGTTGAGAAAATGTTGTGATGCAGTGCTCCAGATAAGGTGCGTATTGGCATATTTTACGAACTTATTTAGCTGAAAACGCATGGAATATTAACAGTGAAAGTACAAAATACTCACGGCAATACGCATTGATTGATTGAGTAATGAAAATACTGTAATAAAGTTGAAAATTTATCTAGTTGAGCTGCAAAAGCAAATGTTTGCTTTTTTGAAGCTCAACAAAGTAATTTTTCAACTATATTACAGTCATGATAAATTAGTGAATAAGTAATAATACACTTACATCAGTGAATATTGAAATTTGTGTTATGTTTGGTTTGATGATCATTTGTTCCCTATTTAATAATGAAGAAAATCAGTAATCCATTTGTAAAAATAAAATACGCATTTAATTTGAAATCAGTGGGTACACTACTCTTTAGACACACAGCTTATCTGGAGCTCTAGTGATGGTACATGTAAGTACAGCACGGTACACTGTAATAATGTAGTAATTTTATTGGATGTTGATGATAAGGTTCGACTATGTCCAATCGTGGTTAAACATTTGCGTTAACACGCAATAAACGTCGCGCGATGCAGCCGCATCAATTTCAAAATTGCTGAGACCGTTGTGAACTGGTCTGGTGACGTAATGGCGCGTTTTAGTAACGTCATGGGACACATGCATTATGCAGGCGTTGGCTTGGTCCTGCAATGAGCATTGTCTACAGTCACGTTCAAATGGCACTCGCTGTACGTTTGTACACGGATGTGAGCGGTGTCGAACAACGGCAGTCATGTACCAATATTAATGGTACATGCCCACTCAGTAGGCACAAAATGTTCTTTATATCAGATACATCACATGTTCTGGCAAAATAAACTCATTCACCATTACCCCCACGTATTGATTGGCATTATTGTACATTTAATATCCGACGTAAATGTTTCCTTAAAATGTTAACGGGTATTACTGTTTAGTCTCTGTATTTATTTTTTGATGTGCAATAATCATACTTCAGAATTTGTCGAAAATATTATGTTTTCAGGTGACGCATTTAATTAGTATAGAGACTAATTAAAAAAAATAGCATGCCTCATTTGCATATGAAAATAGCCCGATACCACCGGTCGTCACTATCAGTAAAATAAACATTGCTAAATGATTATATCTGTACAGCGGGCACTCGTAAGTTTTAGAACTGGTGGAATAGTGACACACTTATTTACTTCCTATAAAGAACATGTTGTGCCTACTGAGCGGACATGTACCTTTAAATCATTCCATGTTTGTCTCACCCACGTTAGTGGAATGTGAGACATAGTGACCGCAATTCCGTCGTCGTCGTCGTCGTCGTCGTCGTCGTGTCGTCGTTAACAATGACGTCCAAATGTCGAATATCTCCCGACGCGTTAGTCGGAATGTCTGAGTAGAGTTTACGCGCCAATACTGGGGCCCGTTTCACTAAACTTCTTACGACTAAAATGTGCAAATTTAGGATCGTCTAGAAATTTCAATTGATGGATTTACAGTTATTGATGCATATGCAGCCTATGCTCAATAAATGTAAATCCAATAATTGTTTACAATAAAACAGTGTTGATGTGCAATTTACGGACTATCATAATTTTGCACTTACGGACATTTTAGTCGTACGAAGTTTAGTGAAACGACCCCCAGATATACAAGCAATACGGAATCATCACGATGTGATACAAGCAGGTTCCTTAACCATTTGAACCAGAAAACTCCCGCTATAACCATGATAACGGTTTATGCAAACAGTGCAGATCCAGATAAGCCGGCTCGTAACGAGCCGTCTCACCAGGATCTGCACATTTTGAAAGTAATTTTCTTTTGAGAACAAAAATACCCCCTTTTCATAAATGTACTAGTCTGGCAACCATTTTGTGATGATTGGATCGGTCCGGAAATTGACATATACAAATCCATTCCAGTTACTTAGGGGTGAAAGGGTTAAAAGTCAATTGGGTCTTGAGAAATACATCTGCATAGATATGCCATTTAGCTAATTATTTCCCTTTGAATATATTTATAAAAATCCGGTCCAACTTGTATATTTTATGGCCTAATTGCTTGTAATAAAACCGAATATCGCATGATTTGTTATGTAAAGAAGCCATTATATTGTTTTCGACTAGTCGCGCACAGTGCTGGGGAACGAATTGCAACGTCATTTAGCGTCAGAAATATGACGTTATTGGCGTCAAACAGCCGTAAAACATTTAGCATTTTGTAACAGAGCATGCTCATCGTAATGTTTGTATGAACGCTTTACGTCTGTCACTATTATATCGTCTTTGTTCTTCAACATTGTGATTGGCGCTGTTTGTTCTGCCATGTCTTATTTGGTGACGATCACGTATTTATTTTTATCCCGTCAACACAATGCGTATGTGCCCTGAAACACAGTGCCGTGAAACATTTGTGATATCCTGTTAATACGACCCAATCACTGCGTATGAATATGTGCGGTGATTGGGGTTATTTCTTTGCATTTTAAAGCCATTTGTAGGTGTTGACGGGATAAATAGAACAATAGGTTAGTGCCGTGAATGGGAAAACTATCCGGCGCGGAACGGAAACGGGATGTGCTCGGCAGAGCCGAGTCCATCCCGTTCCCTAAGCCTTGCCAGATATGTTTTCCCATTCACGGCACTAACCTACTATTCTATTTATGTATTTGTTTATTCTATTCATAGTATTGTCTGTCTTGCTGTTGTTATTTCTTTCTTCATTTACTGCGGCGGGCTGCAGGTTGGGAGTATGTGAATGGTAATTTAATGATGGGGTTCATCCTTACCACACTCCCGATATCCCTGGTGTGGCCCTCGGGTACATTTTTGGTACGTGAGAGTTGAATCTGGTTATATCAATTACAAACCTAGTAATATTAGTACTAATCATAGTGCTTTTAGAGAGAGGGGCTAAGTGACCATGGTATGTTGTAGACCTGGCACCAGATCAGGCTATTCTAATTTCAGGGCTGAATGTATATATTTTATGTAAATATTCAGTTCTGATTTTCAGCCCCCCCCCCTTCCCCCCACCCCCATCCATGCAGATGAAATACTGAAATCAACCCCGTTAACCCGGTCTAAAATGACCTTAGCTGTTGATAGGCCGTTGAACACCTTTACTAAATAAATAAATATTATATTACTGGCCGCTATCCGTTCTGCAGCTGTCGGCCTATCATATGGTAGCAAGACAAGATAAAACTTAGTAAGTAAAAGTTGTATATATTGTGGATACAGGGGCGCCGGAAGCGTCATCAAATTGGTCCGGCGAATCTAGTAGGTGCCACCGCTGCCCCCGCTGCCCCCGCTGTCCCCGCTACCCCCACCACAAAGTGTATGTTGTTACCACTCAGGTTAACCGAGACGGTTCAACTGAGTGGCAACAACATACACTTTTGATGAGAAATTAGAAAAAAAATGCAGAAAAATATTTACATTCCGTTTATATATATGTGAATTCCAAATATGTCAACATTATTGACCCGGCAGTCGCCGGACCTGTCCAGACGCCCCTGAGATAGTGTTCACAGCGAGACCAATGGATAGTAGACTTGTTGCCGGTTTCGTAAAAGGTATATTATAGGAATGAATGGCCTTTTTGTGGAATTTATCGGGGTATAAATTTGGAAAAGTCGCGGGAATACTGGACGAAGGCCGGAAGGCCTCGTCCAGTATTCCCGCGACTTTTCAAAGTTTATATCCCCGATAAATTCCACAAAAAGGCCATTCATTCCTTATAATTCCAGCATTTGAAATAAATTCATCAAGAAAATGTGTTTATTTTCCGTTTTCTTAAGAATTATTTTAACTGCGCCTCACGGTTACGGAAAGTAGTTCGGCGTGGAGTTTACTGGGATATAAATTTTGGACAGAGACTTGCTACGGACCAATCAAATGTTAGGGAATTGTGTAAATATTTTTGTGCTGGAATTATGACTTTATATAATGGTCAAATAACGTGCAAATGCAAGTTGGTAACACAATTTTAAGCCAATTATCTCGTCATTTTCTTACTTTTCATCATACGTAATGCGGAAATCGATTCTTCGCAAAAACGACAGAAGTTTGGGCCAAAGTACCGAGACCACTAAATGCAGCTTAACAAGACGCGTTTGATGTTCCAAATCTCATAAAAATTCGCTACATAATAAGGACAAAATACAAGAATCGTGGGGCTTCTGGAAGTTTCAGTACTTGTTGTTGTTGCTGTTGTAACCACGTGTTCATACACATTGAGTATGGAAATTTGCGATTGCAGCTTCTCTCTTCTTGGTATACAGGTGGAGACACCTGGTGTGGTGAGAATCTGGCACCTGTAGCCTATTTCATCAACATTGCAAAGTATACTTTAGTAGCAAAGTATACTTTGAGGGAGAAATTTTAAATTTTATGATAAATTTATTAATTTTTATTATACTGAATTTATTACATTATCACAGCCAATTTGGCTGTGATAATGTAATAAATTCAGTATAATAATTCTGCATACTTTTAATCATCAAATATATGCATTTGTTAGTTCTATATGAAATAATGCATTTCAGGAAAAATAAATGATTACTCCCTCAAAGTATACTTTGCTAGTAAAGTATACTTTGCAATGTTGATGAAATAGGCTACAGGAGATAATGTTACAATATATATATATATATACACTGCAATGTGTGGGTGGTTTGTCGGGCGAACGCGATGGTGTAAGTTAACGGTGGTGTTCCTCCTTATAGGAATCACGATTTGCCTGGTTTGACCCTCAGGTACGTTTTTATTTGTGGCTATTTTTGTTACCTGGGAGTTGAATTGGGTTATTTATTAATTTTTATTATACTGAATTTATTACATTATCACAGCCAATTTGGCTGTGATAATGTAATAAATTCAGTATAATAATTCTGCATACTTTTAATCATCAAATATATGCATTTGTTAGTTCTATATGAAATAATGAGTAGTATAGAGGGAGTCAAAATGATACCACCTAACGGTGGCATCATTTCTCCACCCTCTATACTACTCCACCACCCCCCGAAAAATCAAAAATTGGTTAACGAGGAAATTGTCTCCCACCAACCACGAAATATTCAAAATTGGTGTCATAAATACATCATGTTTTTTTCACGTCCAATTGAACATATAAATTTAATAGGTATAAAATAAAATATTTATAACAAAATGGATAATAAAATACACAACGAATTGGACGTTTTATAATGATTTGGATGAAGGATTTTACGCTGTTGTTTCTACAGTATTAAAACACGGTAAAATGACAATACTATGTGATATCGAATACATGAAATATCAGCGTAATTTATTACGCTGCGATAAAAACGTTGCATTTACAATATTAAACCGGCAATTATGTCGCCGGTATAAGTAATCAAATTTATATAATGAAGCGACTAAATAGGATCGGAGAAACACTACCGAAACATTATCAAACTAATTTTATAAAACAGTTTAAAATCAAAGATTCGTTTACGGATATGCGTTTCTACAATATCGCTTTTAACGAAGAAATTGGAAAATTATTAGAAGAAATGAAAATTATTGAACAGAACTAATTTATGTTATAAGCAGACGACAATGTTCCATTACACGTGTTATGAACATGTAAATTAGGTGTCCATTTTATAGAGAGATTACACGATTAGGTCTATCGCGTATAAGATATTAATAATTTTGTAAAAATTAAAAAAAAAAATAGCAAAAGCCTCCACTCGTGCACAACACCCCCAGCGACTGGGCAGATTTCTAGCCGGCACCCAGCCACTGGGGTGTTGGGACCTTTCTTAAGCCCACGCATCTGTTTGGCTCACATTCTGGTCGCCTTGAACCCCATTGCCAATTCCTCTATTAAGAGAAACCAGCGAAGTAAGACGAGCCTATGTGTGAATTTGGTTTCCGAAATTGCAAAGCTCTTAGGCAGAAATCTTTTAGGCCGGCACCTTTGAGCTACACAATTACATCGCCAAATACACACATATGCATAGACTGCTACCATTAAACAGACGAGACGGACGTCATACCGGATCAACAACATAGCACACACGAGATGAGACCAATTGTTGTAAGGTCAACAAACATATATATATCATCAGTTTCCTATACAACATACAAATGGTGTGCATATTATAATTATTTATTAATACCTATTGGCGAAAGAAAACATGTGATGGTTCGTTATTTTGTTAATTAATATAATTAATTTTATATTTTTTTTTAATAATTTAAAGCTGAACACTCCCTATTATTACATAGTAATTAATTTATGTTGTAACGACAATGTTTCAATTACACGGGTTATGGCCCATGCGTAAATTGATAGCCGAGGTAAACAGAGCCGATAATTCTCAGTGAAAAACACATGTTGTATAGGTATGTAAATTTGTTTACTGCACCAATATAATTTTGAAAAAATTAGGAAAATTATAAAATTAAGAATTTTTTTTTTTTTTTTTTTTTTTTTTTTTTAAATTATTATTTTTATTTTATTTTTTTTTTAATTATTTTTTTAAATTTTTTTTTAATTATTTTATAATGGTGCTGTAACATTTCCTCCGACTTTATTTCCAAGTTTTACCCTAAATTTATCCCAATCAGTACACTCAATTTTTGGCATGGTGGCGCGCGCCTTGATCCTTATATCATTTTTTAATTCTTCATATCTCCCCATTTCTTCCACCACGGATTCAAACTCTAAATTTGATATTTTCTTATCGGCCAACGCTTTGGACACCATAACGTCGATGCTATTTTTCTTAGACCTAGCGAGAACGGATATTCTATCATGTTTTCTACTTTTTTTCTCGAGTTTTCCACCGCCGCCCTAATTACCATACAAAGTGTTCCAGATAAAACGGTAATTCCACTCAAAACCCCTGCAAGTGGAATCATTACAATTGTAGATAGCGTTGCAGCAGTCCCCGCCCCACACAACACCCCAGAAACACTTGCCAGAACCGTACTAGAATGCTTCAGCTATGTTTGCCGCGCGCCTATATTTATTAGAGTGTCTTTTTTCTATTTGCACATTCTCTAACTAAAATATCCTGCATAGCGACGATATTATTCAACCTAAAATCTGAACTTTTTTCGTTAATTGAATACAGTGTTGGTGGAGTGGTATTGAGAGTTGAATACAGTGTTGGTGGAGTGGTATTGAGAGTTGGATACAGTGTTGGTGGATCGGTATTGACAATTGGAAGCGGTGATTCGTTCATAGTTAAATTTATTTCAATATATTAGTATTTACACAATAAGTTCAATTAACAATGAGACAATAGTGGAAGAACTCTCTGAGTCACCGATTTTCGTAACAAAGTTAATAACACTACCTTGGGAAAGTCTAATTCGATCATCACCGGAGAACGAAACCACCGTCGAACTATCTCCAGAGATTTTAGTGACTCCAACCCCCGTTCTTCCCCATCTACTACAATATTTATCGCGACCGCGCCCACAGGTTTACCATTAGCATTAACCGAGCAGACCGCCATTTGGATAACTTCACCTGCAGCTGTCATAGTGTATCCCCCATATTTTATTACTCGCTTTGGCACCGAACGAATATTCATAGTGCCCCACAACCAATGGGCCCCGCTTCTCAGCCCAAACTGTTATGACACGTTTTGGTGTTTTCATTGTTTTCACTATTCCGGCAAGCGCATTGTTTGCGTTATATGCCTCAGTACGAATCTCATAAGAGGCCTCCTCAAGAGCTTTGGTCGCGGCTATACGATCATGTTTCAGTTTATCGGTTATTTTTTTCATCTAGTTCAGTAAGTGTCGCTTCTCTGTTGAGAGAGTCCTCTAAGCGCAACGCATCATAAGCCTCCGTAATGGTTGCCTGGTGGTCTTCTAAGGCTTTATCAATACCCGACGGGTCTCTTTTTGAAATTCGGTTATTTTTTCATCTAGTTTAGTAAGTGTCGCTTCTCTGTTGATAGAGTCCTCTAAGAGCAACACCCTATAAGCCTCCGTAATATCCGCCTGGTGGTCTTCTAGGGCTTTATCAATACCCGTTCGGACTCCATCAAGATCAAACCGGGTCTCTTTTTTAAATTCGGTTATTTTTTCATATAGGTCAGTAAGTGCCGCTTCTCTGTTGAGAGTCCTCTGAGCGTAACGCCCCATAAGCCTCCGCAATGGCCTCTTTGTTGTCTTCTCGGACCCCCTCAACCCCCGACCTGGTCTCTTTCAGAAATTCGGCTATTTTTCCATCTAGTTCGGTAAGTGTCGCTTCTTTGCTGTGAGAGTTCTCTAAGCGCAACGCATCATAAGCCTCCGCAATGGCCTCTGCAAGGTTCGACTGGTGGTCTTCTCGGACTTTATCAATACCCGACCGGGTCTCTTTTCGAAATTTGGTTATTTTTTTATCTAGTTCAGTAAGTGCCGCTTCTCTGATGAGAGAGTCCTCTGAGCGCAACACCTCATAAGCCTTCATAAGGTCCGCCTGGTGGTCTTCTCGTGCTTTCTCAATACCCGACGTGGCCTCATTTCGAAAATCGATTATTTTCCCGTCTAATTCAGCAAGTGTAGCTTCTTTGCTGAGAGAGTCTTCTAAGCGCAACGCATCATAAACCTCCGTAATGTCAGCCTTACGGTCTTCTCGGGCTTTATCAATCCCCAACCGGGCCTCTTTTCTAAATTTGGTTATTTTTTTACCTAGTTCGTTTAGTTCCGTATGCGTTTCTTCACGACTTTGTGTATTCACAGCCAGGGCATATTCTCTAAGTTGTGATAGTAGACTCTTGTGAATCTCGTCCGTGGCCCTCGATATAGTTCTATTAATCAAGGCCTTTGTTTTTTGGGTAGTTAAAAAGTCGCCCTCTGTCGGGATGAATCCCCCTTCTGCAGGTTCCAAATTATTTGAATTTGTCACCCAATCGGAAGAACTACCTGGTCCGTATATACTCATAATGTTGATAATATATATTACGAACATGCGTTTAATTCTAAATAATTTTCTTAAAATTAATTAATTTGAAATTTCTAGGACGACCGAAATCGGGTAATCGTTCTTCAACTCTCGCCCTTTATCATCAAGAATATAAATCTTCAACTCGTGGATGTGTCCCGATTCCAAAACTTTCATCTCTGGGTGTGGGAAGTCTAACGTTACAGTCTCGCCATAGAAACAATCGCTGGCGGGCACAGTTTTCAGTAATGTGCTGGGGGATCCGTCTATCGTGTTGTACGATGTGTTCACCCGATCCAGGTGCACCCTGAGAGTTTTCGTGAAGGTGAAGTCCACCGGGTTATCACCGACGTACTCACCCGGGGTGAACACTCCTTTGTTTGAGGAGTATGTCTCTCTAAAACCGAGTTGAATACCCAACCCTGGGGAGACCACTACATCACTGCTGATGATCATTGTTGTGAGCCCGGTAGCATTCGATACTGTGAGGTTGATTATACGTCAAGCTCTGAGTTGACAAAATCTTTGAGCTGTCTTATTCCCCACAGTCCGTGAGGCAGCTTTTACCACCTAATTGTTGTCCATCCTTCACATAGTAAAAACCCTTCACTCTTCCCCACATTCTGCCATCCAACGTGAAGGTGATTGATCTAAGGCCTACCCGGCGTCCGTTTTCCAGCAGCAGTTGTCTATTAATTTTTGAAGTTCACAACTCCCTTTTTGAACATTAGTTATAGTAGCAAACATAATAATATCTTTCAATGGATACCAAAGCATTTAGCTTTAACTCTTAATGTAAAGTACGCGGTCGGAGGTAAATACACCACAAAAAGACGTTGTTAACCAGCCTTGTACACCCAACCGTAACGGTTAGACCGGACAGTGGCTTTGCCACCAACTTCCCTAAAATCTTTGAACAATATTAGGTTGCCCAAGATTAAAAAAAACACTACGAATGGAGGTGTAAACGGCTGGAAAGCAACACCGATGCAGTTTTGGCAGAACCAAATAAATTTCGCTGTATGGTGCGCAACAGCCGGGTGTGGAGTTTCATATAAAGACCATCTGACATCCAAGAATGTCATGCTCCGAAGTGTCTACAACTTTCACGTGTATTAATACTATTAGGAGGATTCTCAAAGAACTAGGTATTTCACTACCTCAAGACGACGCCTGGGATCCCATTTCCAACACATATAACCGTATGGCTTTGAAAGACTGTGTAACGAATTTTACGTTTCAAAAGACGCGGACTGGAGACAGAAAGCATTTCCTACCAGCACCGGCCTCGGGGACGTTCTCATTCACGGCCAGTCCGGGAATTGGACACAGACTGATTTTAGACACGATCACTCCGGTGACCACATCGTCAGTCGGAAACGCCGGGAATTTTGACCCCGCGACTATGACTTTCGGGACGGAAGTGTCTGGAGTCGACACTGTGTGGCGTGTTTTCTTGTAAAATGTTACCTCCGAAACTGGGCTCACGTCGATTACATACAGCAGGCTGCTGAGGTTCAGAACGCGTGGGGTACATTTATGTTAGATACGGGTCTAGGTTCACGCAGGCCGGGGTTACTCGCGTCAACGACTCCATTCGCACGTACGTCTGGGCCATTCTCGGCGCACAAAACAAACTCGCAGTTCTATTACTGGGCATGGGAACAGCGTTTTGATGCACAAAAACAATTTTTGGCACTTGTAGAGGACGCCATCTCAGCTATTGGGTGGACCTGGAGAAGGCAATCCAGAATTAATCAAGACGTTTTGCAGACTGCCAGCACCCCAGTAGATATGGTATTTGGAATAGGTCTTTTTATATGGCGCCGAGCAATATGATACTACGAGACGACCCGGTTGACGGTTACAATAATCAGATCGTAATCGCCACCGTCAATCAAAAAATTAAAGGCCGCAACGGGAACGTGATACGGATATCATCAAGCGCACCCCAACAGTGGAACCGAATATTTCATAAAACACAAAATGGATACACCTCCCACCCCCAATTCGTAAATCGAACCCCAGTACCCCCAATTCGTAAATTGGATGCACCATCGAGTTCCATCAACAGACCAATCGCGATTGGAAAAACACCAATCATCAACAATGTTGAAATTGGAAGCACAACACACGAGGAGGAGAAATTGGGTCTCGTCATCGCCCTCGTGGCGATTCGGATTATTTACGCTTTGGTTGTAGGAACTCTCTGACAGAGAATAATAAGGAGAGGGCCGGCGATTGCCACGATTAAAGCCCAAGTATTATTGGCTAGCCATCCGACCGTTTTTTGTTATAATATAGATAGCAAGTAAGAAAAAACGATACTTCCGATCAGTCCAGGTAGTGCGGCAGCCAACTTTCCTGCTAATTTAGCCAGGAGATTGGCGAGGGCTTTTAGTTGTTTTTTTATCCATTCTTTTACCCCACCGGATGGTGCTGGTGCTGGAGCTGGAGTGGTGCTGGAGCGGGTGATGGAGAGCTGGTGCTGAACCACCTGTGATAGATAGAAACTAGAGACGATATAAGATAGAATTAGGGTCGATATAATCATTGCTGAAAGCCGCGATGACGGTTTATTATCGTGACGCCCTTCTCTCTGAACAGAGTGCGAATACGCGCACCGAGTGTAGTGTCCTCGTGCAGGACCCTCGAGATTGTTTCGCGGCTACGACTTAATTGACCGGAAAGCGTCTCAACGGTTAGTTGAGGCAGCCTCCAATCGAGCTTCTCTTTCGTCCCGCAACGACCGCAGGAGTTTTGTTGATCCGCTCGGTAGATTCTCTATCGCCCCGTGCTTGCTTTATTTTTTTTTATTCTAGAGCGATATTGTTTTGTCCAGCGCTGAGAGTTTGGAGAGGTTATGACTAGTTCGCCCCGAGTTGTTTGCAGAACCTTATCGAGTCCCCGGAGTTCGCGAAGAGGAGTAACGGTTGGGTCAAAACTTCGTGCCGTTATTTCGTTTCTTGACCGTGGTTTCAATCGTGTTAATAACGTCGGTGGTTACGCGAGGGATTTCGCTGAGCTCGATCGTTTCTATAGTGGCGGCCGTCTTCTCCAGCGTTTCGTCGTAGACTGTAGGGTTTTTACCATTTTTGTAGGCAGCGGCGCCTGAATGTCGTAAGAGTCACTCCGAGAGCTCGAGCGAGTAGTGCTCCATATCGCTTCAATGAAGAAGGGTTTGAGGAACTTGTTTGGGTTGTTCTTGTACGTCAGCAACATCCAGGTATTGCCCCATAACCCACAGGTCTCCTCTTTTAGTGCTTGCGAAACTCCAACGTGGCAAGAGATGCCGCTTTTAGACACTATACGCTCCCACCGTTTCACCAGAGTTTCCGTTTTTTCCTCGGTAGACGCCAGCTCATTCTTGGAGATCCCCTCAGGAATCTTGGCAACCACACCCGCCCATGCCGGAGTTTTGGATTTGGCCATCCCACGATTCGAAATGTGTACTCGCATCGGGCGGGTACTCTATGAAGGACGTTTTCGTTCCTCATTACCAGCGTCCAAGTCCTCTCCGCGGCTAAATGGATAGGTATCATCAACATAAATCATTCATCATTGAGGTAGTCATCAACGTCCACGCCCTCTCCGCGGCTATAATGGATAGAGATCATCAACATAATCATCATCATCGAGTAAAATCAATTCTCGGTCGCCCGTAGTGCGATCGAATTACGTCCATGCCAATATCGAGACCAGCCATCTTTAATAATTATTATTATATTTAAAATGACAAAACATACAGGTTTAATAGTTTCAATAAAATTAATTATGTATTCGAGTCAATACGGTCGCAAACTCAATCCATACCGCAGACTGCGTGAGCCCCTCGGGGCAAAAGGCGTGAGAACTGACGTGTCGTTATTACGAACAACCCATCGACGATCGACCAGAACCAGCAGCTCTTAGTCCGCTTCCCCAACCTCGGGAGCTAACGACGTCATTGTTCCGGGTACTTGTTCGCCTCGCTTTCACTATTTCGCTAACGTCGACGGACGCGGACCGAACCGTAGTTCAGAACTTGGGTCGCCGCCATAAGTCAAGAAGACTATGATAAAGATTTCGGTAATGATGGTGATGTCGATCGATGACAGCGACGTCTACCATTGCTAATCAGGCCACCTGGTGGAAGACGTCACAACGAGCTTGAAAACGCTGTCTATCAAGGTATTGACACCAGCAAAAATAAGAACGTAACCAACAAACTTAGAATCGGGGCTGCTAACAAGGCAGATAACAACGCGAGTGACAAACGCGGTCGCGGGCGCTTACGGCAACCGCTTCTACATCCCGCTCGACTTTGAGTTGCTGGAGAGTCACATGCCCTACTATCAGAGCGCTTTGGCTGACGCCTCGAATACGAACTAACGTTCAACGACTACGGCCGAGTTATCATAGCCACCGACCAGTTATCGACGTATACGATCGATAATGTTTTCGCTGGAGTACGACATGGTTCACGATGCCCGAACTAGCGCGATTGATCAGAACCCAGTACGCCGGGCGCGTTGCCATACTTTACGACCGAGTTCTTCGACATCGCAAGATGCCGAAAAAACACAAAAAGCGACACATTGTGGAATATTAACGTCAACGTACCCGCCCGCTCGATGAAAGGTATACTGATGTTGTTCGAGGATGCTCGGTTCGCGTTCGGTGCTAGAAAAACCGACAGATTCTATAACCCCAAAAATCACGAAGGTAGATGGTGGACGATCGAGGGAGTCCCCAATCAACTCTACAGCGCGGGGTCTTCGCGCGCCACCACAGTGGGATGAAGTAAGAAAGCAGTTGCTGCCAGGATCTAAGCGCTCTCCGGAGGTTGCAGCAGTTGCTAAAGACCTGCATCTCTCGGCCGTCTCCCTCGCGAGATTCCTGAATACCAAATACGCGTTATGGCTAGACATGCGAGCCAGCGACGATGACCAAATACACTGGTAGCGGGGACGCCAAGTTGAGAACGCTAGTGAGGGTGTGACGATCCAGAATAACCAAAGAGGCGGACGGAGCCGGGCCATTGAACGTGTACTTATATATAATTACAGACGCACAAAACTCAACATCGAAGATGGTCGATACGTATCAGCGATCTACTAATCTAACGATTTATTAATAAAAAAATATTCTAACGATTTATTAATACATAATTTTGAAAAATTAAGAAATCTAGCAATCAATACCAATTCACGATTGGAGATTGCTCACTCCGCCATAATATTTGTGGGCAGACAGGATGTGGAAAAACGGTTTTCATCCTCAACTTACTCGAGGGATCCTACCGCGATGCCTTTCGTCACCAATTGTGATCCTATGTCCCACTGTGCGACACAACGATACTTATCAGCGGTGCCGTGGATATGGACCGGACCCTGAGGTATACGTTATTGACCCCGGTGATAGGCTTCACGATTGTTGCGTGGTTGTATACCCAAATATTTCAGGGCGAGGCCCACCCTATACGTGATTGACGATTGCTCAGCCAAGGCGGCGATGACCAAAAAGAAGGACATGCTCTCGAGCTCGCATTTTCTGGCCGCCATGCGAGGCAAAGCGGTATGGTATATCCACATCAAAAATACAACGCCGTCCTCAAGGAGATCTGCGCGAGCAAACGAAATGGGTCGCCTCTTTCACTGCAAGGACCGAGACTCATTCGATGACTGTCTTCGAGAGAATGACGTTATCCCAACGCGCGAGGAGCGCCTGGAGGTTCGACAGATACTTTCGAAAAACTAAGCACGCCAAGCTTCTGCTAAAGACTGATCAACCAACTGCTTATAAAGTTATCAACTAAATCTAACGATTTATTTAATAATTAATAATTTTGAAAAAATTAGGAAAATTGCAAAGTAATAAGCTATTGCAATGCTTAGCAATTGCTTAGCAAATACTGAACAATGCTTAGCAATTGCATGAACAATGCTTAGCAAATGCTGAACAAATGCTGAATAATGCTGAATAATGCTGAACAAATGCTGAACAATGGTTAACAATGTTAACAATTTGGTGCTCCGCTGCGAGCTTTGTTGCGAGCATAATGGTGATCATAAGTATCGGGTGGTGCGCAATTTATTAATTTAATAATTTTTGAAAAATTAAATAAATGTTAAAGTGATGAGAGTTGTTAGAATAGTTAAATTACCTAATTTTGAAAAAATTAAGAAAAAATGAACTGCGACGAACTTCTCGATCAGCTAATAGAAGAAACCTCAACTCCGACTGCCAACAATAATGAATCCGACAGAGCAATCGGGATCTGGGTTGAGTGCAACGACTCCGAATGAAAATGAAAATGCGGCGCGACGAGAGCGGCTAGCTGCGCTGGTTGCTGGGGCCAATCGGAGCATTATCTCGGTAGGCGTCTCTCAGTTTTTTCAGGTGGATAAGATGTCAGATGCGGAGATCGATAAATGTATGCGCGATACGAATCCAAATTGGGAGCAGAGATGACAAAAACTCTTGGATCGGCGGCTATTCATTTGTACGCTACCGCCGTTAGTAGACTTCTCCCTATACCAAACACTGCGGGGTTGATTGATGATCTAGAGACTGACCCTTTTATAGGACACACTCTTAGAACGGCATGCTGCTCAATTTATCACAAGTTTGGAATGTACTTAGCTCCACTAACAACCGCGTTGACCACGGGTAAACACTGTCAATTTGGACATATATGCCCACGAACTATAAGCTCTAATATTAATATTATAAATGATGACACAAGACACACCCACGAGAGTGACGGAGTTGAACCAGATTGCTCCAACACAATCGAACCAGAGTGTTACTCCGCCACTGGATGACATACCGCATATAAAAAATCCCAAAAGACAGGCAGCTGGGCGGGCGGCGGCTGCCACCCGAAAAGTTAAACAAGATAAAATACTCGCCGAGCTTCGAGAGGCTAAACTCCAATCGAGATTGGGGACGGAGACAGCAAAACATCTGAATACAGAGTTGAGTACAACAACACCCCCAATTCACGAATTGGAAGCACACTCAAATTCAAAGAATTTGTCACCCAATACCAACTACCGTTGGAGTTGGGCTGAACCCAAATTCGTGAATTGGAGTTGGGTTGTTGGTGGTGGTCTGGCAGTTGTTGGTGCCCTGTGCGTGTGGAAATACCAGAAAAAACAACCAGCCAGTGTTCAGAAGAAAGTTACTAAACACCAATCATCAACAATGTTGAATTTGGATGCGCCCCATTTAAACATTGATCGCGACCCATTTTATATGCAATAATTATAACAATGGCTGAACAAGATGGTAAAATGTTAGTGAATGCGCTTTATCACGCCGTGGTGATATCGGGTTTCAGTATCGGGTATGCTCGACTATCAAAGATGGCCCTAGGAGGAACCGCTCCCAAATTGGACTTTACTGTGAGAGACGTAGGGCTCGCGACCTTAGATGTAGCGGCCGCAGTTTGGACCCGAGATTATCTAGTTAAAGCTGGAATTCTACCAGTTAATATATGGAAATAAATGGCTTCAATCGCAGTAATAGTAGGTGGTGCGCTTGTAAACGCATTGGCGTTCAGCGGTAGCAACTTTATATTCTCTAAAATGAAAAGCTCGAACGTGGATGAGGAGCGTAAGCGTCATGATTTAGCTGTAGAACAACTCAATAGCGCAAAGGAAGCATGGTCGAAAAAACGAACCGCCCATCTGGACTGGGTCAATGAAGAGCTTCGCCGCGAAAATCACGCCGCGCAAACTTTTCAGAACGTTGAAGAAGCCAACCGCGAGTACGCGCTGGCATATCCGCACAAAAGTCTCGATCCAATGGATCCCGAGCCCCAACTTTCAGATTTCTATGTACCGTCAGAGCCCCAAAAGGACCGCGAGATCGCGTTCATCATCGTGGGAATGGGTGTGGTGGGTCTCGCCGGCTATTATATTCAATCGAGATTTTAAATTAATTAATTAAAAAAAACATATAAATATATATATATAGAACGATGTTAGTTGACGAACTTTATAACGCTATGATTGATGTAGGCTACACTGCCCAAAAACATCGTTTACCTGGTGCAAAGAGTATGATTCGTCTGGCCCGAGATTGTCTCGAGGACGAAAAAGCGGCCACCCTTTTCGCAAAGCGGATGTTAGATTCCTCCACCAATCCTGGGAGATTGGATGAATTAGATTCCCTCTCCTGTTCCAACCCAAACGCGATTGGGGCTGCAGCGACAATCGCAATTGTACTTCCAACAAAGGTTTATTATTACCGGACGAACTGGCGAGGGCATGTTGGAGATTGTCCGATATATTAGAATACTTCGCATACGATGAACACGCGCAAACTTGATACCAAACTAACGCGCAAGCTGTCGAATACATACTATAGTCCACGCGGGCTACTGGAAGGGACTCGCGGGCCATCAAGAACCTCGCGGCGGCGACCAAGGTTTCAGAAAACGCTGTCAAGGAATGGCTCAAGAAGCAGGCCATCTGGCAGATCTATTTACCCGCGCCTCACAATATTCCGCGCCCAAAATTCGACGTTCCGGTGCCGAACCAAGTTCACCAAGCGATCTCCTGTTTCTCCCTCACGATCGCGTCGGTCGCAAAACGTACAAGTACGCACTGACAATCGTTGACGTAGCGAGTCGTTTACAAGGGGGCTGAGCCGTTGGCCACTAAAGAGTCTAAGGAAGTGGCCGAGGCTCTTTCCCGAATATATAAGAGGAGTCCTCTCAAAAGGCCGAATCTTCTCCAGGTCGATCCCGGCCGCGAGTTCATGGGCGCGGTCTCTCATCTATTGTCTAAGCATAAAGTTTCTATCAGACGCGGCCGCGTCAACATCCACCGGGACCAGGGGATCGTGGAACGCTTCAATCGAACCCTGGCTGAGAGACTGTTCGGACACCAATACGCTAAAGAACTTGTAGACCCTCATTCGCGATCGACCGAGTGGGTGCCAGACTGCCCGCCGTGGTCTCCACACTGAACGGAGAGGTGACCAGATTGATAGGTAAGAAGCCTTGGTAGATGCTATCAAGTTTTAAAAGGGTGACGAGCAAGCCCTCTGCCGTCTCGCGCGGGCGACCCGTTGGTTTAGAGGAGCAGCGACTTCCATCAGATATTGACGTCCGGTACCTCTATCAACCGGGAGAGCTCGAAGGTGGCAGCCGCCCGCGCGACTGATCCAGTGTGGTCAATGAATGTATATCATCTGGATCGCTCTATTACCAAACCTGATGAGCCCGTGCTCTATTATTTGACTGATGGTCCATCTCGAGGTTTTGTTCGCGAAGAACTTCTTATGGTGCCTTCTGACACCCAGCTACCCCCGGATCGTAAGATTCTTTAGAGATGTTCGGTATGTATTCCGTCTGGTAACACGCGTCTTTTATCGTAGTATGCCGAGAGTCCTAATTTTTGTTGACAGTACGTTTTCATAACGCCGTCTTTCATTTTAAATCCTCTATTTGTGCTACATATATAATGTGTTTTCCATCTTCTGTAGTTTCACTTAGTAACTCGTTTATATCTATCCCAATTTAAATTGTTAGTTCTCTTGGACATTCCTTTCGCAGAGTTTTTATTAATTTTAATTTGTTCCAAATTATCTTTAGTGAAATTAATTTTTTCTACAAAATAACACTTACTAGATAACGCTATCGCCCTATCCCCGAAATAAATTCCATTTTGAAAAGTCCGGCTCCTTTCGCTCCATTTATCCCTCCCAAGCCAACCATTTATTTTTTTCTTTTTCAAACTCGTCTAGTAAGTTAGGTCTAATCAATTCCTCCTATCGTTTTTCCACTAACTCCTATATACATACTATCTGTACCATCTGTATTAATTCAAAGTCTTCTCTTTTTATGTATTTATCTAGAAATTCGTAGTAAAATTCCAACATTCTCAATTTAGCTAGTTGATAAACCGCTATTCCACAATGGAAATGTCTCTTTAGCGCACACCTGGGTTTTCCTTGAAGATATTTCGTACGCATATCCTATCTCTTCCAAATCATCAAAGAATGCAGATCTTAACGCTTTGTCAACACAGTTTTCGTCTTGTGTATATGTCGTATTTAAATGTCTCTCCGTTGCCTCTATCATTTTTCCACAACACGAATTGCCTAATAATTTCATTATATCCGCTACTGGTTTCTTATTTGGTTCTACATCGCCTGTTCGTCTTGCGGCTGTAACTTCTTTTGCGAACCATTCGAAGGGTTTACCACTAATATAATCTATAACACGATGAACTCCCGTTATTTCTAGGCCGTGTTTTAAATACCATTTCAACAAGTGGCGCGTACAGCAATACTTTAGTGGCGGTCATAGATCCCACCAATTTTCTTCCATTTCCTCTAGTTCTTCCAGTATCTTCCAAATATTTTAACATGTGTGTGGGAACTTTCATCAACCTCTACTTCTCTGTTTATAAATATTGGGGACATTTCAGAAAACTTATGTTTTAAGTTGTGTGGAACTTCTATATCCACCTCCGCAAACCCAAACCAGTCTCCAGATAAAACTCTTTTTACAAAACTTTTTTAATAAATTTAGGGTTATGTGGGTATCTATATGTATAGTTTCTCTCCCACACGGCATCTCTTTATTTAACGTAGATAAATATAACGCGTTTGCATCGTACCCCAAAACAGCCTTGCAAGGTTTGTTACTTTCATTTGATCTAATATTGGAAACACCGGCTTCTGCATAGCGTGTAAATACTATTGATGGACCACCAACTAGAGCGTCCTTCATCATTTCGTATGTTTCTTCTTTTGGTGCATATAGCATCCTCCGGTATAATCGTCTTTGAAGATTTTTGTTCTTTAATGGTTCCTCTCAATAAATATTGTATAGCTACTCAGGTAGTGTTACCGCATCTTTGAAAATATCCACACCTCTGTGTTTATAAAATTCACACATTTTTTCCACCGCTTCCTAGGAACGGTGCTACATCTAAATCGTTTATAATATTTCAACCAATCTCTGAAAGTTTTCATATTATTTTCTTCGAAAATTCTACGACATTTACTTAATTCTGTTTCATCTATTAACATTTCCCAGATAGTTTGGAATACCAATTCTCTATATCGGGTAGTCCTGGGTAATCCAGTTTGTCTGGGGAATCGAACCACTCATAAGGAAAGAAAGATTTCTGTCCTTTGTCAGTCGTAGGCTTTTATCCAACTATCATCAACTTTACACCAGGTCCTAGATAAAGTATTACATCAAGAAATCTAAATTCTGGAGTAAATAGAAATATTGTTGCGTTTGCACGTTTTCCGACCATTACTTTCTTTGTTGTTGATGTCAGTTCGCCTACTAGGTATTTCTTTATTAAGTTTTATATCGTACTTACTGCTGTTAAAACCTATAACCGGTACTTGCTCTATCCACTGTTTCGATTTTGGCGATTTGGTTTTTACGTAAATGTTCTGTATTAAACCTATATCTTGACCACACTTCTTCTCTTATAGCTTTTCCCCTGACTTTCAAATCTTCTACGAATTTTTCTATAAGTTATTTTGCGGGATCTTTATCACAATATGAGTTACTGTTCCTGAGAAATTATCTCCTATACTAACGCTTGCCGGAACGTGCTCAGCTTCGTACTCTAAACTATTACCGGTAGTTTCAACTTCTGGCTGGAGATATGCCTCAAAATCGTATACTATCTGATATGGATAAAGAGTAGTGTCACAACCGATCTTTATATCTTTACCCGTTCTTTGGAATTCGCATTCCCACATAACTACTAGGTTGAATTCTTTGCTTTTTCTAATAACTTTATCTCTTCTCATAGTGGATGCGCGTTCTTACTTTTCTATGCTTTGCATGAATCTCACACCCGTGCCAGTAACAGCCGTGATATTGATATACGGTAGGTTTCTGGACAGTATCCATCTACCGGAGCTCCTAAAATCCATCTTTCACCTCCGTGTCCGCACTGTTCGTGGTGAATGTGAATTCCCTCCCGCTTTTCCACAGAATACATCCAATCGATCGCCCCATAACTGTTAGAACCTTTTGGGTAAAACGCTTTCTCGAACGACGAACGCGGGCGCTCTAAATAATTAACCATCACATATACTTTTGTCTCACCTCTCATACATGTTGGTCCGTGTCTCTTCATATTACTCGCTTTCGTGAATTTCTGCTTGCAATTATCGCAGGCGAAATAAATTTTTAGATAGGTTTTTAATGGTTTTTTATCAGAAATGCGTGATTATTAAACAGTCCTATTGTCATTGTTTATTTACCTATTACCTTATAGTTGCGCTGGTACCTTTTTCAACCACCATACATTACATTCGGTGGGTTGATATACTCTATACCGATTTTAAAAAACTCTTCAACCTTTTTCAGATCTGAAAAAGAAATTGGATGAAACCACATTACTACCGTAAATATTGCTTACTAAGTTCTTTCGCCATTTTCTGTACATCTGTCAGGTCTGATCTTTTATCAAGGTGCATAGCTAGACACCTGAACAGACAAAGGTCGTCATTATACTTATCTAAAGAATACATACCTTTTCTATTCCTCAACCATTCTGGAAGTTCTCCTCCTGCTGCTTCTTTGGATTGTAGTCCCAAATCTATTCCCCTACTACCCTGTATTAGCTTTACAAACACCTCTACCCATCTTACAAACTTCCACTTTGTATTTGGTCTGTCTATTTTATCGGACATTATTCGTGTTTGCTCCTTATCTGACAGCCATTTTTTAACGGTTTTCATTGATGATAGTGGTTCGCTACCACCGAGATTTTTGTGAAATATTATAGTTTTTAGGTTTTCCATTTTTAATTTCCTCCATATGTTCTAGCTTGTAAGAATATGAATATCTCAAATAAAAATTGGTTGTTAGATACGGAGCGAGTTTATCAGACATGCGTTCAGACTCGTTAATGTTTAATGATTTTTACGAAAGGATAATGTAACTACCCTGTCTTCCATTTTCTACCTTTTCCAATGTTTCATCGTGAGCCCCCAATATTTCTTCACCTTTTTCCACTATCGCGCGAACTATAGATTTTTTCTTATTATTTTGTATTGGGCGTCTCAAATTATTGGTGCTTGAAGGTAAATTCTTTAGAATTAATTACACTAGCCCTTAGCTCCGCAATACTTTCTTTTTGAATTCTGTTTACCAACTTCCTCCGCTAGTGAGAGGTCTTTAAATGCCCCTCTTTTATAGGCGCGGGTAAACCGCTTCATAAACGCCTCATTCTTTGTGGCATTTATCAGCTTTGTCAACCCCCTAACTCTCAACCGTTTACTATAAGTAATCCCTAGAGATTCGGCTTCTCTTCTCAAACTTTCTATTTCTGATCTAGTTTCTGACGTTATCATATTTTCTGTAAACGCCTCATTCTTTGTGACATTTATAACAGCTTTGTCAACCCCCTAACTCTCAACCGTTTACTATAAAGTAATCCCTAGAGATTCGGCTTCTCTTCTCAAACTTTCTATTTCTGCTCTAGTTTTCTGACGTTTATCATATTTTCTGTAATATACTTTTGTATAACCTATGAAATTTATCTGTTCAATTGTCTTGAAAACATTATGTTTTTTTCACTTCTAATTGAATATAAACATAAACATATACATATATAATGGAGTGTGAGACTTGTTGTAAGACGTTTACGCGTAAAGAATATCTACGAAGGCATCTAGCGAGACGTAGAAAAATTCCTTGTGTCCCCCCGCAATTTCAATGCCCCAGATGCCCTTGTAAATTCGTTAGTGCCCAAACTCATTTGTAGACTAAGCAACTACGCTGTCAGGTGGCTACAGGTGAACGTGGTAGACTAGAGCTGGTAGAATTAGTTGCTGATCTACGGAATCAATTATCTATATCGGAGGAGGAAAATATGGAGTTGGAATATAAACTATTGCGTGAGGACGCATTTAAATCGGAAACTTATTAGAAGAAATTCATAAATTTACTGTCGAAAAAACATGATGTATTTATGACAACGAGACAAAAATAAATCCTTTTTAAGACTATCGTTTTATCTGTTCAATTGGACGTGAAAACAACATGATGTATTTATGACACACATTTTGGATGTTTGTGGTTGGTGGGAGACAATTTCCTCGTTAACCAATTTTTGATTTTTCGGGGGGTGGTGGAGTAGTATAGAGGGTGGAGAAATGATGCCACCGTTAGGTGGTATCATTTTGACTCCCTCTATACTACTTAATGCATTTCAGGAAAAATAAATGATTACTCCCTCAAAGTATACTTTGCTAGTAAAGTATACTTTGCAATGTTGATGAAATAGGCTACAGGAGATAATGTTACAATATATATATATATACACTGCAATGTGTGGGTGGTTTGTCGGGCGAACGCGATGGTGTAAGTTAACTTTGGTGTTCCTCCTTATAGGAATCACGATTTGCCTGGTTTGACCCTCAGGTACGTTTTTATTTGTGGCTCTTTTTGTTACCTGGGAGTTGAATTGGGTTATTGCCAATTATAAAAGTAGCAAGATTATTACTGATCCTAATGCTTTTGGGAGGGGGCCAAGTGATTCTGGTGTGGCGAGGACCTGGCATCAGATCAGGATCATTCAGGGCTGAATATATAGTTCTTTTATTGTAAATATTCAGTTCTGATTTTTGGATTTTCCCCCCATTTGTACATGCACTTGTAATATATGGGATTTAATACTAAACCCTTTGACCCGGCCTTAAATGACCTTAGCTGTTGATAGGCCGCTAAGCCCCAACAAACAAACAAAACATACAAACACTGCACTGTGACAGCTCTGGGCACATGTTGAAGTAATGAACCATGTTCTATAAATACATAAACATACCAAAATGTATCAATAAGTGAAAAAAAATAAGATAAACAAAATCCTTACTCCCTCCTACGTTAATGTGTATAGGAGAGAGTAAACAATTTGTTTTAGCTTATTTTTTCACTTATTGATGCTTTTTGGTGTATTTAATGTATTTATAGACCATGATCCGTCACTTCAACCTGGGGCTGCGGGAATTGCTGCCGACCTATCTATGTTTCTTGTTTTCTTGTTTAATGCTTAATACTTAACAATTCTGGTGGAATTGGCTACATGTGTGTCACCTGTAGCCAATTTCGCCAGAATTGTTAAGTATACTTATCTTGCTAAGTACACGTTGAGAGATAAATTTTCAATTTAAGTATAGTTGTATAAATTTGTATTATGCTGAATTCATTACATTATCACAGCCATTTTGGCTGTGATAATGTAATATATTCAGTGTAATAATTCTGCATACTTTTAATCATCAAATATATGCAGTTGTTAGTTCTATATGAAATAATGATTACTCTCTCAAAGTACACTTTGCTACAGTAGACAAGTATGTTAAAGCAATTTTGGTGAAATCGGCTACAGAAATACCATTCTTACTTAATTTTAGGTTGTATTTTGGGCCAGTGGTCTTTATTTACCCAATAAAAAATATTGTATAGTATTGCATTGTATTGAATTGATCATTAACACATTTCATCAATAGCTTCCTCAAATTGATGGCTATCCACCACATGGCATTTGGGTGACGTTGACCATGGCGATTTTGATCTTCGTTGATGAGACACTCGCCTTGTTTATTCATTATATTCATTGTGACTATATTCGATCAACTAACCGCATAACATCGCCAAAGATAAAAAATAAATAAGTTGGCTTTAGCTCAACTGAGCCGAAGGTACAAGTGAGCTATTTATACCGCTTTTCGTTCGTCCGTCTCGTTCTTCTGTCGTCCGTCAACACTCTTCCGACATCGTCTTCTACTGAACCGCTGGGCCGATGGTGACCAAACTTCACGGGGATGGTATATGAGTTATTTTTTTTTCGGATCTGTTGAAACACGTCGTTGTTTATCCAAGATGGCCGACGTAGGAACGTAGGTCAACTTCTTAAAACATCTTCTTCTCACGAACCGCCAGACCGATTTCGACGAAATGTGACAGAAATTATCGGCAGTCATTGCTCTTTCATATTTGCGAAAATGATGACCATGGGATCAAACATGTGCGGGACACGGAGGGTCAAGTAGAGGTCAATTTTCAAATTTGACAAAATGTGGTTATGTTATATTTCAAATCGAAGGTATTGAGGAGACGATCACTCTGGAGCAATGTTTTGTCGAAATCGGCTAATTACGTCATCCAAAAAGATGGCCGCCGAAAGCTATCCTTTTATTATTAATTTCAAATCAACGGTTTTATTCTCGTGAACCCTTTGGCCGATGCTGGTCAAACCCCACAGCTATGGTCCGTGGGTGAAACCTTTTCATATTTGTTAAAATGAAGGTCGTCACATAATCCCAGATGGCCGCCATAGAAAAGTTGGTCAAATTTTTAATATTTGCATGAAAACCTGGCACGTTTTGGCCGGTGTACAGATCGGTACATAATCCATTGTACGGCACTGCATGTGGCTGTGACTTATGAAATGGGGCTTATGGGTTTTGTGACCAATGTAGATCCAGATCAGGCTGTGCATCCGCACACTGGCAATCTGATCAGGATCTGGACTGTTCGCGATCCCATCAATAAAAACAACCGCCGTGCTTCTAACAATCAATATAGATCGTGTTCAGGCTACAGGGGTGTGTTGTTTGATCAGAAGCTACAGTGGTCACAAATCACATAATCCCCATTTCTCCAGTCACAGCCACATATAGAAAACAAATATCCATTCTCCATGTGAACTACTGTCTGTTCCATGTCTTGCTGCCAACGAACTTTTGGCTATTAAACGCATTAAATCTAAAAAATATTTAAAAGTAAGTACTTTTTTATCAATAACAAAAATTCACACTCCCCCAAATTTTTTATTTGATAAAATTCCATCAAAGATTGATTTTATTGCGAAAAAGCGATTTTCCTATGGAAATTTAACATGGGGGCTAAAAATAGATTTATTTAAAATACTTTTGTTTATTTTTCGACCGATTTTCAAAATTTAACGTTTGTTTTCTTAGTTACATTATTTTCAAACTATCTCGCCAGGTTTCGGAGTCAATTTCCAAAAAATCTTCTAAAGGATAAAAAAAACGAAAGATTTGGGAAATTGACTCCCCATGTTAAATTCCCATAGGAAAATCGTTTTTTCGCAATAAAATCAATATTTGATGGAATTTCATCAAATAATTTTTTTCGGAAGGGTGACGTTTTTGGTTATTGATAAAAACGTACTTACTTTTAAATATTTTTTAGATTTAATGTGTTTAATAGCCAAAAGTTCGTCGGCAACAAAACGTGGAACAGACCGTAGACACAACATTAAATTTTATTTATTTTATATACAGGATCTTACATGTGTGATGATTTAATATGATATTTATTAAACGAGTTTACTGATTTCATAAGAAACGAGGCTATGCCGAGTTTCTTATGAAATAACTTAACGAGTTTAATAAATATCATATTAAGTCATCACAACTTTTATATTCTATTTATTGCATGAGCACATCGTCATACATTGAAGCTGTACTGGTCACCAAATCGGTTTTCTGTAACGAGCTAATTGGCATATTTATTACACTAGTGTAATATGATTTTACATCCTGTTATTACACTGTGGACGTCTATTTCATGCATTATAATTATTATAAGCACGCGCGACAGCACATACACAAAATTTAATGCTTTCGTAGGCGCATATGGAGGTGTAAGGGTAGTGCTTAATGTGGAAGGAAACCGGAGTAGCCGGAGGAATCCGAATTATACATTTTGGCAATTGATTGATTTATTGATTTGATGCTTGCTTTTAACAGCCGCACTGACTCGATGGACTTGCACGCCGCAGGCCCGTACGCAGAAATTAATTTAGGGGGTGCGTTATCGACAGCGCAAAGGGCTAAGCACTTGTTTTGCACATCCACGGACAGACCTCGGCATATTAACCATTTCATCTCTAAGTAACTGGAATGGATTTTGATATGTTAATTTTGCAACCCAATCCAATCATCACAAATTATTTTCACATGGGATGTTTTTGTTCTCAAAATTATGAAAAATACTTGCAAAAAGTGCAGATCCAGATGAGACGGCTCGTCACGAGCCGGCTCATCTGGATCTACACTTTTTGCCAATACCACTATACAGACCGGTGGTGTTTAAATGGTTAAGGGGGCGGGGGTGCGTACGCACCCGTCACACCCCCTCTGCGTACGGGCCTGCGCCGTCTGCGAAAGCAGAAGAACAAAGTTGGGCAAAAATGAAAGTGTGCAATTTGAGTGAACCAGTTCGCGGGCTTAAGGCCGCACAGGCAAATTGTGCAGGCAGATCACCGACGGCGGTCCCATTGGGTGACCTCGACTGCGTGATGCGGGCACGAAATCCGTGTTTTAGTCCTAAAATTGACTGTTTTGAGTCATGGTGTCTGTTTTGGTTTGCTGTTGCCTGATGTGACTCATTTGTTTTGGCATTTACTGGAGGCTAGATTGTCCTTAAACATAATCCCGTGTCATTTGTTTGTTAAAAGCTATCTCTTGATTTGTATTTAGATAGTCTAAGCAAGACGAAAACAGAGGGTGGATTTTCTTTTCAAGCACAAAATGGCCGCCGAATTCAAAATGGCCGCCATAAAAAAAATCCATAATTAATATTCATTTCGAACCAGTTTTATACTTTATGATAGTGTGTGGTGCATTTTGTATTCATAATAGCCACTGGTATTAATAAAAGAGTCATATTTTGTCAAAATGGGGCGTATTACATTTTCACCATTATGAAATTGACCTATTTTGCATGTAAATACATTCATGAGTTTTTATGTCTGTCCTTCGATATTGTAGTGGCTTAAACTTTACTGACAACGCCTAAGATCCCACGACATACATTTGGTGGTAATATACCCACTCTGAATATAATTTGGGCCCTAACATACACATAGGTTCAAATTCAGTTTTCACTGTTTGGAGAAAATCGCATTTGAAGGTTTTTACTATGCATCATAAATCAAGCAGTGCATGTACAGTAAGCAGGTGTTTTGCAGTCACGATCACGTTGTGACACATAATAAATGTACGGTTTAATTTTATCTGTATGATATACAGTACATATAAATAGAGAATAGTAGGTTAGTGCCGTGAATGGGAAAAAATATCTGACAAGGTTCAGGAAACGGGATGGGCGAGGCTCTGCCGAGCACATCCCGTTTCCGTGCCGCGCCAGATATTTTTTCCCATTCACGGCACTAACCTACTATTCTATTTATCCCATCAACACCTACAAATGGCTGTAAAATGCAAAAATTGTATTGACTGGATATCAAAAATGTTTCACGGCACATACGCACTGTGTTGACGGGATAATGCCATTTATCCCGTCAACACAGTGCGTATGTGCTGTGAAACATTTTTGATATCCTATCAATACGACCTAATAACTGCGTATGAATATGTGCGGTTCGATTCTCCGATTTTGAGGATGCGGCTGGGGTTATTTGTTTGGCATTTTAAAGCTATTTGTAGTGTTGACGGGATAAATAGAATAGTAGGTTAGTGCCGTGAATGGGAACACATATCTGGCGCTGCATGGAAACGGGATGGGCTCGGCAGAGCCTGTCCCATCCCGTTTCCTAAGCCTTGCCAGATATGTTCCCATTCACGGCACTAACCTACTATTCTCTATATTTTGGAATTAAATGCTAGTAATGAGACACTACGCTTATGGCTGTGTGTAAACATGTATTGTAACCATACAAAAGACTAGTATGTTTGAAACGTGCATGATAACAACATACATTTTGTATATGCCATTATACAAATGTAATACCTAACGTTATAGGTCAAATTGCAGCATATATGTTTATTTCTATTATGTTGGAGGTCATCTTGAATTTGGCGGCCATATTGGATTTTGAAAAAAAATTCCACCATATTTTGTAAACCTCTGTAACATAAACGAGCCAAAATAAATGAAAGTTTGCTTTTAACAAACATTTGACAAAGAATTTACATTCCTATCTACGCTAATTTGGTAAAGTGGCGTTGGAGTTGTATATGTTTTCTCCTTATTCGATAGCACAGTGCTTTCAGCTATGTACCATGGGTGGCCGCGCTATGTGCCTACGGCTCGTGTCGTCATCCGACAGTCCCATTGGCTTTGTTTTACCGACAAGTGTGCATTATACTTACTCAAAGCTGAAAGAAACTTTGATTAGTGACATGTTCTATTCTGCACATTGTGCTCCTTTTCGTTTACTATTGTTTTGCTTGGTGATTGTATGGCCAATTGTATTATACGCATGCTTTGCTTGAGTGCATTTCACATACGCCGTGTATTTACATGGATTATGGAAAATTGTATTCATCGTTCTTGAGGCGTTGTGGTCTGCATACTACATTTTGTGAATTTAATAATGCACTGGTTTTGTCCATGATATGCCAGTGACTGGCTGTGGCAGCCGATAAGGTTATGAACAGGTTATCTGGTCAGGCGCTGAACATATCGTTAGTGCTCCCCCAGCCCCACCCCCACCCCAAGGGCCTCCACAATCCCATGCATTGGACTGCCACTGTGTGTCTGGAAGGCTGGTATCCATGTGCATACTTACTGTTGTCCCTTTGTTGGCATCTATGCATAGCCCATTGCAGTTTCGGATTCAGATAGTGTGTCCTTTGTACCGGTACACAGTCACGCCTTAGCAACCCGAAATGTCAATGTACTCTTATTTATTTGGCATGGCACAATGTTGTATTAAAACTACCTGCCGCCAAGGCCAATCCATGTGGTCGTCTTATGCATAGTCAACCACAGCCCCCGATTCAGATGGTGTGTCCTTCTTTTTTACCGGTACACACGCGTTAGCAACCCTCACACCGGCCGCCCCAGATTTTAACCGTTACATTGCCTTGCTTGTGGCCCGCCCTTCATCTTGCGCTAAAGGGAACCCCGAGTCTTATAGGTATTTCCTTCCTGTTTCCTGAACAGGGTGGGGGATGGTGGGATGAGTGTGTGTGTTATCCCCCCACCCACCCCCACCCCCACCCCACCCCTACCCCTACCCCTACCCCCACCCCTGGGACTGGCTGGTTAGCATATAATTTTAATATTTAATGTTTAATTTTATTTGTATTATTATTATTATTATTTCCTATATTATATCGCAGAAATGTGTGGCCTGTGCTTCCAACTCTGATGGCGGGAACAATAGGCTGTATATGCCATTTTAACCAGATTAATATATATGGTCACCGTCTTCAATAGCAATGAGATATGTGGTAACAAACATGGAAATGAGATACATGTATATATAGAGAATAGTAGGTTAGTGCCGTGAATGGGAAAAAATATCTGGCAAGGCCTCGCCCATCCCGTTTCCGAGCCGCGCCAGATATTTTTCCCATTCACGGCACTAACCTACTATTCTATTTATCCCGTCAACACCTACTAATGGCTTTAAAATGCAAATAAATAATCCCAGCCACCGCACATGTTCATACGCAGTGATTAGGTCGTATTGACAGGATATCAAAACTGTTTCACGGCACCGTGTTTCACGACACATAAGCACTGTGTTGACGGGATAAAATAGGCTGTAGATGACATTTTATCCCGTCAACACAGTGCGTATGTGCCGTGAAACACGTTGCCGAGAAACATTTTTGATATTCTGTCAATACGACCTAATCACCACGTATGAATATATGTGGTGACTGGGGTTACTTTTTTGCATTTTAAAGCCATTTGTAGGTGTTGACGGGATAAATAGAATAGTAGGTTAGTGCCGTGAATGGAAAAATATCGGGCGCGGCATGGAAACGGGATGTGCTCGGCAGAGCCTCGCCCATCCCGTTTCCTAAGCCTTGCCAGATATTTTGTCCCATTCACGGCACTAACCTACTATTCTCTATTTAGTTACGCGGCTTCTAAGTCTTTGTGGTGCCCAGAGAGTGCGGGACAGTGATAGATATAGTGCGTGAATGTTTCTATTTCATCCTCGTCTCTGCACGTACCGTTTGGCGACCACATTACCATCTTACATACTGCCACGGTCGATAATCGAACCTGGATCTACACTGATGGCAGAACCAATAAGCCACATATCCCCAGTGACAGCCACATTCCGTCGAACATCCGCGAACGGCCACCTCTCTAAAACACCATCTCTGCAACAGTCGATAGTATTTGTTTTATATCACACATGGACAATTTTCTCTAAAGTTAAAACCTCCCAACAACAGCCAGTTGTGTAACTTCCTATGGGTGAATGTTGTAGAGGGGTTGCACTTATAAGAAATAAACATAAGGTCTTTTTGAACACGCACGTTTTCGGTAGCGTAAAAGCAAACCGGTACGGAGCCCCGCAGGGGACGTAGAATTCTTGTTTTTATTAATTCGTTCCAACGAAATAACAATTCATTCCCACGAAATAACAATTCGTTCCCTCAATGTAGCAATTCGTTACCATGAATTAACAATTCGTTCCCTCAATTTAACAATTCGTTTCCACGAAGTAACAATTCGTTCCCACGGGAACGAATTCTTATATCGTGGGAACGAATTTTTATAAAGTGGGAACGAATTGTTAATTCGAGGGAACGAATTGCTATATCGTGGGTACGAATTGTTAATTCGAGGGAACGAATAGTTAAATTGAGGGAATTAATTGTTATTTCGTGGGAACGAATCAATAAAAAAAAATCCATGTCCCCTGCAGGGCTCCGTAGACCGGGGGCTAGACTGGTACGCAAATGCCATAAGCCCCATTTCTCCAGTCACAATGATGTTTATGTCAACCATAGTCCATTTATAGAATTTTCTATTTGGAAATGTAAAACGTCATTATAATGTGAATATTTTAATGAACAAATGCTTAATCTCTACATACCACGTATAGTACATATTAAAAAGTAACACATCGTGTTTTACTTTCGATTGATCAGACCTACTGTCTGTTTCACGAAAGCTGCCCAAATTTTACGGCTATATAAACAATTAAAAAAACAAGATTTCTTTTGATAATATTAAATTAAAGGAAAAATTAAGAATGAGCCTTCTTTTTATTTCGTGAAATTTGGTCAAATATTGATTTTATTGCGAAAAAACAATTTCCCCATATTAAATCCTCATGTCTATGGGGATTTAACATGGGGAATTTTTTTTTAATTTTAGAAATACTGGACCGATTTTTAAAATTTAACTTTTGTTTTCTTAGTTAGATCATATTCAAGCTATCTAGCTAGGTTTCGGAGTCAATTTTCAATTTTTTTCGTTTTTTGACTTATCCCACACTCCTTTACCTCTTTTTCCCCCCATGTTAAATTCCCATAGAGAAATCATTTTTTTCGTAATAAAACCAATATTTGACCGAATTTCACGAAATAAAAAGAAGGCTCATTCTTAAATTTTCCTTTAATTTAATACAATCGAAAAAAAAAATTGTTTTTGAATTGTTTATATGGCCTTAAAATTTGGGCAGCTTTCGTGAAACAGACTATAAATAGCATTCAATAATCAAGCAACTACGTCATTTTATGATAATCACATAATCACATGACCCCTTGGTACACTATAAGACTGTTTGATGATTGGTTCTAATCGCGGGTGACTGGGTGTGCTTGACTTGACTAACGTACTGGTTTCTTTATCCACCTACACAGTCACGATGACATTCATCAGTCCTGATACATAACCCCCAGATGAGAAAATGTACATACCTTACGCCGTATGCGTCCGGCATCAAGGGCGGATTAGGGGAAAACCCGGCGCCCCTCCCCTCTCCTAAAATTCGGCGAGTAAAGTTCTGTTTGCTCTAAAATGCGCCAGAACGCAGCAAAATGGGGTGTAGATATCAAATACATTCCGGATGGCATACCGCCGGACCCACCTAGCAGTTTCCCGAGCTCCGCGCGGTTGACGAACAAACGGTGCTAGTTCGAAAATATAGTAAACTATTTCAATTAAGAAGGCCAGCCCCCCCCCCCCCCTAACCTGAAATCCTGGATCCACCCCTGGGCATAATGTGATTAGTCAGGGTCTATACTGTTTGCCAGTTGATCGCTGAAACATGGTCACTGCCGTGGGCGGCATGGCTGTGATAATGTAATAAATTCAGTATAATAAAAATTAATAAATTTTTCCTTAAATTGAAAATTTCTCCCTGAAAGTATACTTTGCTAGATAAGTATACTTTGCAATTTTGATGAAATCGGCTACTGAACCCAAGTTGGTATGTCCATCAGTTAGGCGCCTCGACTCCTCTGCAATGAGAAAGAGGGCATTATTCCGTGTTTGACCAGTGTAAGTCCTGATCGCTTAGTACTCGTATAAGAGCCTCTGTTAACACGGGTAAGTACTGCATTCTGCGCCGCCGTAAAATGTTTCACGTCAAAAAATGCACCTGTCCCTGACGAGATGCCAGTCAGCTTTGCGTAGTGCTATCGCATAAACGCATTTTTCGTCTACTAATTCCTTGCGCCGGTTACTAGAGTAAAATGTGTTTATTATACAGTATTGTCCACAGGTTCTTGAAGAACGGTTCATATTTCGGTGTTTTATGGGTTATTTCGGTATAATTCCAGCACAAAAATATTTACACAATTCCCTAACATTTGATTGGCCCGTAGCAAGTCTCTGTCCAAAATTTATATCCCAGTAAACTCCCACGCCGAAATATTTTCCGTAACCGTGAGGCACAGTTAAAATAATTCTTAAGAAAACGGAAAATAAACACATTTTCTTGATGAATTAATTTCAAATGCTGGAATTATAAGGAAGGAATGCCTTTTTTTGTGGAATTTATCGGGGATATAAACTTGGAAAAGTCGCGGGAATACTGGACGAGGCCTTCCGGCCTTCGTCCAGTATTCCCGCGACTTTTCCAAGTTTATACCCCGATAAATTCCACAAAAAGGCCATTCATTCCTATAATGATATCTGGTGGTTTGGGTGCATTGTTACCAACATACAATTTACGTCACCTCCCGCGAATTTCACGTATAACTAGTACACGTGTTTCTTTGTGGGTATTTTGACAGTATAAAAGGTGTCCGAAAGTTCGGAATGGTGAATGTGTAGATAATTGACAATTTCTGTCGTGTGTAATGATTGATTGAGCATTAGTAGCTGCACAAAACTATGTAAATTATCCAAAACCAATGAAATTCACACCAATCTACCCAAAATATCCATATGACACCAACATACTGACCATCTGTAGCGGATTTCATCAACATTGCAAAGTATACTTTTGTAGCAAAGTATACTTTGAGGGAGTAATCATTTATTTTTCCTGAAATACTTTCATATAGAACTAACGACTGCATATATTTGATGATTAAAAGTATGCAGAATTATTATACTGAATTTATTATATTATCACAGCCAAAATGGCTGTGATAATATAATAAATTCAGTATAATAAGAATTCATAAATTTATCCTAAACTTGAAAATTTCTCCCTCAAAGTATACATGTACTTTGCTAGAAAAGTATACTTTGCAATGTTGGTGAAATAGGCTACTGTTCAAACACCTGTGGTGTTCTTTGCTTGAAGCTGAATGGGAATTCCTCAATAATTCGGTGCTTAGTTCGACCTGAAACACTTTACGCCGGCGCGGAGTGCACCACCAGTGATATATACTGCATCCATAGGTACGGTGAAACCTCTCTAAACCGGACACCCTGGGAAGTCTCAGGGTGTTCGGTTTAGAGAGGTTTCACTGTAATTCAGGCATTTGATCATTCCGAGCCATAGCTGTGTGCTATGCGATCACGAACAGACATTATCACCTGAGATAAATGACAAAGAAACTCATCGCAAATAAGATCACCGGTGTTTTCTTGGTGTCCGGTTTAGAGAGGTTCCACTGGATATTTACAGTTAAAAACGTGCGTTATATTATTCGTAGAAAATACTTCAAAATGTTTGCAACGTGTGGTATGTACCACAGGCGGAAGACTCGGACCTGTGATATGAAAACTGCCCATTAAAAAATCCCATTACCCCACCCACCTTCTGTCGCACTATACGCTACGTAAAAGGTGACCATTAAAGAATCCATTACCCCACCCACATGATGTCGCGCTATACGCTAAATCAAAGTACTGAAAGTACTGAAATATGTTATCTCCACAAAAACTGATCACTTGCGGAATTATTTTCTCAATCATCATTCAGAGGCAAATGTACTGTGCTGGTGCAAACCCATTCCTATCCACACGTTTTCTCTAGAATGAATTACTGTTTGTAACACCCAGACAAAATTGTACGAAACAGACGGCCAACTGGTCACTGCTACCTAACTGTGAAAACTAAAGATAATAGCTGCTGTATTCATACGCACGAAATGTCTTGATTCGTATTTTCCAAAATTTAACTGATAAACTAAGACAAAAACTGTGAAAACTATAGAGAATAGTATACGTAGAGATTTAGATACCAATCAAGATAGAACAAAACGCCATAGGATAAGTTGGCACAGGGCACTATTTTCGTGGTCGTACTCGCCGTTTAGGTGTAGCACGACAATATGGCTGCCCCCATAGACATTTGCGTGACATAATATGCTATATCAAGGGCGATAACATATACAAATCATTATCCCACTCACCTAGCTGGTGTCACACTGTACGCTACGTCATACTTGCCAACCTTGGGTAGGCAAAACAGGGACATTTTAAAGGTTAAGGCCCGTAAAATGGGCCGAAATTCTAGTTCAGCTATGTACATGTAAACCCGCCGCCGCCGGTAAATGTTTACCCGTAGAGGATCTCAGATGCATTTGCCAGTGGTTGAGTGCCTTTAAACTGCTTGAATGTTATACAATTTAGACAAAAATGCAACCAAAATGGAAATAGTTGATACATACACATCATATTCAGCAGTGCTTCCAGCAGTGCCCAGTGACCCACAGCTTATAGTCAATTCACACTTCCTACTGATGACACCTAAACCATGCTAATGACTAAAATCACAGGTTCTTGACGAACGGTTCATATTTCGGTGTTTTATGGGTTATTTCGATATCGTTACACGTATAAGTTTGACAGTATTAAAGAAAGGGGCCCGAACATTCGGAACGGTGAATGTGTATATAATTGACGATTTCTGTCGTGAGTAATGATGAGCATTAGTAGTTGCACAAAACTATGTAAAGTACCCAAAACCAAAGAAATACACCCAAATACCCATGTGATACCAACATTCTGTTCAAACACATGTGACTAAAATAGGGTTACACTGCTTCTAAAGAGGGACAGCAGAAATCGAGGTCAAAAGAGGGACTGTCCCTCCGAAAACAGGGACGGTTGCCATGTATGCTACATTATCTATATATAACGTAACTTATAGTGCGACACCTGTAGCCGATTTCACCAACATTGCAAAGTATACTTTTCTAGCAAAGTATACTTTGAGGGAGTAATCATTTATTTTCCCGAAATGCATTATTTCATATAGAACTAAGGACTGCATATATATGATGATTAAAAGTATGCAGAATTATTATACTGAATTTATTACATTATCACAGCCAAAATGGCTGTGATAATGTAATAAATTCAGTATAATAAAAATAACAAGAAATGCGTCTGTCGAACGCGGATGCCACCTGCAGCATATTTGAGAAACTGTGACAAAGTGGTTAACCGAAAAGTGTGACAGACAGACAGACAGACGGACGGACGGACGGACAGACGGACAGACGGACGGTCCAAACACTATATGCCACCCGTTTCTTCGAAACCCGGTGGCATAATAAATTTATCCTAAAATTGAAAATTTCTCCCTCAAAGTATACTTTGCTAAATAAGTATACATTGCAATGTTGGTGAAATCGGCTACAGGTGGTATGTACGTATACTATATATACACATCTGAACATGTAACGAAAAATAAATGACAAAATTCATATGCTTAAATATGCATATTGAAAAGATTATATTATACCCCCGCATAATGAAGCTTTACAGACCAGCATGGTGCGTCAATTCATCAATACAACCCGAGATCTATTTTCATAAAGAAGAGTATTTCTTACCTTGATATATCACGCAACATTGGAAATACATGTCACATTGGTACTGCACTCCGCGCCGGCGTAAAAAGATTCACGTCGAAAAGTGCACGAATTCCTCAAATGCATTTTCCTGGGTTTTACGGGATTTAAAATCCGACTCGAGCTGGTAATAAACTGTTATATTTTGTACCGCTATGATGATATTCTTTTGTAAGTTAACTGATTATCAAAACCACATACCTGTAATCAGCTGAAAAATGATTTCATGCTGGTCTGTCGCATCTTTTTCGCGACAGGCTCCATCGTGCAAATCTAGAGCAGTCAGGTTATTGTTGTTGTTGTTTCTGCTGCGTGCACATGTTTCCCGCGTTTACTTTTCATGGCACCGTAAATGATCAACGCTCTATGATCAATCATGAATCATGCGAATACAATGTAAAGTAGCTGCAGTAACAAACACAATACATATACATATTCAATCGTTTAATTGTGTATGGTTCACGTTTTTAAACATATATCGAACATGTTTGTCCATCATGAATACCATCATGACAATTTCATATCAGTTCATATTTGCGTAACCTCCGTGGCTGAACGGGGGGGGGGGGTTCAACTCCCACAACCCAGTGCTAGATCCGCACCTGCGATATGTTATCATGCGGGTAGCTTCTTTTGAAACTTGTTTATCAAAAGATAAGCCCTATTAAGAACCCATCATGCACGGCGTCGGTGTAACTAATGGTTAATATATATGACTAAAATATACATAACAGATAAATCGCATGTCGCCTGCATATTTGCTTAATTTAAAGGTACAAGCCCACTCAGTAGGCGCAAACTGTTCTTTATATCTTAGACATAATCTAAGACATGTTATGGCAAAAAAAACATTCATTCACCATTACCCCACATATTGATTGGCATTATTATACATTTTATATCAGATGTAAATTTCCATACTGATATCAAGGGCGATAACCGTGTTTCATTAAAATGTTAACGGGCATTACTATTTATTCTCTATATTTAGTTTTTGTGCAATGATCATACTTTATAATCTGTCGAAAATATTATATTTTTCATGTGACAGATTTAATTAGTGTAAATAATTAGAAAATATCATACCTCATTTGCATATGAAAATAGCTTGATACCACCGTGCGTCACTATCAGTAAAATAAATATTACTAAATTATTTTATTTGTAATTTTTAGAACTGGTGGAATAGTGATACACTTATACACTTATTTAATTCCTATAAATAACATGTTGTGCCTACTGAGTGGGCGGGTACCTTTAAATGATCACTCATGTAATATCGACGTGTACTAAACATTACACTATAATACACTAGTGTAATAAATATATATATTTATCACATGAAATCCTTCATAAATTTGATATGACACACGTGTAATAACACATGGAGCGAATTTGATTGGCTGACCGCATAACCCTATTTATCCTGCCAACACAGTGCGTATGTGCCGTGAAACACGGTGCCGTGAAACATTTTTGATATCCAGTCAAAACTATTTTTGCATTTTACAGCCATTTGTAGGTGTTGACGAGATAAATAGAATAGTAGGTTAGTGCCGTGAATGGGAAAAAATATCTGGCGCGGCACGGAAACGGGATGTGCTCGGTAGAGCCTCGCCCATCCCGTTTCCTGAGCCTTGCCAGATATTTTTCCCACTCACGGCACTAACCTACTATTCTCTATTTACGTATTATGCGTCAACGTTCTGTCAAATGAATAAAATAATGACGTCCGTAATGGCGCGGCAAAGCAATGATGTTTTGGCGTTGACGGCATCATGTTTAAAACGTCATTAGAAGCGTCCGTGACTCATTAAAAGTATTGCAGTTGTTAGAATGAGCTTCCGTTTGGTAAAAAGACGTGTTTACAAAGAACAGGGGCCCATTTCACTAAACTTCGTACGACTAAAATGTTTGTAAGTGCAAATGTAGGATAGTTTGTAGAGTTCAATTGATGGAGTTACATGTATTGAGCTTAGGCAGCCTATGCTCAATAAATGTAAATCCAATAATTGTTTACAAGAAATTCATCGTTTATATGAAATTTACAGACTATCATAATTTTGATAACATCTGGGGCCCGTTTCACTAAAGTAAGTGCAGATTTAGAATAGTCTGTAAATGTCAATTGATGGCTTTACATTTATTGAGCATAGGCTGCATATGCAGCCTATGCTCAATAAATGTAAATCCAATAATTGTTTACAAGAAAACATTGTTAATGTGAAATTTACAGACTATTATAATTTTGCACTTACGAACATTTTAGTCGTAGGAAGTTTAGTGAAACGGCCCCCAGGAACCTATTATCTGCCATATTTATAATAGTTATAGTGTAAGGATTAAAAGTAGTTTTATCTGTGGATATTTTCAACTAGATGCGGAAATAATCAATGGCGTCTTCGCACAGAAGCATGTCGGATATTTCCAAGTTTTCTGCTCTTTGGAGGCTGAAGTCATGTGATAAACAGAATCTCACAAACGGGTTTCCATTTGCTATGAGAGTTATGAAATTCCTCCGCACTTTTATGCACCTCGCCAGGTGCATAACTAGCGCGTGACTCGTTTCATAAACCTCATATCAACTGGAAACCCGTTTGAGATCCTCTATACATGTAAACCGAAAACATGGCATGTAAGCTAAACCATCTTCAATGAATGATTCTGTGGTTATGTAATACACACACTCTAACACTTAATAAGATATGTATTATATCTCGTTTCTTATTATATCAGTACACTCGTTTAATACATAGCATATTAAATCATGAGCAGATCCTCTATTTATTGATGATACCCAGCCATCTTGACAGTTACAACGACAGGGACTGATTTATAGAGAATACCAGGCTAGTGTCTTTTGGTATCAAGTTTATCAGGCAAGGCTAGGAAACGCGTAGGAATTCCGAGGATATTTATATCAGGTCAATTCCTGATACAACAATATGTTATCAGTTAGTACGTATTCGGTCAATACAGGGCAGGTTACCTGATAAATAAAGATATTAGTCATCACACATGCTAGATTATATTACCTAATATCTTTATAATACATGTGCATTGGCGTTGCAGGCATTGACATGATACAAACATCCGGGTTACACCGAAGTGAAAACTGACGTTCCATTGGTCGGATGACGTCGCGTGACGTCACCGATTGACGTCAGTATAATGACGCAGCGTAATCAAGTCCGCGTTCTGTCCATAGATGACGACGTCATCTGTGGTCATTTCCGAGCATAAAACGTTACCTAATAACTATAATACCAGGCTAATGTCTTTTGATATCAAGTTTATCAGGCTCGGCTCGGAAACGTTAGGAATTCCTCGGCAAGCCTCGGAATTCCTACGCGTTTCCTAGCCTTGCCTGATAAACTTGATACCAAAATACACTAGCATGGTATTCTCTATATGATAGTCAATCAGCATCGGTCTCCATTTTTAACTATTGTTTTCCTGCTGACTGCCCTATAAATAATGTACTCCGAGTCTGAATTGTTAACATTATGTGTATTTAGGCTAACATCCAGTGTCGTTGGCATGCGTCTATTATAACCGCGTAACCAAAACCAAGCTACTTTCCCTGTGAGATGTTTTGTATACGTATTCATCGCCGACTTTGCCGGGCGGCTGCACCCATACAATGTACAGGTATATAACTTCACCGCCACCCGGCCGTCGTCTAGTTGCGCAAACATGGATCGTAAACCCGTTCTCGCCGTGGCCCTACTGGTATGTTTGGGTCTTGTCGGATTTTGCCGGGCGAAACCGTTGGATGACAGCGATGCAAAGTTGTTGAGAAAACTTATTCAGCTGGAACGACAATTTCGGACGAGGCAAGCGGCGGGGAAAATAATGATGCAGAAGGCGGTACGGGTGATAATAATCCCACCACTGACGAAGGTTTCCCGGGACTTATCGGAGGAAATACCGGACATGAGGACCCCATTCTCGAAATAACCCGACCCGGAGAAGGCGGGAAAATGCCCGGAGAAGACGGTGGCGGCGTCTACGGAGGTGCAGAAGGCGGTACGGGTGATAATAATCCCACCACTGACGAAGGTTTCCCGGGACTTATCGGAGGAAATACCGGACATGAGGACCCCATTCTCGAAATAACCCGACCCGGAGAAGGCGGGAAAATGCCCGGAGAAGACGGTGGCGGCGTCTACGGAGGAGGAACCATGACCGGAGAAGACGGAGAAAGCCAGAAGCCCCAGAAGGAGGACGTGGGTGGTATCACTTCCCTCATCAAACACTTCCGCAAGGTCGTGGAAAAAATGATCGCCACTATGTATGCCAGTGACGCGGGAACGGCGGCACAATTATACCAAGAACTCCTTACCATCGATGACCAGATAAACGAGTATATTTATGAATGGGAAGAATATAGAGAAGACGTGAAGAGAATTGGTGACCTGGCGATGGAAGAGCAAGGGCGATTGACAGCAGGCATGAAATTGCTAGAGGAAGGTATGTTACATTAATACACCTATCAAATTATCGTTTTGGGTGAATCCCCGGGGACGCATGTATCATGAAATAAACATTCTGCGGATGGTGATACAGATTGCTTTATCAACGCATGCCAAATGTTTGTGCAATATACACGTATTCACATAAATACAGTTTTCTTAAAATTAATTTTTACCAAAATTCAACGATTCGTAATTATTACAAATCAAAGATATCCGCCAAAAATATCGCTGTGACTGGAAAAATGGGGCTTATCTGCTTTGCGACCAGTACATATTGATATCAGCCTGTGCAGGATATGGTTATTTGATCAGGAACTACATAATCCCATAATCGCCATTTATCCAGTCGCACCTACATGTATTAGTAATATATAGAGAATAGTAGGTTAGTGCCGTGAAAAATATCTGGCAAGGCTCAGGAAACGGGATGGGCGAGGCTCTGCCGAGCACATCCCGTTTCTGTGCCGCGCCAGATATGTTTTCCCATTCACGGCACTAACCTACTATTCTATTTATCCCGTTAACACCTACAAATTGCTGTAAAATGCAAAAATAGTATTGACTGGATATCAAAAATGTTTCACGGCACCGTGTTTCACGGCACATACGCACTGTGTTGACGGGATAAATGCCAAACATGGTGATGTGCACTTAAATTTGCATTATTATATATTGGTTAAATACATTACGGAGCCCCACAGGGGACGTAGAATTCTTTTTTGTTTATTAATTCGTTCCCACGAAATAACAATTCGTTCCCTCAATTTAACAATTCGTTCTAACGAATTAACAATTCGTTCCCGTGAGTTCCCTCAATTTAACAATTCGTTTCCACGAAATAACAATTCGTTCCCTCAATTTAAAAATTCGTTCCAACGAATTAACAATTCGTTCCCGTGGGTTCCCTCAATTTATCAATTCGTTTCCACGAAATAACAATTCGTTCCCACGGGAACGAATTGATATATCGTGGGAAAGAATTATTGTTAAATTGAGGGAACGAATTGTTATTTCTTGGGAACGAATTAATATAAAAAATCCATGTCCGCTGCGGGGCTCCGTAAGTAGTCCCAGTACCCCGTCAATGCATGCGGATGTGAAACAAATTAGGCATCACGTGACGATTGAAAATAACCAAAATTTACATTTTTTTGGAAAGCGGTTGGCGACAATTATTCAAAACTGAAGTACAAATCACACGCCACAATAATTCCAGCACAAACATATTTACACAATTCCCTAACATTTGATTGGCCCGTAGCAAGTCTCTGTCCAAAATTTATATCCCAGTAAACTCCAACGCCGAACTACTTTCCGTAACCGTGAGTCGCAGTTAAAATAATTCTTAAGAAAACGGAAAATAAACATATTTTCTTGATGAATTTATTTCAAATGCTGGAATTATAAGGAATTGATGGCCTTTTTGTGGAATTTATCGGGGGAATAAACTTGGAATAGTCGCGAGAATACTGGACGAGGCCTTAAAAAAATTACAATTTTCGAAAAAAAAAAAAATCAAAATCTTTTTTCTTTTTTTTTTTTTCGAAAATTGTAATTTTTTATCGCTTCGTCCAGTATTCCCGCGACTTTTCCAAGTTTATACCCCGATAAATTCCACAAAAAGGCCATTCATTCCTATAATAAAAATGCAGGAACCGTCTCAGATGCGTGTGTTTAATTGTTTACAAAATTACCACACCAACCTATTTTTGACCAGAAATGTCAATGTGACTGAATTTGTTGGAATTGTTTTCAGGAAAATAATTATGAGGCACATAGGCTTTGCTATGACTTGTTCTATGACTTTCAACACCACACCTTTGCCTGAAAATGATTCCAATGCGGGATCATAACCTAAATATTTCGCTCCAAATGCCCGAAAAGTAACATAAATTCTGACTCAAACCCGTACATGCAAGACAGCATAATACACATGACTGAATTTGTTGGAATTGTTTTTATGAAAACATACGGCACATAGGCTTTGTTATATCGTGTTCTATCAATTGTACCACTTTGCCTGTAAATGATTCCAAAGCGGGCTCATAACCACCACTATGTTTTCGCTACAAATGCCCGAAAATACCTTCAATTCTGATTCAAAACCGTCCCTGTAAGACAGCCTCGTCAACGTTGGCCTATCGCATCGGAGTTTGGATGATTCCGTAATACAGTCTACACCGGACACACGGGAAAGTATAGCTGTTTACCTGTGTTTCGCTGTTATGTATCTCTGATTACACTGACTTTTCATGATTGCAAAACACTAGGACGTGTCATGAAGTGCTCACATGTCTGATTTACAGTGGAACATCTCCAAACCGGACACCCTGGGGGACGGCCTCCCAGGTGTCCGGTTAACATCTCTAAACCGGACACCCTGTGTGTCCGGTTTGGAGAGGTTCCACCGTAATGCATCTGGTAACACTTCGCACCCTGCGATGGAGATTGCAATTTATCCCGTCAACACGGTGCCGTGAAACATTTTTGATATCCTGCCAATATGACCTTATCACTGCGTATGAATATGTGCGGTGACTGGGGTTATTTGTTTTGCATTTTAAAGCCATTTGTAGGTGTTGACGGGATAAATAGAATAGTAGGTTAGTGCCGTGAATGGGAAAACATATCTGGCGCGGCACGGAAACGGGATGCGCTCGGCAGAGCCTCGCCCATCCTGTTTCCTAAGCCTTGCCAGATATTTTTTCCCATTCACGGCACTAACCTACTATTCTCTATATCCCACGGCAATATCCCATGGCCATATGCATCATGCAAGGACATCGCAGACTAGCTCATACACGTGACACGTAATCTTACGACGCTCCGCAGGGGACGTAGAATTCTTTTTTTTGTATTAATTAGTTCTCACGAAATAACAATTCGTTCCCTCAGTTTAACAATTCGTGGTAGCGAATTGTAAATTGAGGGAACGAATTGTCATTTCGTGGTAACGAATTGTTAATTCGAGGGAACGAATTGTTATATCGTGGAAACGAAAGGTTAATTCCAGGGAACTAATTGTTAAATTTATGGAACGAGTTGTTATTTCGGGGGAACGAATTAATAAAAAATCCATTTCCCCTGTGGGGCTCCGTATAATCCGAGGCTGACCAATGAAACAGTTGAGACACGCCATGTGATTTTGTACCTCCGGACATCTGCGTAATTTCATTAAATACGTTTATAACATTTACAATATTTTCCGTAAATGGCGTCATCGGCTATAATTCCGCATGTCCTCTGACAATTTTGTCAGTTTTTGACTGTATTTATGAAAGATATTGTAAACATTTTTGATATCCTGTCAATACGACCCAATCACTGCGTATGAATATGTGCGGTTGTCATACTAGTCGATTCTCCGATTTTGAGGATGCGGCTGGGTTTTTATTTTTTGTTTTGCATTTTAAAGCTATTTGTAATGTTTACGGGATAAATAGAATAGTGTGTTAGTACGGGGCGCCAAGTGGGACATGGCTCAATTGTGTCAACAAAATTCATTTTTGTGCCACAAAATTCAATTCTGTGTCACAAAATTCACTTTTGTGCCACAGAATTCAATTCTGTGTCACAAAATACAATTCTGTGTCACAAAATTCACTTTTGTGCCACAAAAATTCTGAATATTTTTCTTATTTCTCCTTCAAGGTATATATGCTTATATGGTGTGACCACTCATTTGTAATCATAATATAACCAAACTAACTGTCCATAAAGAAGTATAATATTGATATATTGGGTTATATTTTCGCATTGAAATATTTAAACCTGCAAGTGTACTCCACCATCTAGTAAAATGAACTAAGACCGATCTCAACCAATCAACGTAGAGATGACATAGACTATCCTACACAAACTAATTTTTGTGGACAAAAATGAATTCTGTCCCACAAAACTGAATTTTCTTCACAAAACTCAATTCTGTCTTACAAAATTGAATCCTTTATAACAAAAATCAATTTTGTATACGAAACGTATGCAGAATTGAATTTTGTGACACAGAATTGAATTTTGTGACACAGAATTGACAGAATTTAATTTTGTGACACAGAATTGAATTTTGTGACACAAAATTGAATTTTGTGATTTTTAGTGTTACAAAACTCAATTTTGTACACATAATTAACCTGTCCTGCATGGCACCCCGTAGTTAGTGCCGTGAATGGAAAAACTATCTGGCAGGGCACGGAAACGGGATGGGCTCGGCAGAGTCTCGCCCATCTTGTTTCCTAAGCCTTGCCAGATATTTTATCCCATTCACGACACTAACCTACTATTCTATTATATCTGACAGCAATACATCGCCAGTATATATGGGTAGTTTCGTTCTGCAAGTTGAAGGGGTCAGTGGAAAAAGGGGGCTAAGTCTCTTCTACCACTGAATCCTATAATTGCAGATGATGGCGAAGGTAACAATGAAGAAGGTGGAATGGGCGGCAAAGGTGGAGTGGTCGGCGAGGGTGGAGTGGGCGGCGAAGATGGAGTGGATGGCGAAGGTGGAGTGGATGGTGAAGGTGGGGAGGGAGAATTCAGATTTGGGATGGGTGGCGGCGACTTGGACGATGAAGGAAATGTAGGCGGTTTGGGTGCTGGTGGCGAAGACGGCGATGGCATTGGCGCTGGTGGCGAAGAAGGCGACGATGGCCTGGGTGTTGGTGGCGAAGGCGGCGATGACAAGGGCGCTGGCGCTGGTGGCGAAGGCGACGGCGGTGGCAAGGGCGCTGGTGGCGAAGTCGGCGATGACAAGGGCGCTGGTGGCGAAGAAGGCGACGATGGCCTGGAGTTGGTGGCGAAGGCGGCGATGACAAGGGCGCTGGCGCTGGTGGCGAAGGCGACGGCGGTGGCAAGGGCGCTGGTGGCGAAGTCGGCGATGACAAGGGCGCTGGTGGCGAAGAAGGCGACGATGGCCTGGATGTTGGTGGCGAAGGCGGCGATGACAAGGGCGCTGGCGCTGGTGGCGAAGGCGACGGCGTTGGCAAGGGCGCTGGTGGCGAAGTCGGCGATGGTGGCGAAGGCGACGGCGGTGGCAAGGGCGCTGGTGGCGAAGTCGGCGATGACAAGGGTGCTGGTGGCGAAGGCGACGATGGCATGGGCGCTGGTGGCGAAGGCGACGGCGGTGACAAGGGCGCTGGTGGCAAAGGCGGCAAAGGCGGCCCTGGCATGGGCGCTGGTGGCGAAGACGACGGTGGCATGGGCGAAGACAGCGGTGGCATGGGCGACAAGCGACGCACAAAACACCGTCAACCGTTTCAACTATGGAGGCGCCAATTTGATGCCAAAACTGTTCTGCATAACGTCGAGAAGAAAAGGCTGAAAGTACGTATACGTAGCTATGATAGGAGAAATATATCTTACCGCATGTATTGCCAGTCTATTTTAAGAACGGACGTTCTCACGAATGGATACTTGTTGAGTTTTTACTGTATACAAAAGTATCCAACACTACTCAAAAAGTACCAAACACTACCCTAACCCTACCCAAGAAGATCCCTAAAACGCTTGCCCAACACATACTTTTGTACCCAACAAGTACCCATTCGTGTGTGCGGACAGTGCTCTGATGTAGTTTTATATTGGCGGTTATTTTTTTGTTATTTTGAAATAGTATTTACTGCTACCTGCTATTGCCCCATTGTGTTAACAGCTGTGGTTATTTTTCTTTTAATATTTAATTATATGTACCTCATGTTTTCGCTACTGAACTGACATAAAACGCCAAAAATGTGCATTGTTGATGTAGGTCAGACAAGCTGCATAGGCGCCGCCATTCGCAATAATGCAAGAGCAGGCAGAACTAGCAGAATTTTCTAAAATTGAGAAACAATTGCACAAATGAGACGAGCAATGCAATTGTGTACCTTCTGACAACTGCGTTATTTCATGAAATACATTTACACATTTTCGATAAATGAAGTCAAAAGTTGACAAACGTTTTAGAGTTCATGCGGAATTATATACCGCATGCACTCTGAAATTGGTGTCAACTTCTAAAGTCATTTAAGGAAAATATCCAATTTTCTGTAAATATATTTCATGAAATATCGTATATGTACAAAATCGCATGGCTTGTCTCAAATATCCAGTGTCATGTTTCACACGAAATAAATATTGATAAACACATATTTGACACACACTTATGCAACTTTTACGACGAGTGCTGAAATTTATAGACAATTCTCAACATACAAATGATCCTGCGTATAGTAGCAAACGGTCCCGTAAGACCCGCGACGTACAGTGGGGTCAGCGTGTAAGTGCATACACGAAGGAACACGACAGGTTGGTTCCAACCTGTCGTGTTCGTTCGTGTGTGCACTTACACGCTGACCCCACTGTATTCACATCCGTTGTATATGATACTGTGTATTAGAGAACTACACGTGTTCTGCTCTTTGACAAGTAAATTAATGTGATAATCAGAATCTCATACACATTTCCATTGGATGTGAGAGTTATGAAGCATGTCAACAATTGTATACACCTGACCACAGGTATTCGGCGTGTTTCGGATTTCATCGGTATAACTCTATATGTATGAACAAGGCTTCTAACTTTGGTCGGACACGACCTCGTATCATAACAAAATAACATGTTTACAATTGTAATGTTATATGCATTCTATGTATTTCTGCAGAATATCGATAATTCTTAAATGATCATATGAACTTGCCACTACAATATTGACGTTAGAGCCTTAAAATCATTATTCCATTTGTTATGATACGAGGTTGTGTCCCACCTAGGAGAAATAGCTGTAATTCGATATTATGTGCACATATATGTTCTAACTATGTTATTTTAGCAAGATAACAATAGTTCTCAAATGAACATGTGCACTTTCCGCCAAAATATTCACACTAGCGTTAATAAAATCGCGGAATGTGTTATGATATGAGGTCGTGTCCAACCAAAGTTAGAAGCCTTGTTCATATATATAGAGTTATACCAATGAAAGCCGAAACACGCCAAATGCCTGTGCACCTGACCAGAGCGAGGCTCGCTACATACTTTGAGACAAGGCATGTGATTCGCTACCTAAGAAGAATATTTACAAAAAAAATCTGATGTTTGTCGTAGAGTTGACGAGATTCTCAGAGCAATGAATTCCGCATTTGCTCCAATAATTTCGTACACTTTTTACGTCAATTACGGAAAATGGAGTAAACATATTTTTTATGAAACCCACACATCTTCTTGGGTACGAAATCACATTGCTTGTCTAAAGTGTGCAGCGTTGTAGAGCCGACTATTGTTCATCGACACTATTGTTCACGTGTATAATTAAGCCTGGGAAAATAACTTTTCTGAAGCCACTTCACCTTTACTGTGCGTCGTTGAACTGAGACAAATTTTAAGAAACTTCACTATCGCTGAACATTAGTCGTCGACAATATAGGAATGAGGCTTTAAACAAATTACAATTTTCGAAAAAAATAATTTTTTTATCACTTCGTCCAGTATTCCCGCGACTTTTCCAAGTTTATACCCCGATAAATTCCACAAAAAGGCCATTCATTCCTTATAATTCCAGCATTTGAAATAAATTCATCAAGAAAATGTGTTTATTTTCCGTTTTCTTAAGAATTATTTTAACTGCGCCTCACGGTTACGGAAAGTAGTTCGGCGTGGGAGTTTACTGGGACATAAATTTTGGACAGAGACTTGCTACGTTCATATCATATGTTCTGCTTCTTTTTTAACAGCGCCAGGCAGACAATACACCGACAGTGATGACAACGACAGAAGCTGAGCAAATATATCTGGAGAGTAAGTATATTGGCCATATATAATAGACCAGACCTATGGAAGCGTCCTGGTGCCAATGCTGAAATAGTTTTTTAAGTCTGGTTTATAATACTGGACTGTATAGAAGCGTTTTGGTGCCAATGCTGATTTGTTAAAGTCCTAATTAGGAGACACTAAGTTCTAATGAGGAGGTAGTAACTCCTAATTAGGTGTTAATATCGCCTAATTAGGACTTAGTATCTCCTCATTAGGACTAAACAAATCATCATTGACACCAGTAGCCTATTTCATCAACATTGCAAAGTATACTTTAGTAGCAAAGTATACTTTGAGGGAGAAATTTTCAATTTTTTGAAAAATTTATTAATTTTTATTATACTGAATTTATTACATTATCACAGCCATTTTGGCTGTGATAATGTAATAAATTCAGTATAATAATTCTGCATACTTTTAATCATGAAATATATGCATTTGTTAGTTCTATATGAAATAATGCATTTCAGGAAAAATAAATGATTTCTCCCTCAAAGTATACTTTGCTAGTAAAGTATACTTTGCAATGTTGATGAAATAGGCTACTGCACGCTTCTATACAGATCAGTCTGATAACTGTAATTTTAGCAATAGGCCTACTGAACCTCGATATGGAAGCGTCCTGGTGCCAATGCTAAACTATTGTTATCTCCTAGTATCCCCTAATTAGGACTTACTATCTCCTAATTAGGACTTACTATATGTGTAAATGCTAAAAAATGGTTTATCTCCTAATGAGGAGATAATAACTCCTAATTATAAGATATTAAGTCCTAATTAGGAGACAGTAAATCCTAATTAGGAAATAAATATATTTTAACATTGGCACCAGGACGCTTCCATACCTCGAGCATACACTATAATACAACACAATAATTTCAGCACAAAAATATTTACACAATTCCCTAACATTTGATTGGCCCGTAGCAAGTATCTGTCTAAAATGTATATCCTAGTAAACTCCCACGCTGAACTACTTTCCGTAACCGTGAGGAGCCGTTAAAATAATTCTTACGAAAACGGAAAATAAACACATTTTATTGATGAATTTATTTCAAATGCTGGAATTATAAGGAATGAATGGCCTTTTTGTGGAATTTATCGGGGATATAAACTTGGAAAAGTCGCGGGAATACTGGACGAGGCTTGAAAAAACTTACAATTTTCTAAAAAAAAAAAAAAAAAAAAAAAAAAAAAAAAAAAAATAGTTTTTTTTTTTTATTTCGAAAATTGTAATTTTTTATCACTTCGTCCAGTATTCCCGCGACTTTTCCAAGTTTATACCCCGATAAATTCCACAAAAAGGCCATTCATTCATATAATGTTTATCTCAATACGACAAACAGTTGTGAAGTATACATTGATTCATAAGTCGATACATGCATATTCAACATTCGTGCAGAACAATAATGCATTTGCATTATACTTTAGCCCACGATGTGATGCAGCTATTCGCCTTTATGGCATGTACCGTGTTTCTTTAAAATATGTTACTGAACATGGAAAACCGCGAGTAACTTCCCTTAGAACTGCTCGTGCGCCATCATTGACATTATCACTTGGAACCCCTCGCACCTTTCCGTAAATCGAGAATATGTTTTTCGCCATAAAACGCGAAAAGATGACTCTGTGACCAGAATGTGACATAATAATTAGGCGGAGGGTTACTTCATTTTAATCTAAGGATACAATATTTTTGATTGAAAAAAAAATACATTATTTTGTTCATTTCTCCATAAAGGTATATATTGTTGGCACTGGTTTGAAAACGTGTATTTTACTAATCACATTGTTTTTCAGGCGACTCGTATGTAAAATTAGGTTCAGAAATAGTATGCAAAACAATATATATATAGCATTATTTAACCAACATGGCAAAGTGTACTTATCTAGCAAAATATATACTTTGAGGGAGAAATTTTCAATTTAAGGATAAATTTATTAATTTTTATTATACTGAATTTATTACATTATCACAGCCAAAATGGCTGTGATAATGTAATAAATTCAGTATAACAAATCTGCATACTTTTAATCACCAAATATATCAAGTCATTAGTTCTATATGAAATAATTCATTTCGGGAAAAATAAATTATTACTCCCTCAAAGTATATTTTGCTAGATAAGTATAATTTGCAATGTTGGTGAAATCGGCTACAGGTACACATATGTTTTCCAGTTTTCCAAATGATCGAGCAGTGCGTCGCGATCAGCTCTATGCCACACCAGGGTGAGTACACGGCGCAGCTATGGTGGTGCATGTCTGCCTTCTACTTAAGGACCCATGGAACCCCCTTTCATCCCATGATTCATGACTAATTGCTTCGTAAATGTGATGGGATACATACATAACATACATGTGAACATTCTCTTCTTACTACATGCATATCCTACATGGTGCATAGACTTGCCATGTTAGCCTTCTTAGTGTGTTTTACCTCGTATTGCGTTTAACACATACCACAAATAATATGAAAAAACACATGAATACAATTTGGTGAAATAGTGGAAGAGTATTAGATAAAAAAATGACGAAGATCGAAAAAAAATAGGTCAAAGCTGAATTTTTCTGTATAGTTTGTAAATATCATCACCTGAAACATATCAAAATTCCCATGAATCCGACTGGAGCTTAACTCAGAATTCAAGATGGCGTCCAAGATGGCAGCCGTAATCGTCCAGTGTTATAAATGTCACAAGAAATATTGCAAACTGTATTTTTTTTGCATGATATGTCAGCATATCATCACAAATAGAATATTATGCACATATTATGGTATGACAATAAAAAAAATTTGGAACTTGACATAAAAAATATTAAAAAAAAAAAAAAAATGCATTTTTTTACAAAATATTAGTTTGAACGGACAAAAAATCTATAAAACGTAATAATAATAATAATAATAATAATAATAATCTAATGCTGACCGCAGAAATAATAATATAATTGTGTATTTGTGGCATGTCTAGCTCCGGGTCTTAAAGCGTAGATTTATAAGTTGACACTGACACATCTTGTTCAAATAGGCACGATGGATCATTCACCAAGTAACAAGCGAGCAGTGCAGACCCTGATCAGACTGCGCGGATGCGCAGGCCGATCTGGTTCTACACTGATCACAAAACGCATAAGCCCCATTTATCCAGCCAAAATGGCGCAACGCACATTTCACAATCTAACAATAGTAGCAGAAGAGGGCTTGCACAAATCAGCATGACGTAATAGTTTAAATACTAATATAGCAATACGCTCCTATACGCCGAGAAGACACAACAACGCCATGATTTAAATCATTATTGATATTGAGTACGTTTGCGTATTTATGACAAATTGTTATTTCTGAATATTTTAGTACACATACTAGCATCGACATATTCTTATCATTTTACAGTATGGATGGGAAGTGTGTTATTTGTAAAGAGCTTTTTGCCTCTGCGAAAACACAAACCGTTGGCGAAAAGGGTCATGCCTCGTTGATTACAGCCAGTGTCACTCGCAGTGATGGGTTCGATGCTCTTCTGAGAACAGTAGTACCGCCTTTTGATGTACACGCCAACTGTTACAAAGAGTATACACGCAAATCCACACTGGAGGCACAACAGCGAAAAGCCCCAGATGTTCCAGAGATTGTTACAGGGGCAACGCTGCGATCTGATCGTAAAGAGTTTGACAGTAAAACGGATTGTTTGTTTTGCACCGAGAAGATACATGTAGGTTACAAGCAACCCAAAGCGCGCAGGAAAGAGCTCCACTTTGTTGAAACCATCGAATACTTGGAAACGCTCATGTCAATTGCTAAGAATCGACATGATGATTGGGGAAAGGAGGTGATGATGCGTATCTAGACAACCAATGATTTGGTGGCTGCAGAAGCTATATATCATCACGATTGCGCAGTTGCATTTAGGAGAGGACGCCCAGAATCTACATCAAATTCCGAAAGATGTGTTGAGAAACACGGCGTTTGATAAAGTATGTGAGTACCTAGATGAGAATGACGAATGCCAATACTCACTTTCAGAAATTTCTGAAATAATGGACAAGTATTTGGACGGTATTGAAGGGTACACAAAACAGTATCTCAGACAAAAGCTACAAGCGCATTATGGTGATCAGTTGATTATTACAAGTGTTCCAGGTGTTTCAAATATTGCCACATTCCGCGATAAAGGACACAAGATGCTTCATGATACTTGGCAAGCTGAAAAGAAGGCAAATGCTTCAACAGAGAAAGACAGAATTGTAGATATGTCGGCGTCCATAATCAGAGATGATATCAGAACGAAAGTATATAATTGTTCTGAATACCCAACGATGGATGACACGAATAATGGCTGCTCGTTAGTTCCAGAAAGTCTCGGCCGGTTTCTTCACGGTGCAGTAAAATCAAAAGCATCAACGGAACGTACGAATATAGACAGGCGATGTACAGCCATAGCCCATTCTATAATAGCTGCATGCAGACCAAGGTCATTTATATCGCCAATTCTGTTAGCAATAGCTGTCTACATACACAGAAAGTATGCATCACGGGAGTTGATAGATATATTAAGTAGCATGTGCTTTGCCGACGATTACAAGGAAATACAGAGACTGACTTGTTCTATTCTCAGTAAGGACACCCCATCGTATAATCTGAATGGGTTCACACAATTCGTGTTTGATAACGCAGATTTCAATGTTGCGACACTAACTGGGCATGATACTTTCCACAGCATGGGCGGAATTGCATGCGTTACCCCACAAGGGGAAAAGGCTGGAGAAAAACTGAGTCGGTCTGTGAATATACCAAGCTCCCAATTAATAGGAAAGTTTGGTGACATCCCAATCAAAACGTACAAGAAACCAACCGTACCCGGCCTGCAGTCAGTGAAGTTTGGCCCAATTGAAGCTCCAAAACCTGATGGTTGCAGTAGATGTTGATCGGCTGTGGTTAGCCAGCTTTTCTACAAATCTTACCCCTTGCCCGTCATGGAGTGGGTTCATGCAGGTGGCAGTAACAGGCGAAAAGCATGAGAAAAGCCGAATCGAGATTCTTCCATTCATTAATCTAGATCAAACCAACCTGAGCACAATATTTACGGCATTGTGTTTTGCACAAAGCCAATGTGACAAGCATGGGCAGAAGATTTGCATTGTCACATTTGACCAACCGCTTTACATCAAAGCCACAGAGATAGTGGCTGCATCGCCAGATCTGTCGAATATAATCACACGATTGGGTGGTTTTCACCTACTGATGTCATTTATGGGATCAGTTGGATTTATCATGGCGGGCAGCGGATTAGAAGCATTATGGGAGACTGTGTACGCTCCAGGAACTGTTATTCACATGTTAACGGGGCATGCATATGCTAGAGCTGTCCGTGCTCACCTGTTAACTTCAGCTTCCATAACTTCTCTTCTGCTTGAGAAACCGGAATCATCAGTTACTGTTGATGCCGAGTCATTACGTCGACTTCATGCATCACTTTTGAACAGTCAAGGCAGTGTAGAAGAGGATGCTAGTCTGGCAGAACTCAGTCAGGTACTTGGTAAGTTGATGGAACATGCTGCAAATGACAGTCGGACTGGGAAGCTTTGGGTTAACTACTTGGATCAGGTGTCTCTTTTGAGACTACTGATCAGAGCTGAACGCACAGGCGACTGGAATCTCCATTTATATTGCATAAGGAGAATGATACCGCTGTTCCATGCTGCTGGCCACCTTGCCTACGCAAAATCTGCCAGACTCTACCTACAGCAAATGACACAACTAGAAGCTATCATGGCCGAAAAAGACTACCAGCAGTTCACTGAAGGTGGGTATTTTACCATTCGACGAACTGATCGCTTTTGGGGCGGTAATTTTACCGATCAGACAATCGAGCAAGAGCTGATGCGCTTGTTGAAATCGTCAGGTGGGATGACCCATGGCCGTGGCATCACAGCTAGCTCATTAACAAAGTGGGTTCATGCGTTACCCCGCTGTGTACCCATATGTGAGAGTCTTGAAACATTCACAGGCGTCCATGCCAGTACATCGGATCAGCACAGGGATTTACATGCAAGCTCGCAATCACGCGATCATAAGGACTACGATACATTTTTGCGATGGTTACGAGTACATTCGCCATTTTCCCACAGTCATTCTAAGTCAGTTGTTGCAATAGCAACTGGTTTAGTTGCCGACAAGTCGGTGAACTGTGACATGGCGTTTGAAATAGGCCAAAAAGCAGCAAATTCCATGACAGATAAAACATTTACAGATGTAAAGCTGAAAAGGAATGACAGAGTGAAAACAATCAACGCATTGATTAACACAGTCACAGTCCGTGGTCAGCCAGTTGTAGTGAATCCTACTTTGCTCTTCAACAGAATCACTTGCGTCATGCAAAGTCGATCTGAAATGGAACAGTTCTTAGCGTATGAGCTGGCACCTCAGCCTACGTCTCTCTTTCATGATGGTGGAATGAGGAGAACTGCCAAAAGTGCACTTGGCACATTGTTGAAATCGAAAGTTGATCCGCAATCCACGTTTCCTGATGAGGCAACATTTGTCATTGATGGAGGTTACCTCCTTCACACAGTCGTGTGGCCGACAAATGCAACTTACAAGGAGGTATGTAAGTCCTACGTATCATACATTGCATATCATTTTGGTGGCAGTGAGGTCGTCGTGGTGTTTGATGGTTACAACAGCCAGGCATCTACGAAATTAGCGGAGAGCAACGACGAAGAGCATCGAAAACCACTTCCCGTGATATATTATTTGATGCAGACATGAAAACAGTGACTACCCAAGAAGCATTCCTGACTAATGGAACTAACAAATCAAGATTGATAGAGCTGCTTGCTGAAGAGTTGAAACTTCACGATGTAGTCATAAAGCATGCTGAGGCTGACGCGGATAGTCTAACTGTTGCCACAGCAATATCAATTGCACGATCCCGACCAAAGGACGTAGTGGCTGTTGGAACTGACACGGACTTGCTGGTAATGCTTGTGTCACAAAGCACTGAACAATGCCACCTGCACATGTTGTCGAAGGGCAATACCTTGTTCGTGTACGACATTGCGGAAATCCAGCAATCTATAGGAGACGTTAGGCAACATCTAATGTTCATTCACGCGATCACGGGATGTGATACAGTGTCAGCACTGTTCGGTCAAGGAAAAAAGAAAACATTCAAGCTTGTATAGAAACATAAGGGTATTGCTGGGTTGGATACGTTTACGCGTGCAACAAGCACGAACGAAGATGTAGCTACAGTTGGCGAGCAATTTCTTCTTCAGTTTTATGGAGCTCACAAGGCAGACACTCTTGACCGCTACAGATATCAAGCTTATAACAGAGCAATAAGTCGCTCAACCCTCTCAAGTACGTTCAAGTTAGAATCTCTTCCGCCCACAAGTGCAGCAGCTAAACAACATTCGTACCGAACGTATCACACTGTACAACAATGGATGGGGAATACCCTTTCTCCACTCGAATGGGGCTGGCAGCTAAAGGAAAACTGCTTAGTACCAACAGAAACAGAAAATCCGATTGCCCCTGCAAAGCTATTGAAAATGGTGTCATGTGGTTGCAAGAGCGGATGCGGGAAGCAATGTGGCTGCAGAAAGCTTGGACTTCACTGTTCCTCGCTCTGCAGTCAATGCGTCGGACAAACATGCACAAATATTATACAAATATCTCCTGACGCACTCGACGATGATACACAATAAATGTGACGTGCGTCTCATGGTGTAGTTATATATTTTATTGAATTCTGATATCATTGCTTTGGAAAACATTTTGCATATTACAGGAAATACATTAATTTAGTCGGCCATCTTGGCGACCATCTTGATTATATCAGTTAGACGCCATTGGGTACTAAACTGATAGTATCCGTCAAATGAATATGTTCTGACTTTAATACATAGCAGATCTCTGCTTATTTGTAGGTAATTCATGATTGTACTGTTTTGGCGGCCATCTTGAATTCTACATAAACTACTGTGGGATTCATGGAGAGCTGTAATATGTTGGGTTTGATGGTATTCTGAATATGTTGCATGAATATTTCAGCTTTTGCATTTTTTCCCGATTTCAACCCTAGTGCCATTCGGTTAACGCTTGTTTCTCACGTTCTGAGAGCTATGTATGATGCAATTGGCGGCCATCTTGGACGTAATATTTATACTAAATTCTCAAAATTTCTGTTAAAGTAGTTATGCGTTATATTCTATTTGTTTTGGCACATTTCATTCGAATTGGTTTGGCGAAAATTACACTAGTTGTAGTTTTGGTCATTTTTGGTCGCCACTTTGGACGCCATCTTGAATTCTGGATTAAGCTCCACTCGGATTCATGGGGAGTTTCGATATGTTATTTCTAATGATATTCTGAACATATTTTGAAAAATTCAGCTTTGACCTATTTTTTTTTCGATCTCAACCCTAATGCTCTTTCACTAAAACATGATGGAGAGACATCAGACTACAGCGTAATATGCATTGTTTTCATCAAATGTATATACAAAGTCTGATATCTGAAAGGTGATGTAGATATATACCTAGCTGTATTACCATACATACTGCATCGAATCCAGTGACTTGTAAGCAGTTATCTGAGTGTATTGTCACTATTGTCTACTTGCCTACTGTGGGTAGTTGGTCGGGCGAACGCGCGTCGGTGTAAATTAACGGTAGGGGTTCCTCCTTGTGGAATCACGATTTACCTGGTTTGGCCCTCAGGTACGCTTTTATCTTTGGCTCTTTTGTTACCTGGGAGTTGAATTAGGTTATACAAGTAGTAAGATTATTACTGATTATACTGCTTTTGGGAGGGGGCCAAGTGATTCTGGTGTGGCGAGGACCTGGCATCAGATCAGGATTATTCTGATTTCAGGGTTGAATATATAGTGTTTTTATTGTAAATATTCAGTTCTGATTTTGGGATTTTCACCCCATTTGTACATGTACTAGAAGTTGAACATGTACATGTACTTGTACAGGGATTTAGTACTAAACCAATTGACCCGGCCTTAAATGACCGTAGCTGTTGATAGGCCGTTGAACCCCAACAAACAAACACACAAAACTACTTGCCTACTATGCGAGTAAATACGGCTTTTACATGCGGAAGATGTACTTTTAATAATAGACAGTGCATCAGTTTGACATTTTACACATTGAAAAAGTGTAAATTGGGTAGAATTTGTGAGAATTTACTGTATGTGTCAAACGCACCAAGTGGCGAAACTGTCTGATAGCATGTACAAATTAAAATGGCGGAGATTGCAACTCAATGCTCTGTATAATATACTCTAAGAAGAACAGGGTCAGATATACTTTACATAGATATTCAGTCACATGTATGATTCTACTACATTTGAAACAAAAGGTCATATTCTATAAAGTCAGTCCTTAACGTTATAACGTGACATGTAGCTCTGACGGGATAAATGGGGTTTATGGGATTTGTGACCACTGTAGTTCCTGACCTAACATATCTAATAGCACACTCCTGTAGCTTGATAACGACGTACAGCGGAACCTATCTAAACCGGACACCAAGACAAATTATGTGATCTTATGTTTGGTGGGTTTCTTGGCCATGTATCTCAGATGTAAATGTATGTTCATGATTGCAAAGCACGCAAACACGTATCAGAAAGGCAATACGCCTGATTTACAGTGGAACATCCCTAAACCTCCCAGGGTGTCAGGTTTAGAGAGATTTCCTTGTATATTGCTTGTTAGAAACATGTTGGGTGTTTCATTGATGGAAAGACGAACAGTGCAGTGGACAAGAAGCAGTCTGTGATTCTTCATTGCATGTGGCTATGACGGGATATATGGTGCTTGTGGGATGAGATTTGTGACTAATGTAGCTCTGACAGCACACTCCGGATAACGACCTACAGTGGGGTCAGCGTGTAAGTGCACACACGAACGAACACGACAGGTTGGAACCAACCTGTCGTGTTCGTTCGTGTGTGCACTTACACGCTGACCCCACGGTATATTGCTTGTTAGAAACACCACGGGTGTTCCATTGATTGACGTGCGAACAGTGCAGATACTGATCAGACTGTGTGGATGCGGAGGTTGATATGGATCAACACTGGTCACAAACCACATAAGCCCAATTTCTCCACATATTAAAGGCCTTACACATAATACAATGATACTTTATATTTCCTGCTCTACTAGTCCTTTCGGATGGGGACTTTAAAAGGCGATCCCGTGTATCAGTTTTGAAGGAGAGTCTGTGCACGTTAAACATATTAAAGAACAAGAGGGTACTATTATAATAAGAGCTAGGCCCTCTAGGGCCGGTTTCCTTTGTATCCACCTCCTTCCTTTCTCCCCTTCTTGTGAGACGACATGCACGGTCATCGAGCCAGTGCCGTCGTTAAATCCAATCATTTATTTACATTTACAATAGAGCGATAGACATGCATGTATACACACTGAGACGCAACATAATAAGATATGTAAAGCATGGGCGGATCTGGAGGGGGGTCCGGGGTTGCACCACCACCCCCCCCCCCCCCGTTCAGCCACGGAGTTTACATTATTACCCCACCCCCCTTTCCCCAAATGCTGGATCCGCCCATGTATACTTACTGCGCCATGTTTCAACAAAATCTGTTGCACCGATTGAAAGTTATTGAAGTATAATCTACAAAAATAGCGCCATGCTTTCCTCAAACAACCACACGTGCATAATGCGTAGCATGGATGGTGAACAGGGCCCGATTGCTCAAAGCTTCTGTTAGCTTAACAGACTGTTAAATCCTTAGCAATGCTAAGGATTTAACAGTCTGTTAAGCTAACAGAAGCTTTGAGCAACCGGGCCCTGGTTAATAGATCCTAATTGACACACGCCATGTGATTTTATACCTTCGGACATCTGCGTTATTCCATTAAATACGTTTACAAAATTTACAATATTTTCCATAAACATGATAAATGGCGTTAACCCTTTGAACCCGAAAGCCCGCTATATCTGTTTATGCAAACAGTGTAGATCCAGATGAGCCGGCTCGTAACGAGCCGTCTCATCAGGATCTGCACTGTTTGAAAGTAATTTTCATATTTTTGAGAACAACAATTGTTACAAATACCCCCTTTTTATAAATGGAATAGTCCGAAAATCATTTTGCGATAATTGGATTGGTTGCAAAATTAACATATCGCATATTCAGTTACTTACGGGTGAAAGGGTTAAAATTTGACAACATTTTCAGAGTACATACTTTTGTCAACTTTTTACGCCATTTACGGAAAATATTGTAAATTTTGTAAACGTTTTCATGAAATTACGCAGATGTCCGAAGGTACAAAAGCACATGGCGTGTCTCAGTTATGTTTAGAAACCAACAGAAAATCAGCGAATTAAAAATTTTCCTCAAAAAATCTATCACCTATAACGGGATAAATAATAAGCCTTTACAGGCGATTGTTTTAGTTTTCATGACAATTTTTATTTCTCTGACTTTCTGTTGCATAAAGCCATAAACAGGGGCTTTCGTTCACAGATATCGCCGCATGAGAAAAATCACTGCGCGTCGAGCATTTTATCGTCATGGAGAAATAAAATTGTACTGTAAATTCGCCACATGATCAATAAAAACATATGCAAGACTATGTTGTCAATATTTTATGAAAATCTGGTGATTTTTCACATCTACAATTTTACCATCCTTGCTATGCTTTATCCACGAGATCTCAATCGATCAATCAATAATTTAATTAATAAGTTACTGTCTATTCCACGTTTTGCTGCCGACGAACTTGTGGCTATTAAACACATTAAACCTAACACAAAATGGAAGCCCTTTTTGTTCATCAATAATAAAAAAGTCACACTTCTCATACAAAATAAAATCAATAGTTGATGAAAAATAAGCAAATAAAAAGCAATTTGGAAGGGTGACTGTTTTGTTATTGATGAGAAAAGATACTTTCAGTTAAATTTGTTTAATAGCCGAAAGTTCGTCGGCAGCAAAACGTGGAACAGAAAATAAATAAATGTTATTGCATAAAATTGGCGTTCGCAGTGTATTAACACAGTGTAATAAAATCATAATACACTAGACTAAGTGTAATAAATATGCAAATTAGCTCGTGACACAAAACAGGTTTGGTGACCAGTACAGCTTTCAATGTACGATGATGTGTCTATGCAATAAATATAATCTAACATTTGTGATGAATTAATATTGTATTTATTAAACTCGTTGACTAATTTCATAAGAAACTCGGCATAGCCGTGTTTCTTATGAAATCAGTAAACTCGTTTAATAAATGTCATATTAAATCATCACTCGTTCGGCTTATATTTATGGGTGGGAATTGGCTCGAACACCTTCCATACCCGGGATATAGCCCAGTAAAGAAACAGGCCGATGGTCGTCGGCCTGGTTTATATTTCCGAATTTTAATAAATGTTGCCCCAGGCTCCAAAAGTGTGCGCCAAATATAGGAGAATCTATGCAGGTAACCTATAATGTATTTCCTCTATTTATTTCATGTGCGCTATCGTACAGATCATCACAACGATCAATATGATCAAGATGGCCAATACGACTATCCACAAAACGGCGACGACGGATCGTACAGACGCAATAAGGGCAAAGAGGCTGCGAGGAAACTCCACCGAAATCGACGCCAAGGCGACGGGGAAGCCACGATGGGTGGCCCTATGGAGCCATCGAATGGCGACACTATGGATCCCGGCCATGACCAATCCAATGGCGCCGAGATGTTCTGCCCAGCTCTTCTGACTGTGCTTGAAATGTACACGGTGAGTTGTGTGTATTATTTTATAATTCCAGCACAAAAATATTTACACAATTCCCTAACATTTGATTGGCCCGTAGCAAGTCTCTGTCCAAAATTTATATCCCAGTAAACTCCCACGCCGAACTACTTTCTACAGGTGCGCTGTCAGTGCTGTCAATGTAAACAAATGGCCGCCGTCTGTCAAAATAAACACATTTTCTTGATGAATTTATTTCAAATTCTGGAATTATAAGGAATGGATGGCCTTTTTGTTGAATTTATCGGGGATATAAACTTGCAAAAGTCGCGGGAATACTGGACGAGGCCTTCCGGCCTTCGTCCAGTATTCCCGCGACATTTCCAAGTTTATACCTCGATAAATTCCACAAAAAGGCCATTCATTCCTATAATATACTATGCACGTCCCTATAAAAATTGTAACACGCCATGTGAGTTTGTACCTTCGGACATCTGCATAATTTCATGAAATACGTTTACAAAATATACAATATTTTCCGTAAATCGCGTCAAAAGTTGACACAATTTTCAGAGTATATGCGGAATATATGCGGAATTGTATTCCGCATGTACTCCGACAATTTTGTACAATTTTGACTTAATGTATGAAGAATATTGTAAATTTTGTAAATGTATTTTAAAAAATTACACAGATGTCCGAATGTACAAAATCACATGGCGTGTTTCAATTATGAACTTAGCTGTTGTTGGAAGTTAAACCACATTCATTCCATTTCATAATTGGTTGTGACTGGAGAAATGAGGCTTATGGGTTTTGCGACCAGTGTAGATCCAGATCAGCCTATTTCACCAACATCGCAAAGTATACTTTTCTAGCAAAGTATACTTTGAGGGAGTAATCATTTATTTTTCGTGAAATGCATTATTTCATATAGAACTAACAACTGCATATATTTGATGATTAAAAGTATGCAGAATTATTATACTGAATGTATTACATTATCACAGCCAAAATGGCTGTGATCATGTAATAAATTCAGTATAATAAAAATTAATAAATTTCTCCTAAAATTGAAAATTTCTCCCTCAAAGTATACTTTGCTAGAAAAGCATACTTTGGAATGTTGGTGAAATAGGCTACTGTTCGCCATGATTCCTTCAATGAAACACCCGTTTTCTAGCCACCAATATAGATCGTTATCAGTAGCCTATTTCACCAACATTGCAAAGTATACTTTCCTAGCAAAGTATACTTTGAGGGAGAAATTTTCAATTTTAGGATAAATTTATTAATGTTTATTATACTGAATGTATTACATTATCACAGCCATTTTGGCTGTGATGATGTAATAAATTCAGTATACTAATTCTGCATAGTTTTAATCATCAAATATATGCGGTCATTAGTTCTGTATGAAATACTGCATTTCGGAAAAATAAATGATTACTCCCTCAAAGTATACTTTGCCATTTTGATGAAATCGGCTACAGGGCTAGAGGAGTGTACTATTTGAGCAGGAGCTACACTGGTCAGAACTCCAATAAGCTCAATTTCTTCAGGCACAGTCACAAATCAGCTTTACATGTAATACATATATTAAAGGTACATGCCCACTCAGTAGGCACAACCTTTTCTTATTTTCGTATAATTGTGTCACTATTCCAACAGTTCTAAAAATTACAAGTGCCCGATATACAGGTATAATAATTTAGTAATGTTTATGTTACTGATAGTGACTCGCGGTGGTATCAGGCTATTTTTGATATGCAAATGAGGCGTTACATTTGTTTTAATTACATATACTAATTAAATGCGTCACCTGAACAAAATAATATTTTCGACAGATTATAAAGTGTGATCATTGCACATCAAAACAAAAATACAGAGTAAATAGTAATGTCCGTTAACATTTTAAGGACACATGGTTATCGACCCTGATATCAGTGTGGAAACTTACGTCTGATATAAAATGTATAATAATGCCAATCAATACGTTGGGTAATGGTGAATGAATGTTTATTTTGCCAGAAAATGTATCAGATGATGTCACAAGTATAGACAACAGTTTCTGCCCACTGAGTGGGAATGTACCTTTAAAGCTGTACTGAGTACACACTATGTTTTCCGCAGCGGTTTCATTTACTTATCAAGGCGCATGATCATGTGGTTACAACAACAACAACGTCGCCCACTCGAAAGTAAGTATTACTTGATAGTTTCTTTAATATGCAACGGATTTTGATGAAATAAGGAGCAGCAAACGCGTTTGCATGAGCTGCATTTTGTGGTCTAGGGAGTTTTGCACAGACTTATGTGGTTTTTGCGCCATATTTCATCAAAATCCGTTACGTAATAAGGAAACTATAAAATAATAGTAGTTTGAATCGGTACGTGTTGTTGTTGTTAGTACCACGTGCTCATACACCTTGCTTATTGTATTATATGTATTATTAGGCATTTGGCAGGTAAATTTATGGAGGATCTTGCATGAGTGATGGTCTGATATGTATTAAACCAGTTTACTGATTTCCTAAGAAACAAAGCTTTGCTCCATTGGAAATTATTCTAAAGTTCTGTCAAATCATGGAAAAATTGGAAAATATAAACTAAACAGCAGAGGACAACATATCATTCAGTAGCGTAATGAAAACTAGTTGAGAACAGTAACTCTGGCAATTTGCTCCCGTACCGTCCGTAGCCAGACAGACGGACGGTACGGGAGTATATTGCAAGAGTTACTGTTCGCAACTTGTACCGTCCGTTCTATGGGTGGTACGGGAGTAGATTGCAAAGAGTTACTGTTCGCAACTAGTACCGTCCGTGCTACAGGTGGTAGGTGAGTAGTTCGCAAATAAAGGTTAACATGTCACCCGTCCACTGTTTCAGTGTCTGAATGCACCACAGGTAGAAGTGCTCTCGTCCTTCATCCCTCTCGAAACTGAGTTTAAATGTGAGTACAATGGAACCTCTCTACACCTGACACCAAGAAAACAGCTGTGGTCTTATTTTTGATGAGTTCCTTGGTGATTTATCTCAGGTGATAATGTCTGTTCGTGATCGCATAGCCCACATCTATGGCCCAGACTGATCAAATGCCTGATTTACAGTGAAACCTCTCTAAGCCGGACACCCTGGGGACCTCCCAGGGTGTCCGGTTTAGAGAGGTTTCACTGTATATACCAATAGCCATTCATCCATACATTTGGCCATCTGTTACTTGAAGGTACCAGTGGAATAAGGGAGCTAACTCCCTCGTGGAATTAGCTCAAGTATACCACTATGTGATACTTATCGCGTCAAGACGAGACTTTAATTTGAATGCATTAAATGGTCATACTGACTTAATTAAAGGAGAACAATATGTGGAAAAGAATTTGAAAAATCGATTCCACTAGTTGGCAGTGTCAAGTTTTTACGAGATATCATGTTAGTCATTATTATGTCGTTCAGTTTGTCTCGTTTCCCAATGAATATAGCTATTTTATTTCTTGGTTAAAGAGATAATTACGCGGTAAAATCATACAGTTTAGATCAGAGTCAGACTAAACATATTAATTTAACCATGTTTAAGCAACCACCGTATTCGTCATTGCCAAATCACATTTTGTTCATGATGACACCATGTCATTAACGCGGTATGGACATTAAAATGGTTAAGATAACTATTCTTAGCAACCAGCAGAAATTTCGAGAAATCGAAAACCGCCATGACAACCAAAAACCTCAACTAAAGGCCCATAATAATGACCTTTAGTAGTATATAGGGAGTCAAAATGATACCACCTACCGTGATATCATTTATAACCCTCTATAATACCCCCACCACCCCCGAAAAAATCAGAAATTGGTTAACGAGGAAATTGTCCCCCACCACCCCCGAAAAATCCAAAGATTGGTTAACGATGAAATTGTCTCCCTACAGCAAATTTATGGAGAAAATAATTTTGAAAAGATGGAGTCCCAATTATATTGGTGTCATAAATACATCATGTTTTTTTCACGTCCAATTGAACAGATAAATTGAATAGGTTATAATAAAATATTATAACAAAATGGATAATAAAATACGCAACGAATTGGAATCTTGTAATGTCTTTGTTGAAGAATTTTACGATGTTTCTACAGCATTAAAACACTGTAAAATGACAACACTATGCGATATCGAATACATGAAATATCAGCGTAATTTATTACGCTCCGATAAAAACGTTGCATTTACAATATTATACCGGCAATTATGTCGCTGGTACAAGTATCAAATTTGCGTAATGAAGCGAGTAAATAGGATCGGAGAAACACTACCGAAACATTATCAAACTAATTTTATAAAACAGTTTAAAATCAACGATTCGTTTACGGATATGCGTTTCTACGATATCACTTTAAACGAAATTGGAAAATTATTATTAGAAATTGGAAATTGAACAGAAAAAAACAACTACCAATATTATTAGAGAAAATGGATAATACAATACAATTGGAATTGAAAGCTTATAATGGTTGTGTTGAAGAAGTTTACGAAGAATACGGGGGTTATAGTCCTATATATAAATTCTATAAAATGAGAACACTAGGCGATATCGAATACATGAAATATCAGCGTAATTTATTACGCTCCGATAAAAACGTTGCATTTACAATGTTATACCGACAATTATGTGAACTATGCAAGAGGCAAATACAAACATTAAGACTGATAATGCGTATCGGATATAAAACTAAGGTGTATTATATAAAATTGTTAAAACCCAACGATTCGTTTACGAATATACATTTCTACGATATCGCTTATAAAGATATTTTGAACAAAAAATAGCAAAAGCCTCCACTCGTGCACAACACCCCCAACGACTGGGCAGATTTCTAGCCGGCACCCAGCCACTGGGGTGTTGGGACCTTTCTTAAGCCCACGTATCTGTTGGCTCACAGTCTAGTTTTACAGGTCGCCTTGAACCCCATTGCAAATTCCTCTAATTAAGAGAAACCAGCGAAGTAAGGTGAGCCTATGTGTGAATTTGGTTTCCGAAATTGCAAAGCTCTTAGGCAGAAATCTTTTAGGCCGGCACCTTTGAGCTACGCAATTACATCACCAAATACACACATATTTATAAACTGCTACCATTAAACAGACGAGACGGACGTCATACCGGATCAATAACATAGCACACACGAGATGAGACTAACTGTTGTAAGGTCAACACACGTATATATAGTTATCAGTTTTTTCATGCGTAAATTGATAGCCGAGGGTTATTTATAGCCGAGTGTATCAATTACATGGGTTCCCATGAAATTGATAGCCGAGGATTACAGTGAAAAACACATGTTGTATAGGTATGTAAATTTGTTTACTGCACCAATATAAGAAAATTAATTATTTTTTAAAAATTATTTATAATGGTGCTGTAACATTTCCTCCGACTTTATTTCCAAGTTTCACCCTAAATTTATCCCAATCAGTACACTCAATTTTGGGCATGGTGGCGTGCGCCTTGATTCTTATATCATTTTTTAATTCTTCATATCTCCCCATTTCTTCCACCACGGATTCAAACTCTAAATTTGATATTTTCTTATCGGCCAACGCTTTGGACACCATAACGTCGATGCTATTTTTCTTAGACCTAGCGAGAACGGATATTCTATCATGTTTTCTACTTTTTTTCTCGAGTATTCCAGATAAAACGGTAATTCCACTCAAAACCCCTGCAAGTGTAACCGTTACAATTGTAGATAGCGTTGCAGCAGTTCCCGCACCACTCATTACAGATAAACTTGCCAGCACCGTACTAGATGCTTCAGCTATGTTCGCCGCGCGCTTATATTTGTTAGCGTGTCTTTTTCTATTTGCACATTCTCTAACTAAAATATCCTGCATAGCGACGATATTATTCAACCTAAAATCTGAACTTCTTTCGTTAATTGGATACAGTGTTGATGTAGTGGTATTGAGAGTTGGATACAGTGTTGATGGATCGGTATTGACAATTGGAAGCGGTGATTCGTTCATATTTAAATTTTACAAATTTAGTTCAATATATTAGTATTTACAAAATAAGTTCAATTAACAATGAGACAATAGTGGAAGAACTCTCTGGGTCACCGATTTTCGTAACAAAGTTAATAACACTACCTTTGTAAAGTCTAATTCGATCATAACCGGAGAACGAAACCACCGTCGAACTATCTCCAGAGATTTTAGTGACTCCAACCCCCGTTCTTCCCCATCTACTACAAGATTTATCGCGACCGCGCCCACAGGTTTACCACTAGCATTAACCGAGCAGACCGCCATTTGGATAACTTCACCTGCAGCTGTCATAGTGTATCCCCCACATTTATTACTCGCTTTGGCACCGAACGAATATTCATAGTGCCCCTCAACCAATGGGCCCCGCTTCTCAGCCCAAACTGTTATGACACGTTTTGGCGTTTTCATTGTTCGCACTATTCCGGCAAGCGCACTGTTTGCGTTATATGCCTCAGTACGAATCTTTCCAGAGGTATCCTCAAGAGATTTGGTCGCGGCTATACGATCATGTTTCAGTTTATCGGAAGCTTCGGTTATCTTTCCGTCTAGTTCGGTAAGTGCCGCTTCTCTGCTGAGAGAGTCCTCTAAGCGCAACGCATCATAAGTCTCCGTAATGGTCGCCTGGTGGCCTTCCAGGGCTTTTTCAACACCCAACCGGGCCTCTTTTTGAAATTCGGTTATTTTCCCGTCTAGTTCAGCAACCGCCGCTTCTCTGATGAGAGAGTCCTCTGAGCGCAACACCTTCGCAAGGGCTGCCTGGTGGTCTTCTCGGACCCCCTCAACCCCCAACCGGGCCTCCTTTCGAAATTCGGTTATTTTTTCGTATAGGTCAGTAAGTGCCGCTTCTCTGTTGAGAGAGTCCTCTGAGCGTAACGCCCCATAAGCCTCCGCAATGGCCTCCTTGTGGTCTTCTCGGACCCCCTCAACCCCCGATCTGGTCTCTTTCAGAAATTCGGATATTTTCCAGTCTAGTTCAGTAAGTGTAGCTTCTTTGCTGAGAGAGTCCTCTAAGCGCAACGCATCATAAGCCTCCGCAATGGCCTCCGCAAGGTTCACCCGGTGGTCTTCTCGGACTTTATCAATACCCGACCGGGTCTCTTTTCGAAATTTGGTTATTTTTTCACCTAGTTCGGCAACCGCCGCTTCTCTGATGAGAGAGTCCTCTGAGCGCAACACCTCATAAGCCTCTGTAAGGGCTGCCTGGTGGTCTTCTCGGGCTTTCTCAATACCCGACGTGGCCTCTTTTCGAAATTTGGTTATTTTTTTGTCTAGTTCGGTAAGTGCCGCATCTCTGATGAGAGAGTCCTCTAAGCGCAACGTATCATAACCGTCCGTAAGGGCCGCCTGGTGGTCTTCTCGGACTTTATCAATATCCGACCTGCTCTCTTTTAGAAATTTGGTTATTTTCCCGTCTAGTTAGGTAAGTGTCGCTTCACCGATGAGAGAGTCCTCTAAGCGCAACGCATCATAAGCCTCCGTAAGGTCCGCCTGGTGGTCTTCTCGGACTTTATCAATCCCCAACCGGGCCTCTTTTCGAAATTTGGTTATTTTTTTACCTAGTTCGTTTAGTTCCGTATGCGTTTCTTCACGACTTTGTGTATTCACAGCCAGTGCATATTCTCTAAGTTGTGATAGTAGACTCTTGTGAATCTCGTCCGTGGCCACCGATATAGTTCTATTGATCAAGGCTTTTGTTTTTTGGGTAGTTAAAAAGTCGCCCTCTGTCGGGATGAATCCCCCTTCTGTCGGTTCCAATTTCTTTGAATTTGTCACCCAATCGGAAGAACTACCTGGTCCGTATATACTCATAATGTTGATAATATATATTACGAACATGCGTTTAATTCTAATTTTCTTAAAATTAATTTGAAATTTCTAGGACGACCGAAATCGGGTAATCGCTCTTCAACTCTCGCCCTTTATCATCAAGAATAGAAATCTTCAACTCGTGGATATGTCCCGATTCCAAAACTTTCATCTCGGGGTGTGGGAAGTCTAAGGTCACAGTCTCGCCATAGAAACAGTCGCTGGCGGGCACAGTTTTCAGTAATGTGCTGGGAGCTCCGTCTACCGTGTTGTACGATGTGTTCACCCGATCCAGGTGTACCCTGAGAGTTTTCGTGAAGGCGAAGTTTCCTGGGGTATCGCCGCGGTGCTCGCCCACGGGGAAGACAAATTCCAACGGGTGCACAAACTCTTCATCCTCGTTGTAAGGGGGTGCATATTTAAATCCTAACATTGAGGCCAACCCCGGTGAGATCCATAAACGCTTCTCAACGGACAATGTCTCAAGCCCCGTGGCTTTTGAGACTGCGAGAGTGCCACTATCAGGAAACTTCGCCGCGATAAAAGCTTTGAGATCTCCGAAACCCCAAAGGCCAGGAAGTAATGCGGCACTTGTGAACAGAAGGCGTTTAGTCCCCACATTAATGGCGATACTATCTTGGCGAAATCCGGACTGGATAGACTCTAACGTTTCAACGTTTTTCCACCCGACCGTGAACGTGATTGATCTGAGTCCCACCCGGCGTTTTCCGCAGCAGTTGTCGATTGATTTTTGAAGTTCACAACTCTCTTTTTGAACATTAGTGATAGTAGCAAACATAATAATATCTTTCAATGGATACCCAACCATTTAGCTTTAACTCTAATGCAAAGTACGCGGTCGGAAGTAAATACACGCAAAAAGACGTTGTTAACCGCCTTGTACACCCAACTGTAACGGTTAGACCGGACAGCGGCTTTGCCACCAACTTCCCCGACATCTTTGAACAATATAGGCTGCCCAAGATTACTACGATGGAGGCGGTAAACGGGTGGAAAGCAACACCGATGCAGTCTTGGCAGAACCAAATAAATTTCGCTGTATGGTGCGCAACAGCCGGGTGTGGAGTTTCACATAAAGACCATCTGACATCCAAGAATGTCATGCTCCGAAGTGTCTACAACTTTCACGCGTATTATACTATTAGGAGGATTCTCAAAGAACTAGGTATTTCACTACCTCAAGACGACGCCTGGGATCCCATTTCCAACGCATACGACCGTATCGCGTTTGAAAGACTGTGTAACGAATTTAACGTTTCAAAAGACGAGGACTGGAGACAGAAAGCATTTCCTACCAGCACCGGCCTCGGGGACGTTCTCATTCGGGGCCAGTCCGGGAATTGGACGCAGACTGATTTTAGACACGATCACTCCGGTGACCACATCGTCAGTCGGAACGGACGCCGGGAATTTTTTGAACCCCCGCGACGATGACATTCGGGCCGGAAGTGTCTGGAGGTCGGCACTGTGGCGTGTTTTCTTGTAAAATGTTACCTCCGAAACGGGCTCACGTCGATTATATACAGCAGGCTGCTGAGGTTCAGGACGCGTGGGGTACATTTATGTTAGATACGGGTCTAGGGTTCACGCAGGCCGGGGTTACTCGCGTCAACGACTCCATTCGCACGTACGTCTGGGCCATCCTCGGCGCACAGAAGCAAACTCGCAGTTCTATACTGGGCACGGGAACAGCGTTTGATGCACAAAAACAATTCTTGGCACTTGTAGAGGACGCCATCTCAGCTAGGGTGGACCTGGAGAAGGCCATCCAGAATAGGTCTTTATATGGCGCCGAGCAATATGATACTACGAGACGACCCGGTTGACGGTTACAATAATCAGATCGTAATCGCCACCGCCAATCAAAAAATCGGCCACAACGGTAACGTGAACACGGATATGATCAAGCGCACCCCCAACATGATCGGGCGCGGAGTTGTAAATTCAAATAAATTTGAAAAAGATTACATAAAACCCCCAATTCACGAATTGGCCACCCCATCAAGTTCATTTGAACCCGTTGTTTCACCCACACCCCCAATTCACGAATTGAGTTCCCCCAATTCAATCGTCAACAGACCAATCGCGATTGGAGAAACACCAATCAATCGCAAATTGGGTGAAATTGGAAGCACAACACACGAGGAGGAGAAATTACGGCTCGTCGTCGCCCTCGTGGCGATAGGACTACTCACGCTTTGGTTGTAGGAACTTCCAATCTCGATTGGTGGCAGAGAATAGTAGGAGACCGGCGATTGCCACGATTAAAGCCCAAGTATTATTGGCGAGCCATCCGACCGTTTTTGATAATATTGATAACAAGTAAGAAACGATACTTCCGATCAGTCCAGGTAGTGCGGCAGCCGCCTTTCCAGCTAATTTAGTTAGAAGATTGGCGAGGGCTTTTAGTTGTTTTTTACCCACTCCTTGGCTCCACCGGATGGCGCGGGTGCTGGTGGTGGCGTGGGTGGTGGCGCCGCACCACCAGTGAAAGCTAGAACTATGGTTGATATAGTCATGCCGACAAGCTGCGAGGATGCTGCTATCGTGACGCCCTGCTCTCTGAACAGAGTGCGAAGACGCTCACCGAGTGTCGTGTCCTCGTGCAGAACCCTCGATATTGTTTCGCGGATCCGACTTATTTGTGTGCGAAGAGCCTCACGGTTAGCCGAGGCGGCCTCCAAGCGAGCTTCTCTTTCGTCCCGCAAAGACCGCAGTCGTTCGGCGATCCGCTCGGTAGATTCTCTATCAACACCGGCTTCCTCCAGTTTTCTTTCTTCTAGCGCGATATGTTCATCCAGCGCCGTGAGTTTGGAGAGGTTAAGGACCAGTTCGCCCCGGACCGTTTGTAGAGCCTTATCGAGTCCACGGCGTTCGCGAAGAGGTAACGGTGGGTCATCGTTGAGTATTTCCCCCAATTGCGATTGGACGCTGAACGTGGTCTCCATCGTGTTAATAACGTCGGTGGCTATTTGAGGGACCTCGCTGAGCTCGACCGTTTCTATCGCGGTGGCCGTCTTCGCCATAGTTTCGTCGGTAGACTGTAGGGCCTCTACAGCGCGGGCCGGTATAATTGTTTTACCCCTCTTCCAATCCGTGAATCCTAGTTCGTTCCTTATGAATCGGCCACCGCCCGGGTTTCCGGCAATGGTGATCAGTGCTAGGGGTTTACCGGTCCTCGTGTTGACTATTGGGAGATTTGGTGCTGCTTTTAGTCGCAATCTACCGTTCAGATCAAATTTGAACTTGGAGTAGTCGCGACCGACAGAGGGGACCAGACCTTTTTCTGCTGCCAAATTGTTGTAGTAGTCGTTTACAGCTCCCTCAAGTAATTCCTGACTTTGACTAGTGGTAGCGCCACCTAATCCACCCAATTGTGATTGGATTGGAACTGGAGTCTCTATGGTGGGTGTCGCGAGGGAATCCTCGAAATTATCATCATCATCACCATCGAGGTAATCGTCTCTGCCGATTTCATCCATGTCAACATCGTAATCAGCCATATTAATTATGTATTAAAGACAAAACCATACGGGTTTAATAGTTTCAATAATTTTCTTAAAATTAATTATGTCTTCGAGTCAATACGGTCGCAAACTCAATCCATACCGCAGACTGCGTGAGCCCCTCGGGGCAAAAGGCGTGAGACAGAGTGTCGTTATTACGAACAACCCATCGACGATCGACAAGAACCAGCAGCTCTTAGTCCGCTTCCCCAACCTCGGAACTCACGACGTCATTGTGCCGGGTACTGTTCGCCTCGCTTTCACTATTTCGCTAACGTCGACGGACGCGGACCGAACCGTCGTTCAGAACCTGGGTAGCGCCATAGTCAAGAAGACTATGATAAAGATTTCTGGTAATGAGGTGATGTCGATCGACGACAGCGACGTTTACCATTGCTATCAGGACCTGTGGAAGACGGCACAAGAGCGTGAAAACGCTGTCTATCAGGGTATTGACACCAGCAAAAATAAGAACGTAACCAAACTTAGAATCGGGCTGCTAACAAGGCAGATAACAACGTGAGTGACAACGCGGTCGCGGGCGTCTTTACGGTACAAACCGCTTATTTTTCACATCCCTGCTCGACTTTGAGTTGCTGGAGAGCCACATGCCCTACTATCAGAGTGGGCTTTTTAGGCTGACCGCCTCAAATACGAACTAACGTTCAACGACTACGGCCGAGTTCTCATAGCCAGCGACATGTTATCGACGTATACCAATCGACAATGTTTGCCTGGAGTACGACATGGTCACGATGCCCGAACTCGCGCGATTGATCAGAACCCAGTACGCCGGGCGCGTTGCCATACTTTACGACCGATTTCTTCGCCATCGCAAGATGACGAAAGACAAAGGCGACACATTGTGGAATATAAATGTCAACGTACCCGCCCCGCTCGATGAAAGGTATACTGATGTTGTTTGAGGATGCTCGGTTCGCGTTCGGTGCTAGAAAAACCGACAAATTCTATAACCCCAAAATCACGAAGGTAGAGGTGACGATCGAGGGAGTCCCCAATCAACTCTACAGCGCGGGTCTTCGCGCGCACCAGCAGTGGGACGAAGTAAGAAAGCAGTTTGCTGCCGGCTCTAAGCGCTCTCCGGAGGTTGCAGCAGTTGCCAAAGACCTGCATCTCTCGGCCGTCTCCCTCGCGGAGTTCCTGAATACCAAATACGCGTTATGGCTAGACATGCCAGCCAGCGGCGACGACCAAATACACGGCAGCGGACGCCAAGTTGAGAACGCTAGCGAGGGTGTGACGATCCAGATAACCAAAGAGGCGGACGGAGCCGGGCCATTGAACGTGTACTTATATATAATTACAGACGCACAACTCAACATCGAAGATGGTCGATACGTCTCAGCACTCTAATAAATCTAAACGATTTATTAATAAAAAAAAAAAAAAAAATCATCTAACGATTAATAATTAATAAATTTGATAATTCTAAAGAATTAAATTAATAAAATTAGCAATCAATACCAATTCACGATTGGAGATGCCCACTCTGCCATAATATGTGGGCAGACAGGATGTGGAAAAACGGTTTTCATCCTAGACTTGCTCGAGGGCTCCTACCGCGATGCCTTTCGTCATATTGTGATCCTGTGTCCCACTGTGCGGCACAACGATACTTATCAGCGGCGCCCGTGGATATGGACCGACCCTGAGGTATACTTTATTGACCCCGGTGATAGGCTTCACGATTGGCTGCGTGGTTTATACCAAAAATTCCAGGGTGAGCCCACCCTATACGTGATTGATGATTGCTCAGCCAAGGCGGCGATGACCAAAAAGAAGGACATGCTCTCCGAGCTCGCATTTTCTGGCCGCCATGCTAGGCAAAGCGTATGGATATCCACTCAAAAGTACAACGCCGTCCTCAAGGATCTGCGCGAGCAAACGAAATGGGTCGCCCTCTTTCACTGCAAGGACCGAGACTCATTCGATGACTGTCTTCGAGAGAATGACGTTATCCCAACGCGCGAGGAGCGCCTGGAGGTTCGACAGATGCTTTCGGAAACTAAGCACGCCAAGCTTTTGCTAAAGACTGATCAACCAACTGCTTACGAAGTTATCAATTAATTAATTAGCAATTACTTAACGCTCGTTAGTAATTGCCGAGTAAATGCTTAACAATTAATTTTATAATTTTCTTAAAATTAATTAGCAATTACTGAACAATGCTGAACAATGCTGAACAAATGCTTAACAAATGTTGAACAAATGCTGAACAATGGTTAACAATGTTAACAATTTGGTGCTCCGCTGCGAGCTTTGTTGCGAGCATAATGGTGATCATAAGTATCGGGTGGTGCGCTTGGCAATATGTTAAAGTGATGAGACTTGTTAGAATAGTTAAATTAGTTTTGAAAAAAATGAACTGCGACGAACTTCTCGATCAGCTAATGGAAGAAACCTCAACTCCGACTGCTGACATCCTGAAAGATAATGATCCGACGGAGCAATCGGGGTTGACAATCGCGATTGGGGCCGATACGAATGAAAATGCGGCGCGACGAGAGCGGCTAGCTGCGCTGGTTGCTGGGGGACAATCGGAGCATTATCTCGGTAGGCGTCTCTCAGTTTTTCAGGTGGATAAGATGTCAGATGCGGAGATTGATAAAATGTATGCGCGATACGAATCTAGGTTAGGTGCGGAGATGACAAAAACTCTCGGATCGGCGGCTATTCATTTGTACGCAACCGCCGTTAGTATACTTCTCCCTATACCAAACACCGCGGGGTTGATTGACGATCTAGAGCCTGACCCTTTTATAGGTCACACTCTTAGAACAGCCTGCTGCTCAATTTATCACAAGTTTGGAATGTACTTAGCTCCGCTGACAACCGCGTTGACCACGGGTAAACACTGTCAATTTGGACATATATGCCCACGAACTATAAGCCCTAATATTAATGATGACACAAGACACACCAGCGAGAGTGACAAAGTTGAACCCGATTGCTCCAACCCAATCGAACCCGAGTGTTACTCCGCCACTGGATGACATACGGCATATAAAAAATCCCAAAAGACAGGCAGCTGGGCGGGCGGCGGCTGCCACCCGAAAAGTTAAACAAGATAAAATACTCGCCGAGCTTCGAGATTGGGGTTGCAGCCAATTAGTGAATTGATGGGGACGGAGACAACAAAACATCTGAAGACAGAGTTGAGTACAACAACACCCCCAATTCACGAATTGGAAGCACACTCAACACCCAATACCAACTGCCGTTGGAGTTGGGCGAATCCGATTGAACCCAAATTCGTGAATTGGAGTTGGGTTGTTGGTGGTGGTCTGGCAGTTGTTGGTGCCCTGTGCGTGTGGAAATACCCCCTATTATCGAAAAAACAACCAGCCAGTGTTCAGAAGAAAGTTACGAAACACCAATCGCGATTGGATGCGCCCCATTTAAACATTGATCGCGACCCCTTTTATATGCAATAATTATAATGGCTGAACAAGATGGTAAAATGTTAGTGAATGCGCTTTATCACGCCGTGGTGATATCTGGTTTCAGTATCGGGTATGCTCGACTATCAAAGATGGCCCTAGGAGGACCCGCTCCCAAATTGGACTTTACTGTGAGAGACGTAGGGCTCGCGACCTTAGATGTAGCGGCCGCAGTTTGGACCCGAGATTATCTAGTTAAAGCTGGAATTCTACAAGTTAATATATGGAAATAAATGGCTTCAATCGCAGTAATAGTAGGTGGTGCGCTTGTAAACGCATTGGCGTTCAGCGGTAGCAACTTTATATTCTCTAAAATGAAAAGCCCGAACGTGGATGAGGAGCGTAAGCGTCACGATTTAGCTGTAGAACAACTCAATAGCGCAAAGGAAACGTGGTCGAAAAAGCGAACCGCTCATCTGGACTGGGTCAATGAAGAGCTTCGACGTGAAAATCACGCCGCGCAAACTTTTCAGAACGTTGAAGAAGCCAACCGCGAGTACGTGCTGGCATATCCGCACAAAAGTCTAGATCCAATGGATCGCGAGCCCCAACTTTCAGATTTCTATGTACCGTCAGAGCCCCAAAAAGACCGCGAGATCGCGTTCATCGTCGTGGGAATGGGTGTGGTGGGTCTCGTCGGCTACTATATCCAATTTAGATTTTAATTAATTAATTTTTTATTTTATTTTATAAAAATATATATATAGAACGATGTTAGTTGACGAACCTTATTACGCTATGATCGATGTAGGCTACACTGCCCAAAAACATCGTATAGCTGGTGCAAAGAGTATGATTCGTCTGGCCCGAGATCCTCTCGAGAGGTGGCGCGAGGATGAAAAAGCGGCCACCCTTTTCGCAAAGCGGATGTTAGAATCCTCCACCAATACTGGGGATTGGACTCCTTCATCCAATCTCGATTGGGAGTTGAGGGATGAATTAGATTCCTCCGAGTTCCTTCAGAACTTAACCAATCGCGATTGGACTTCCAACAAAGGTTTATTATTAACGACGCAGTTACCGGACGAACTGGCGAGGGCATGTTGGAGATTGTCCGATATATTAGAATACTTCGCATACGATGAACACGCGCAAACTTGATACCAAACTAACGCGCAAGCTGTCGAATACATACTATAGCCCACGTGGCTACTGGAAGGGACTCGCGGCCATCAAGAACCTCGCGGCGGCGACCAAGGTTTCAGAAAACGCTGTCAAGGAATGGCTCAAGAAGCAGGCCATCTGGCAGATCTATTTACCCGCGCCTCACAATATTCCGCGCCCGAAATTCGACGTGCCGGTGCCGAACCAAGTTCACCAAGCGGATCTCCTGTTTCTCCCTCACGATCGCGTCGGTCACAAAACGTACAAGTACGCACTGACAATCGTTGTGACGTAGCGAGTCGTTATAAGGGGGCTGAGCCGTTGGCCACTAAAGAGTCTAAGGAGGTGGCCGAGGCTCTTTCCCGAATATATAAGAGGAGTCCTCTCAAATGGCCGAATCTTCTCCAGGTCGATCCCGGCCGCGAGTTCATGGGCGCGGTCTCTCATCTATTGTCTAAGCACAAAGTTTCTATCAGACGCGGCCACGTCAACATCCACCGGGACCAGGGGATCGTGGAGCGGTTCAATCGAACCCTGGCTGCGAGGCTGTTCGGACACCAATATGCCAAAGAATTTGTAGACCCTCATTCGCGATCGACCGAGTGGGTGGCCAGACTGCCCGCCGTGGTCTCCGCACTGAACGGAGAGGTGACCAGATTGATAGGTAAGAAGCCCGTAGTCTAAAAAGATCTAAAAAGGTGACGAGCAAGCCCTCTGCCGTCTCGCGCGGACGACCCGTTGGTTTAGAGGAGCAGCAATCGCCGATTGCGCTTCCATCGGATGTTGACGTCCGGTACCTCTATCAACCGGGAGAGCTCGAAGGTGGCAGCCGCCGCGCGACTGATCCCGTGTGGTCTCTGAATGTATATCATCTGGATCGCTCTATTACCAAACCCGATGAGCCCATGCTCTATTATTTGGCTGATGGTCCATCTCGCGGTTTTGTTCGCGAAGAACTTCTTATGGTACCTTCTGACACCCAGCTGCCCCCGATTGCTTAAATAAAGAGAGATTCTGTATGTATTCCGTCTGGTAACACGCGTCTTTTATCGTAGTACGCCGAGAGTCCTAATTTTTGTTGACAGTACGTTTTCATAACGCCGTCTTTCATTTTAAATCCTCTATTTTGTGTGTACTCATCTATAATGGTTTTCCATCTTCTGTAGTTTCACTTAGTATCGTTTATATCCTATCCCAATTTAAATTGTTAGTTCTCTTGACATTCCTTTCGCAGAGTTTTTATTAATTAATTTGTTCCAAATTATCTTTAGAATTAAATTTTTTTACGAAATAACACTTACTAGATAACGCTATCGCCCTATCTCCGCTGAATTCCATTTTGAAAAGTCCTGGCTCTCTTTCGCTCCATTTATCCCAAGCCAACCATTTATTTTTTTCTTTTTCAAACTCGTCTAGTAAGTTAGGTCTAATCAATTCCTCTATCGTTTTTCCACTAACTCCTATATACATACTATCCGTGTTCATCTGTATTAATTCAAAGTCTTCTCTTTTTACGTATTTGTCTAGAAATTCGTAGTAAAATTCCAACATTCTCAATTTAGCTTGTGGATAAACCGATATTCCACATTGGAAGGGGCTCTTTATTGCACACCGGGGTTTTCGGGAAGATATTTCGTACGCATCTCCTATCTCTTCCAAATCATCAAAGAATGCAGATCTTAACGCTTTGTCAACACAGGTTTCGTCTTGTGTATATGTCGTATTTAAATGTCTCTCTTTTGCCTCTATCATTTTTCCACAACACGAATTGCCTAATAATTTCATTATATCAGCTACTGGTTTCTTATTTGGTTCTACATCGCCTGTTCGTCTTGCGGCTGTAACTTCTTTTGCGAACCATTCGAAGGGTTTACCACTAATATAATCTATAACACGATGAACTCCCGTTATTTCTAGGCCGTGTTTTAATTTTAAATACCATTTCAATAGTGGCGCGTACAGCAGTACTTTGGTGGCCGACATAGATCCCACCAATTTTCTTCCATTTCCTCTAGTTCTTCCAGTATCTTCCAAATATTTTATCATGTGTTCTGGAACCTCATCAACATCTACTTCTCAGTTATAAAAAGTGGAGACATTTCAGAAAACTTATCTTTTAAGTTGTGTGAACTTCTATATCCACCTCCGCAAACCCAAACCAGTCTCCAGATAAAACTCTTTTACAAAACAATTTTTAATAAATTTAGGATTATGTGGGGTATCTATATGGTGTATAGTTTCTCTCCCACACGGTATATCTTTATTTAACGTAGATAAAATATAACGCGTTTTGCATCATACCCACCCCAAAATAGCATTGCAAGGTTTGTTAATTCCATTTGATCCAAATGAGGAATTAGATCTAATATTTGAAACACCGGCTTCTGCATAGCGTGTAATTACGATTGATGGACCCCCGACTAGAGCGTCTTTCATCATTTGTATGTTTCTTCTTTTGGTGCATATAGAGCCCGTCCTCCGTATAGATTTTTGTTCTTTAATGGTTCCTCTCAATAAATATTGTATAGCCACACCCGGTAATGTTACCGCATCTTTGAAAATATCCACACCTCTGTGTTTATAAAATTCACACATTTTTTCCACCGCTTCTAGGAACGGTGCTAAATCTAAATCGTTATAATATTTCAACCAATCTCTGAAAGTTTTCATATTCTTTTCTTTGAAAATTAAACATTTACTTAATTCTGTTCCATCTAGTAACATTTTCCCAGATAGTTTGGAATACCAATTCTCTATATCCGGTAGTCCTGGGTAATCCAGTTTGTCTGAAGAATCGAACCACTCGTAAGGAAAGAAAGATTTCTGTCCTTTGCATTCGTAGGCTTTTATCCAACTATCATAACTTACACCAGGTCCTAGATAAAGTATTACATCAAGAAATCTAAACTCTGGAGTAAATAGAAATATTGTTGCGTTTGCACGTTTTCCGACCATTACTTTCTTTGTTGTTGATGCCAGTTCGCCTACTAGGTATTTCTTTATTAAGTTTATCTCGTACTTACTGCTGTTAAAACCTATAACCGGTACTTGCTCTATCCACTGTTCGATCTTGGCGATTTGGTTTTTACGTAAATGTTCTGTATTAAACCCATATCTTGACCACACTTCTTCTCGTATAGCTTTTCCCCTGACTTTCAAATCAAATTCTACGATTTTATATAATGTTTTGCAGGATCTTTATCACAAATATGAGTTACTGTTCCTGAGAAATTATCTCCTATACTAACGCTTACCGGAACGTGCTCAGCTTCGTACTCTAAACTATTACCTAGCGTTTTAAATTCTGGGTTGAGATACGCCTCAAGATCATATACTATCTGATATGGATAAAGAGTAGTGTCGCAACCGATCTTTATATCTTTACCCGTTCTTTGGAATTCGCATTCCCACATAACTACTAGGTTGAATTCTTTGCTTCTTCTAATAAATGTATCTCTTCTCGTAGTGGATGCACGTTCTTTTTTTCTATGCTTTGCATGAATCTCGCACCCGTGCCAGTAACAGCCGTGATATTGATATACGGTATTGTTTTCTTGGCAGTATCCATCTACTGGAGCTCCTAAAATCCATATTTCACCCCCGTGTCCGCACTGTTCGTGGTGAATGTGAATTCCCTCCCGCTTTTCCACAGAATACATTCAATCGATCGCCCCATAACTGTTAGAACTTTTTGGGTAAAACGCTTTCTCGAACGACGAACGCGGGCGCTCTAAATAATTACCATCACATACTATTTTTGTCTCACCTTTCATACATTTTGGTCCGTGTCTCTTCATATTACTCGCTTTCGTGAATTTCTGTTTGCAATTATCGCAGGCGTAAATTTTAGATAGGTTTTTAAGGTTTTTATCAGAAATGCGTGATTATTAAACAGTCCTATTGTCATTGGTTTATTACCTATTTCCTTGTAGTGTGCTGGCACCTTTTTCAACCACCATACGTCACATTCGGTCGGTTGATATACTTCTATACCGATTTTAAAAAAATCTTCAACCTTTTTCAGGTCTGAAAAAGGAATTGGTGAAACCACATTATTACCGAAATATTGCTTACTAAATTCTCTCGCTTTGTCCGTACATCTGTCGGGTCTGTTACCTGTCATATGCATCGCTAAACATCTGAACAGACAAAGGTCGTCATTATACTTATCTAAAGAATACATACCTTTTTTATTCTTCAACCATTCTGGAAGTTCTCCTCCTGCTGCTCTTTGGATTGTAGTCCAAAATCTATTCCCCTACTGCCCTGTATTAGCTTTACGAAAACCTCTACCATCTTACAAACTTCCCACTTTGTATTCGGTCTGTCTATTTATTATCGGACATTTAATTCGTGTTTGCTCCTTATCTGACAGCCATTTTTTAACGGTTTTCATTGATGATAGTGGTCCGCTACCACCGAGATTTTTGTGAAATATTAGAGTTATAGGTTTTCCATTTTTAGTTTCCTCCATATGTTCTAGCTTGTAAGAATATGCATATCTCAAATAAAAATTGGTTGTTAGATATGGAGCAGTTATCGGACAATGCGTTCAGACGCGTTTAAATGTTTAATGTTTTTACGAAAGGATAATGTAACTACCCGTCTTCCATTTTCTACCTTTTCCAATGTTTCATCGTGAAGCCCCAATATTTCTTCACCTTTTTCCACTATCGCGCGAAATATAGATCTTTTATTTGGTATTTGGTCACCTGTGTGTCTAATTTGAGACAAATTATTTGTGCTTGAAGGTAATTCTTTAGAATTAATTACACTAGCCCTTAGCTCCGCAATACTTTCTTTTTGAATTATGTTACCAACTTCCTCCGCTAGTGAGAGGTCTTTAAATGCCCCTCTTTTATAGGCGCGGGTAAACCGCTTCATAAACACCTCATTCTTTGTGGCGTTTATCAGATTTGTTAACCCCCTAACTCTCAACCGTTTACTATAAGTAATCCCTAGAGATTCGGCTTCTCTTCTCAAACTTTCGATTTCTGGCGTTATCATATTTTCTGTAATATACTTTTTGTATAACCTATGAAATTTATCTGTTCAATTGGTCGTGAAAACATTATGTTTTTTTCACTTCCAATTGAATATAAACATATACATATATATATAAAAATACATATATAATGGAGTGTGAGACTTGTTGTAAAACGTTTACGCGTAAAGACTATCTACGAAGGCATCTAGCGAGACGTAGAAAGTTTCCTTGTGTCCCCCCACAATTTCAATGCCCCAGATGCCCTTGTAAATTCGTTAGTGCCCAAACTCTTTGTAGACCATTAAGCAACGTACGCTTGTCCTAGTGGCTAAAGGTAAAGGGAACGTGGTAAAACTAGAGCTGGAAGGAAAATTTAGTTGCTGATCTGCGAAATAAATTAGCTATATCGGAGGAGAAAAATGAGGAATATAAACTATTGTACTTGCATGAATGATTTCTACTTTTTTCAAAAGTCAATTACCAATATAATTGGGACTCCCTCTTTACAAAATTATTTTCTCCATAAATTTGCTGTAGGGAGACAATTTCATCGTTAACCAATCTTTGGATTTTTCGGGGGTGGTGGGGGACAATTTCCTCGTTAACCAATTTTTGATTTTTTCGGGGGTGGTGGGGGTATTATAGAGGGTTATAAATGATATCACGGTAGGTGGTATCATTTTGACTCCCTATATACTACTCCTTTAGTAGCGGTTTTTTGGTTTTCGGTGCAATTTTTATTTCTCTGTATTTCTGGTAGTTTCTAAACATAATTACGGAAATGTTAACAAGTTTACAATCCCTGCTATGCGTTATTAACCTTAAGCTTTCTAATGCACTCTATCAATATCACGCAGTCTGATTGGCTGATGGTCATACATTACAGGTATATCACTGTTGATGAACGGTCGCAAATTATTTCAATATATACCCTAGGGCACTTCACCCACGTATGATGAATATATTCCTACGCCAATACTCAGATCGAATTCCATCAATTTACCCTGCCACTAAATTACCAAAAAACGTGGGAAAATGTCCCAAGTGGTATGCTGGAAAATGTCCCAAGTGGTATGCTGGTATTATTGTCAAAGACACAGCTGGCTTGCATCTGAAGAAACGTCCTGGTCCGAAACGGCATGGTGACCTGGTCCGAAAGTCGCATGATCCGAAGTGTCCCAATTATTGCAAATTTCTCACCGTTGATCACGTTTCATTTGTTTTGGCAGTAATAGATCGTTCACACAAAACAGAAAGTATGTATCCTGTGTAAGTTTGCATCTCAAACGATAGTATATCACGAATGAATAGAGAAGGTATTACAATATTTATCAAGATCAGGAAATTTGACAGACAGCGGCCATTGAAATGTTGTTGCTAAGAGATCGCCCCGCAGGGAAGTAAAAAGCGCAAAGTAGTAAATTAGGCAATTATAATTATAATGATGAATTTATTGCTTTCATTATTGAAAAATAATGAAATCAGCAACATAAATGTATACACATTCATGCCAAAATTGCTAATATTTTGTCATTTTATTAGAACTATTTTCTTCGTAAAAAAATGAGTTGTGTTCGGTATGACCTGCGCAACCATCTTGCACTCCGGTACGATTTCCCAAACAAGGCTCGATTGCAAAACAGTAGATGAGTGCATTAGAAATAGGTTAACATAATTGTAATACAGTTAACGATATAATGGATATCATTGATTGCATTCCTTTTCTGTGAAATATTTATTCGGTGATGTTTAGTACTTTCAATTCGTAATATCTCATTTGTATTACATGTATTCATACCATTACTCATATTGATAATATATGATTCTGACTGGAGAAATGGGACTTAAGGGTTTTGCGACCAGTGTAGATCCAGATTAGTCTGATCAGGATCTACACTGTTCACCATTACATCAATCAAATACCAGTGTTGCTTCCAACAAGCAATATATCGTTAACAGGCTATAGGAGTGTCCTATTTGATCAGGAGCTATACTGGTCACAATTCCCATAAGACAAATTTCTCCACTCACAGCCACACATATGGAAATCCAACTTAGAGAAATTACACTGTAATATATATCATTTCATACACATTGTTTTAAAGTCACTCTTTTTAATAAAAAGAGTGACGTTAAAACAATGTGTATTAAATGTGCTTCCCTTCGGAGGTTATTTGAAATTACTATATCATTTCAGGTATTAACATTGGATTGGCCATGTGGATTAAATCTGCGCTTAACTATTTATTCGTGGATGATTGTGCGCCGGGCCTCATAAACTGTAAGTAGATACGGTTGAATGTCATGTGAAGTCAGTCATTTCAGCTTTTGATATCAATAAATACATTTGATTTATTGATATCAATACATTGTAATTCGATTTATTGACATCAGTAAATCGAGTTATTGATATCAATAAATCAAATTATTTCGAAAAAAAAATACGTTTCATTTATTTATATAAAGACTTTGATTTATTGATAGCAACATATCTATTATTGACATCAATAATCGAATTATTGATATCATAAAATGTATTTAGTGATGTAAAAATATATTGATATCAAAAAATCTAATAATGGATATAAAACAATACGGAATAATTCCAGCACAAAAATATTTACACAATTCCCTAACATTTGATTGGCTTGTAGCAAGTCTCTGTCTAAAATTTATATCCCAGTAAACTCCCACGCCGAACTACTTTCCGTAACCGTGAGGCGCAGTTAAAATAATTCTTAAGAAAACGGAAAATAAACACATTTTCTTGATGAATTTATTTAAAATGCTGGAATTATAAGGAATGAATGGCCTTTTTGTGGAATTTATCGGGGATATAAACTTGGAAAAGTCGCGGGAATACTGGACGAGGCCTTAAAAAAATTACAATTTTCGAAAAAAAATCAAAAAAAAATCAAAAATCTTTTTTTTTTCTTTTTTTTCGAAAATTGCACGGTAAGTTTTTATCGCTTCGTCTCCAGTATTCCCGCAACTTTTCCAAGTTTATATCCCCGATAAATTCCACAAAAAGGCCATTCATACCTATAATAACAGTAAAACGGCACAATTGGAATTAGTGATATTAGATAATCGAATTACTCATATCTATAGCCAACACAAGTCAAATGAGGATTGTGGCGATCACACACTTTAAGCAGACCAAATCGTTTGCATACCACAGAAAGTGCAACAGCCCATGGTTGTGCTATTTATACATGTATATGAGACACGCCATGTTTTTTGTACCTTGGGACATATGCGTAATTTAATTAAATACGTTTACAAGCTTTACAATATTTTTCATAAATAAAGTAAAAAGTTGACAAAGTTTTCAGAGTACATTCCGCATATAATTCCGTATCTACTCTAAAAGTTTTGTCAACTTTTGACACCATGTACTGAAAATATTGTAAATTTTGTAAACGTATTTCATGAAATTACGCAGATATCCGACGGTACAAAATCACATGGCGTGTCTCATATGGATATGACTGGAATATAAACGCAATACGTTGAACAATAAATGTAATTATCCCGTCAACACAGTGCGTATGTGCCGTGAAACACGGTGCCGTGAAACATTTTTGATATCCTGTCAATACGACCTAATCACTGCGTATGAATATGTGCGGTGGCTGGGTTTATATTTTTGACTTTTACAGCCATTTGTAGGTGTTGACGGGATAAATAGAATAGTAGGTTAGTGCCGTGAATGGTAAAATTATCTGGCGTGGCAGGAAAACGGGATGTGCTCGGCAGAGCCTCGCCCATCCCGTTTCCTGAGCCTTGCCAGATATGTGTTCCCATTCACGGCACTAACCTACTATTATTCTCTATATGTGTTTTCAGTACGACCCCAGGTAGTAGAGCAGATGGAACACAGAGTACAATCCATCTGTGAAGAAGAGTTCTCGAAAAATGAGTTTGACCATGCCCTCGCTGATATGGAAGCAGATTTGCTGGGAATGGAAAGTAACGGTGGTATGTGTTTTATGTTTATCTGACATGTTTATACTAAATTTGTACCACCGAACTCGGTGTTCATATTATTTTGTAATCTTTCCGCAATAATACAATAATTATGTTCAACAATTCTGCAAAACCCAGGAACCCACTTTTCCGACGTTTCGACACAAGGCCTTTATCCCTTGATAAAGGCCTTGTGCCGAAACGTCAGAAAAAAGGATAAAGGCCTTGTGCCGAAACGTCGGAAAAGTGGGTTCTTGGTTTTTGCAGAATTGTAGAATTGTTGAACATATTTTTTTGTTTGCATATACAGTGAAACCTCTCTCAACCGGACACCGAGATAATATATGTGATCTCATTTTGAGAGGTTTCTTGGTAACGCATCTCAGATAATAATGCATGTTCATGATTGCAAAAAGATATGTCCCAGAATGGTTATATGCCTGATTTACAGTGGAACATCTCTAAACTCCCAGGGTGTCCGGTTTAGAGAGGTTTCACTGTACTGACTGTAACCATTTCAACCATACAGACCTGGGCCCCGTTTCACTAAACTTCGTATGACTAAAATGTTCGTAAGTGCAAAATTATGATAGTCTGTAAATTGCACATCCACACTGTTTTCTTGTAAACAATTATTGGATTTACATTTATTGAGCATAGGCTGCATATGCAGCCTATGCTCAATAAATGTAAATCCATCAATTAAAATTTCTAGACGATCATAAATTTGCGCTTACGAACAGTTTAGTCGTAATAAGTTTAGTGAAACGGGCCTCAGAAAGCCAACATCTGCGAACAGAGTAGCTCCGGATGAGTCGTAACAAGCCGTCTCATCAGGGGTTCGTTTCACTAAACTTCGTAATACTAAAATGTTCGTAAGTGCAAATTTAGGGCCGTCTGTAAATTTCAATTGATGGATTTACATTTATTGAGCATATGCTGCATATGCAGCCTATGCTCAATAATTGTAAATTCAATAATTGTTTACAAGAAAACATTGTTATATGTGCAATTTATATGTGCATAATGTTATACTGACGAACATTTTAGACGTACGAAGCTTAGTGAAACGGCCCCCAGGACCTGTTCTACTGTATTGGCGATGTTCTACTGTATTGGCGATATTCTACTGTATTGGTGATGTTCTACTGTATTCTACTGTAGTGTCGATGTTCTATTGTATTGGTGATGTTCAACTGCATTTGTGATGTTCTACTGTATTCTACTGTACTGGTGATGTTCTACTGTATTTGCATGTTACCCTATTGGTGTTCTACTGTATTGGTGATTTTCTACTGTATTGGTGATGTTCTACTATATTCTACTGTATTGGCGATGTTCTACTATATTGGTGATGTGCTACTGTATTGGTGACGTTCTACTGTATTCTACTGTAGTGTCGATGTTCTATTGTATTGGTGATGTTCTATTGCATTTGTGATGTTCTACTGTATTCTACTGTACTGGTGATGTTCTACTGTATTTGCATGTTACCCTGTTGGTGTTCTACTGTATTGGTGATGTTCTACTATATTGGTGATTTTCTACTGTACTGGTGATGTTCTACTGCATTGGTGATGTTCTACTGTATTCTACTGTATTGGTGATGTTCTACTGTATTCTACTGTACTGGTGATGTTCTATTGTATTTGCATGTTACCCTATTGGTGCTATACTGTATTGGTGATGTTCTACTATATTGGTGATGTTCTACTGTATTGATGACGTTCTACTGTATTGTACTGTATTGGCGATGTTCTACTGTATTGGTGATATTCTACTGTATCGGTGATGTTCTACTGCATTGGTGATGTTCTACTGTATTCTACTGTATTGGTGATTTTCTACTGTATTGGTGATGTTCTACTGTATTGGTGGTGTTCTACTGTATGTGCAGGTTACCATATTGATGTTTTACTGTATTGGCGATGTTCTACTGTATTGGTGACGTTCTACTGTATTCCACTGTATTGGTGACGTTCTACTGTATTCTACTGTTTTGGTGATGTTCTACTGTATTTGCAGGTTACCAGGTGGATACTCAATGCATGATGCCTGACATGGGCGGACCTGACTACCCCGAAGTTGTCGAAATCCCCGCCACTGATGACCCGTCTCCTGTCAAGCGAGATAGTGACTACGAAAATCTCCTATCGGAGTTGAAGACTCGCATTAACAAGGTTGGTGTAGCCTCGGAAAACTCACTCCGAGCTCTACCATATGAGACACGCCATCGACGTAATATCATGAAATACGTTTACAAACTTTACAATATTTTCCGTAAATGGCGTCAAACGTTGACAAACTTTTCATAGTACATGCGGAATATAATTCCGCATGTACTCTGAAAATGTTGTCAACTTTTGACTTTATTTATGAAAAATATTGTAAATTTTGTAAACGTATTTAATGAAATTACGCAGATGTCCGAAGGTACAAAATCTCCTGTCGGAGTTGAAGACTCGCATTAACAAGGTTGGTGTAGCCTCGGAAAACTCCCTCCAAGCTGTACCGTATGAGACACGCCATCTACGTAATATCATGAAATACGTTTACAAACTTTACAATATTTTCCGTAAATGGCGTCAAAAGTTGACAACATTTTTAGAGTGCATGCGGAATTCCGCATTCCGCATGTTCTCTAAAAAATTTGTCAACTTTTTACTTTATTTATGAAAAATATTGTAAATTTTGTAAACGTATTTAATGAAATTACGCAGATGTACGAAGGTACAAAATCGCATGTCGTGTCTCAATTACGTGGCTGTGACTGGAGAATGGCTCTTATGGGATTTGTGACCAGTGTAGTTCCAGATCAAATAGCACACTCCTGTAGTATGTAACCTGGTAGTGACCAATGTGGCTTGCTAGAAGCATTACGGACGTTTCATTGATGGAGTGGCGAACAGTGCAGATCCTGATCAGACTGTGCAGATGCACAGTCTGATCTGGATCTACACTGGTCGCAAAACCAATATATATACATAGCCCCATGTTTTCAGTCACATCCACATATGAGACACGCCATGGGATTTTGTACCTTCGGAGATCTGCGTAATTTTACTAAATACATGTACGTGTACAGAATTTACGATATTTTTTCAAATAAAGTCAAAAGTTGAAGAAAAAAAATCAGAGTACATGCGTCTTGAAAATTGTGTCCACTTCTGATGTCATGGACGGAAACTATGACATTTTCTGTAAATATATTTCCTGAAATTACGCAGATGTTACGAAGGTACAAAGTCAGATGGCGTGTATAAAACAGCATGTGAGACCGGTGGGCGATACGTATGTTGCGCCAATACCCGTTGGCCAGCTGGATATTGGCTCAGTAGGGGATTTCATCGAAATTGCTAATAAGCACTTTTATAGCTCGCCCTACTTGCTAAGCCAATCGCTGGACAACATTGTGTTTCACTTATTTCACATATTGCAACGTTTAACCCCAATAAGTTACATATTACTAGATTTAATGATGAACTGTACGACAGAAAATGGTAAGTCACAACTCGGATGGGACATTGCATTTTACACCTGGCTGAACTTTATGTATGTTATTGTTCACATATTGGATTTTTAAGGAACTAAATGCTGCGGTCGCTAGCGCTCCCTCGCATTTAATTCCTTAAAAATCCAATATGTGAACAATATCTTATACTTGTGTAGTTAAATGCATTTTGATGGAGTTAGCATTTAGTTGTATACTCAAATGCATTATGCCTCGTTTCTTATGAAATCAGTCAACGAGTTTAATAAATATCGTATTAAATCAATACAAATGTCGGAATATATATTTACATAAGCACAACACCATACATGGAATTATATTAATCACATAGCGTGTTATGCAGCAGTCACATTATTTACTAATTGAAGTATTTATTGCACTATTGTATTATTCTGTTTAATACACTGTGCCATTACACTCAGAAAAGTGACGTGGCCAGGTTATTGCCGATGGGGTACGATTTATATGTTCAATGTCCTCGACCACAGTGATACTAACCCTGAGACAGCTACAGGCAACAATTGCCGTTTGCTGTAGCTTTTATATCTTGCCTTATTTCTCAATAAAAACATGGTTTGACAGCACTTCAGAATCATTTCAATGGAAATGATTCTAAAGTGCCGTCAAACCATGTTGTAAATTATTCTAAAGTGCTGTCAAACCATGTTTTTGATGATATAAATGACATACTGAAAATAAAATAGCGGTGTAAGGGTTAAAGCTATAATTTACACATGTATTGTTCTTATTTCACTCAGAAAAACGCAAGTTAAAAGTAGTGAGAACGGAGCATTTCAATCTACGATGCAGCCGCAGCCAGGGATTGGGATTAAAATACAACGTAAACGTATGGGGATCTACTAATCGATAACTCGAATATCTAGGGTATGCGAGAGTTATCGTTCTTGGTCCTTGGAGGTAATACGTCTTCCCTTACCGTTACCGATTCCCGCGAAAAGGGGTCTTACGATCGTTGAGAGTTATCGTTCTCGATCATGGGGGGGTAATACGACTTCCCTTACCGTTATCGATTCCCGCGAAAAGGGGTCTTACGATCCTCTATAGACCGCCGTATACCTCGAAATATACGCGCGCGTATTCGTCGGTAATTGTCCGTTCGTCCGTCCGTCCGCGTGTTCGGTGACGTAACGCTCGAACGTTTTCGCGGGCAGCGAACGGGGTGTTACTATAGGTACCATCTCCCCGCGTTAAAGGGTTGTGCCAGGGAGGAGGAGGTACACGTATATAGTAAATTAACCGTATCGGTCGGTACAGGGAAACAAACCGATAAGGGCGTTCACCCGTATTATACCCGTTAATAGCGGACGACAATTTCTACCCGTATTCGATATACGGATCGATACCGTTGATGCCGGGATATTTAAAATATCACAATGGGTTAATATTCGCGTTATTGGCTAGAAACATATTTGTATTTAGCTTTAATAACAAGTCTCGACATGTTCAAACACGTTTAATTAACTGACGACCTAATAGCTATAAATACGGTACTTTTCCCGAGATTAAATCATTCTCGATAGAGGCTTCGCCGATATAGCAGAAGTCCTACTTTATAGACATTCTCAATTCGGATATAGATAGCGTCGCGGGTTATATATAGAGAAAAGTATATATATTTAAATTACAAGCAGCAAGATGTATTCCGTTAGCGGTACGTGTCGACTAGGAATCGATATTATACCCGTTTCGATATACCGCGGGTTTTCCCGTGACATAGGCGCTATCGATTCGTTGACTAACTAGCCAAAACATTCTCCGCTTTATGGCCGTAGGGAGCCGGTTTCGATTTCAATACGTCTTAAGTGACCGATAATCATATTGATACGGGATTTATACAAAACATTGTATAGAATATTTCAAAGAGAGGATTATGTCCGTAGTCGGGACATCTCGATTCGAACCGTACTTTATAGACATTCTCAATTCGCGAGATAGCGTCGATGACAAAAATTAGGACTCTTGTGGGGACGAACTTGTTGTATCATAGGAACGAATTGTTAAATTCGTGGGAACGAATTGTTAAATCGTGGGAACGAATTGTTAAATTGTGGGAACGAATTGTTATTTCGTCGGAACGAATTCATAAACAAAAAAATCCATGTCCACTGCGGGGCTCCGTAAAAATCTCGATTATGACCGTTTTCTCGTGAAAGTCACAATTATATTCAACAAAAATGCAGCCAGTAACCGCAATAGACCTATTATATGGTGCATCGTTATGGACACTCCGCTTGCTCGCGAAGCGTTAATGCTCAATTGTGGCTGCGATGACCTATGCGATTATTAGAAGAAGGCCAGGGGTTTCGCTGACTGAATGGCGATCAGTGCAGATCCTGTTGGCGTCCGTTTAGAGAGGTTTCACTGTAAATCAGGCATTTGATCGTTCTGAGCCACAGTCGTGTGATATGCGATCATGAACAGACATTATCACTTGAGGTAAATGACCAAGAAACAAAATAAAATCACATAATTATTTGCTTGGTGTCCTGTTTTGAGAGGTGTCGCTGTAGCTGAAATATACGCATTCCACTATGACGCCAATGATAAAATATTACTACAAACAACGGATCCACTCCCAATCCTCTATGATATGAATTATATACGTATTTACGATCGTTGAAACACTCATAATAATGCACAATGTTCTGCACAAAAGGACCATTGATTCACAATTCAACGGATATAGTAATTAAGTGTCCTATAGAGACGTGACTTACTTAGTCTCTGACGCAAAGTCTCAGGCAACAGTCGTGGATCCGCGGAAATCTGTGACTAGCAACGGTGGGGGCAAATAATTGTCAAGATTGCGTGCGATTAGTCGTTGGAAACCGTATATTAACACCATGCTGCAATGTTGTGTGCGATGTAGACGTTGGTCAGCATGCACATCTATGCCGGTTAAGCGGCGTGCATTCTGTATTATTTGATTATGCAATTTCATGAGCACGCTTTCTCGGTGCGCTGCGCTCAAATTCGAGAAATTTGACTATTCGAGAAATCCGTAATAATTAGTATATTTAAACAAAATGGTGGGCCGTTAAGCACCACTCCATTCCATTCCATTTTGCAGACTACTAGTATGGCCATGAACCAAACAACAACATTAACTCGATGTATGCATATTTTAATTGATCGTACAATTTTTAAATTTATCTAATCATCTCGTTATTTGGTAGCTGGCCTGACACTCGTACCATGGTATACTTTTATTTCATTTGCCACATTATATCATCTACCATGCTTGGCACTAATTGATACTATTTTGTGTGAATGGGCCGTTAAGCACCAGTCCATTCCATTACATTTTGCAGACTACTAGTATGGCCATGAACCAAACAACAACATTAACTCAATGTACGACAGGGACAACACGTATTGATACTGTTGCTGTCCGTTACAATGCGTGGACAGTATATACATGCTATATTACATGTACATCATATAAAATGAATTTTACGCGCTACGGACGAGACAGCAATAACAAACGTTATCAGTACTTTAAAGCACAGGATGTCAGATATGCCCGGAAAATGATGATTAATAAAACAGATTACTAAAATCATAATGTTATTGCGCATTTATTATGGTATTGATGAATACAAGTTTAACTATCCGTCAGCCGAAAACAATTTGGTAAAACTATGTAGTACTGACAAATAACTAGCATTGAGCTCGCTAGGTTTTCTGCAATCATGGTTTACTGAGTTAATTCAACTAGTAGATATATCTAGAATTGAACGTATTTACATAGGCGGTAAAGTTACCGGTCTAACCCGTTCAGTCTCAATTAATAGACTCGTCCAAGAAATTTGATGGGTATCACTATCGGAACGAAGAAAAATACAAATGATAGTTCTCGTATATAGAAAAAGGCAGGTAAGCTTCCAACATGTCTACGCGAATTATTACCACAACTTGTCGGAGCAAGTAGTCCATATGAATTGCGTAATTGGAGCAATTTTATTGCATTAGCCAGACGAACAGAAATGTACTCGAAATAATGTATACCGTCTTCATGACAATATGGAACGAGTTAGTTGAGAAAATTGAGAGTTCTTCTTCCATAGCCGTTTTTCAAGACAGGTTAAAACAACTATTCAAACTGCCTATTGTTCCAGAATACTATCTGATCGGTGATAGAACGCAATCTGCTTTTACTACGATCGTATACGAAAGCAATGTAGTAAACTAAATTTAGACATGTTTATGAATAATCTGCGAGAATCATCATTGTGTGATTGTATACTCGATGTAGATCATGCCGAGCAATTCTCATTAAAATGCCCGTCATTCCACCAGCAACGCCAGTAACTACTTACCGCAACCCGTCAATACTACCCGTTAGCTATAACTACATTGTACTCAAGTGTGGGGAGTTAACATATTTCGAAGGTAATGCTAGCTCTTTTAGAAGTCCAAGGCTACAGTAAGCTTACTCGTCGTTTAAATAATCGAGGTATACCTATTCACACGTTCCTGCTTTGTGAAAACTATGCTTACTCGGTGGCCCGATCTTGGGATAAAATTGGTCCGTATTCACAGGACAGTGCAACAAGAATTATTGGCTATCTTCGCTTCTTCTGACGATGACATACATGTCGGTGTGGGTGTTTAATAATATGTGACGGTGGCTGGAGAAAGGGAGGCGATGGCACCTCTAGTCAATCAAATTGTTAATGCACCGGAACACCACCGCGGCCCATAAACGTTTTATAACTATAAATTGTTCGAATAACGTGAGGGTGCCATTGACTGAATGACTAGCAGCGCAAACCTTAACCAGACTGCGCTGTTGCGCACACTCATCAGGGCCTGCGCTGTTCTCATGGGTCATATGACTCGTTTCTCCAACCACCGTGGAACGACCGTTGGTGCGTTATACTTTACGTGACGTTTTAGACAATTTGAAATCCTAATTATACACGTATTTACTCTATACAAAATTACATTATAATGTACATACAATGTATAAACATTTATGTCTAAAGTCATTATACCACATGTTATAGTGCACGCAATAAGTAATTGGAGAGGGCTGTAACTAATGTTGTTAAGACTTTTTGCCCATCCCGTTTGCTTTTCTTAATAGTAAAGTGTATATTTTGAAACTGTTGTATACCGTCTATACATAGCAATACAAATGTTTAAATCATAGGTGGTAATGTATTATCAATTCATAACTAGACGGTTCTATGTTTCCTGGTTCAGTGCATCGTGATACAGTAATAGCGGAAATACATTTCAGTTATCAAAGTATTTACACTATTTATGAGACTACACACGTATATAGGGAACAAACACAAACTCATTGGACGTTTATCAAATAAAAGGGTGAGTTCAGTGCATATACATGTATGCCATTCGCAGTACATAAAGCCGAAACAAACGCCGTATCGAACATGATGTCCGAGATATCATCCGAGACATAGTGACTTTAATTCGATCAGTATAACCAGTGGGAATATCCATATTGCTGTACGGCCACGGGTACATTGTCATCTGTGTGACTGTAACGGGGAAATCTGGCTGACAATACGCATAAATTCGAGGCCGGTGTATTTTCAGGTCGGCTGCCATAGATCGGCCGCCCGATATGAGCTTGCTAGATGCATATGGGCGGTGTTTTACGAGCGAACAGTTTTTGTCTGAGGCGGGGCCCGGCTTTTTAACGGAACATCAACATTTGCGGTCGTCTCAAACATAATACGGTTCATTGTGTCAGCCGCGGTGTATACCACACTGTAATGAAACAAGAAAGGTGAAACGGTATTTCCGGGTTGTTTTAAATCTTGAGAAAGAGACACGCCGTTTCTACTCATATATGCTCGTACTCTTTAGATAACGTAACAGCATCACATACATTTATGTAAGGTCTATGCTCCGTACATAGAGTCAGCCCAGAACCAAAATCGGGCTGCGTGAAGTGTTACTAAAGTACATGTACATCGTATTTGTAATTCGCCATACTGTGAAAATGGACTTCCTGGTACCCACCCAGCATGCTGGTTTGGGGAACTGCGTTATTTATGCGGGTGTGTCCATAACGGCGGCGATAGTTTTGCACATTGCGTAAGTCACACGACAGTTATCATAATGCAAGAGGTATTTAAACGTAAATGCTTTTGTAGCGATGTAAACGTCTGACGATCCGACGTAGATACCAGCGGCATGCTGAACAGTCTGTTTAGACGAATACTCTACGTGCGTTATATTTCATGTATCTACATTTATTGTTGACCCGTTATGCTTCGTAATAAACACAGCGTGTGTAAGAAATTGTTTGGGAACACACATACCAGCCAACTGCTCGGACAATATTCTCCCATGCGGTAAAACTGGCATGGTAAACAGAACTACTTTCCCGAGCGGACGGAAGGTCTTCCAGTTGTTTATGGTATTTATGTGCACCGTCGACTTACTTTTCCCTGTCTTTCTGCGTGTGTACTACGTGTTATGTTTGCTTTTTCTCGACAATCAAATGATGTTTATACACTGCGTTACCGCCTGAGTCTAGTTCGTTGTCTATGATTTGTATAGTGGTATATTGTACTTGGCGATGGGCATTCGCTATGAACGTATTCCATTATAGAGTGCGCTCTGCAGTTTGGACGTAAAGGGCAGCGACTTGTATGATGTCAGAAAAAGCTACGTGACATTTCGAACACCCATTATGTATATCAACTGGAGTATTAAAAAACTCGCATTTTTTTTCTTCTGAATATCTACGGAATAACTCACCTTTCTGTCTCTGCATACTGAAGAGAGCAAAAATGCCGGACTAGTGTACGACCCGATCATACTGCAAAAGGTCACGATTACGAGTATGTGTCAGTCCGAGATGCGCACATTTTGTAATAACACCGTACACGACAATTAACATAGGCTTAAGCGTAACTCGATGTTTAACTCGTAATTCCGAAAAAGTACGTATTGAAAATCGCGAACGGGGTTTGGTTCCGTTCGTTAATTTCCACCGCAGAATTACCGTAATGGTAATTATATGATGCAAACGCCACCTAGCACCGATTACTGACATATGATTATACCTTTAAAGTATATTCAAGCGTAAGCGATATGTACTGCTCATACATGTGCATTGACACTAAGGCTGATTCACTCAAATTTACGAGGACATGCGGAATATAAAGAAGTTTGATGATGATGAATAACCAAAACTAAAACGGCTCTAGCAAAAATCTAGACGAGCGTTACAAAAAGTGGAACGCGCGTCATAATATGTAACGAAACGTAACGAAAATTAAAACGTCCTCTATGGAAAAATACGTTAAAACGAACAAAAATCGAAACACGGCCGGTATTTGGTAACATTATGTTTACATAAAACTTTCCGAACTTAACACAAAACTGAACGCGTGTCACAAACATGCGTAAACAGTACAGTGGTCAGTGTTTATGCGGGGATTAGAGGTTCCATGGAATAACCGTATAATCGGTTTCCCTATACCTATTTCCCGTTTTAAATGTATGCACTGAACGAGATTTTGTAGGCGGAACTGGGTTTACTCTGATCGCAATATTTATAAAAATGTGGTACATTACGTATTTTCAATAAACTACCTCGACTGTTAACTACTCTGCAGAAGTATATTCCGCTCGAAAATCGTGTTCGGCAGCGCAAGAGAATCGTCTCCGAGTACGACATCTCCGACATAAAACCACCATATACACTGTCCGTTGTACGTTTCACAACTGTTCGTCCGCGCGTCTAGCGTACGTTTCACGACCGTACATGACCCGATGTCGGGTCCCATACCGCACCCAGTGTCACTTAGCTCCAGTCCCAAAAGCAATATGATTAGTAAATATCGTAATACGTTTTAATGGCACATAACAGGATTTAGCTCTCAAGTATTGTAGACACCAAAGTGGTCATATACATGAAACTAACATTACAATCTGGAGTGGACGATATTTTGGACAATGTTTAATTCTAATTATGAACATTTCAGCTATGCATGTAGGGTATTTGGCTTCTAAGACTATTAGAAACGTGAAACTTAGTTTGCCAGTATTGCAATAGTTGCTGACAAATGTGTGGAATTAGAATTGCATAACATAATTCTAATTGGAGTCGGCACCACTTAACAAATGACGTTAGACATTCACTCAAATGTCGAGTACATGCGGAATATAAAGAAGGTTATTGATGTTGATGATGATGATGAATAACCAAAACTAAAACGGATCTAGACAAAATCTAGACGAGCGTTACAAAAAGTGGAACGCGCGTCATAATATGTAACGAAACGTAACGAAAAATAAAACGTCCTCTATGGAAAAATACGTTAAAACGAACAACAAAAAAAAAATCGAAACACGGCCGGTATTTGGTAACATTATGTTTACATAAAACTTTCCGAACTTAACACAAAACTGAACGCGTGGTCACAAACATGCGTAAACATTACACTGGTCAGTGTTTATGCGGGGATTAGAGGTTCCATGGAATAACCGTATAATCGGTTTTCCCTATACCTATTTCCCGTTTTAATGTATGCACTGAACGAGATTTTGTAGGCGGAACTGGGTTTACTCGGTCGCAATATTTATAAAAATGTGGATACATTACGTATTTTCATAAATTACCTCGACTGTTAACTACTCTGCAGAAGTATATTCCGCTAGAAAATCGTGTTCGGCAGCGCATGAGAATCGTCTCCGAGTACGACATCTACACTGTCCGTTGTACGTTTCACAACTGTTCGTCCGCGCGTCTAGCGTACGTGTCACGACCGTACATGACCCGGTGTCAGGTCCCATACCGCACCAGTGTCACTTAGCTCCAGTCCCAAAAGCAATATGATTAGTACATATCGTAATACGTTTTAATGGCACATACGGATTTAAGCTCTCAAGTATTGTGTCTCCAAAGTGTCATATACATGAACTAACATTACAATCTGGAGTGGCAGATATTTTGGACAATGTTTAATTCTAATTATGAACATTTCAGTTATGCATGTAGGGTATTTGGCTTCTAAGACTATTAGAAACGTGAACTTAGTTTTGCAAGTATTGCAATAGTTTGCTGACAAAGTGTGGATTAGAATTGCATACATAATTCTAATCGGAGTCGACACCACTTCACAAATGACGTTAGACATTCACTCAAATGTACGAGCACATGCGGAAGAGCACATCTAAAGAAGGTCGATGATGAATAACCAAAACTGAAACGGATGTAGCAAAAATCTAGACGAGCGTTACAAAAAGTGGAACGCGCGTCACATAATATGTAACGAAACGTAACGGAAAATAAAAACGTCCTCTATGGATAAATACGTTAAAACGAACAAAAATCGAAACGCGGCCGGTATTTGGTAACATTATGTTTACATAAAAACTTTCCGAACTCAACACAAACTTGAACGCGTGTCACAAACATGCGTAAACAGTGCAGACCCTGCTCGAACACGGATGAGGATAACTGACGACATGTTTTTATTGAGAAATAAGGCGGATAAATTATCCTTGTAGGGCAGACCATTGGAGTCATTTTTTCTAACGCAACGATGGAATGTAGACATTTTATCGCAAAATGCAAGGGTTTAGAAAATGACTCCAATGGTCTGCCCTACAAGGATAATTTATCCGCCTTATTTCTCAATAAAAAACATGTCGTCAGTTATCCTCATCCGTGTTCGAGCAGGGTCTGCACTGTTTACGCATGTTTGTGACACGCGTTCAGATTTGTGTTGAGTTCGGAAAGTTTTATGTAAACATAATGTTACCAAATACCGGCCGCGTTTCGATTTTTGTTCGTTTTTAACGTATTTATCCATAGAGGACGTTTTATTTTCCGTTACGTTTTCGTTACATATTATGTGACGCGCGTTCCACTTTTTGTAACGCTCGTCTAGATTTTTGCTACATCCGTTTCAGTTTTGGTTATTCATCATCGACCTTCTTTATATGTGCTCTTCCGCATGTGCTGTACATTTGAGTGAATGTCTAACGTCATTTGTGAAGTGGTGTCGACTCCGATTAGAATATTGTATGCAATTCTAATCACACATTTGTCAGCAACTATTGCAATACTTGCAAAACTAAGTTCACGTTTCTAATAGTCTTAGAAGCCAAATACCCATACATGCATAACTGAAATGTTCTAATTAGAATTAAACATTGTCCAAAAATATCTGTCCACTCCAGATTGTAATGTTAGTTCATGTATATGACCACTTTGGAGACACAATACTTGAGAGCTAAATCCTGTTATGTGCCATTAAAAACGTATTACGATATGTACTAATCATATTGCTTTTGGTGACTGGAGCTAGTGACACTGGTGCGGTATGGGACCTGACACCGGGGTCATGTACGGTCGTGACACGTACGCTAGACCGCGCGGACGAACAGTTGTGAAACGTACAAACGGACAGTGTAGATGTCGTACTCGGAGACGATTCTCATGCGCTGCCGAACACGATTTTCTAGCGGAATATACTTCTGCAGGAGTAGTTAACAGTCGAGGTAATTTATTGAAAATAGTAATGTACCACATTTTCATAAATATTGCGACCAGAGTAAACCCAGTTCCGCCTACAAATCTCGTTCAGTGCATACATTTAAAACAAACGAAATAGGTATAGGAAACGATTATACGGTTATTCCATGGAACCTCTAATCCCCGCATAAACACTGACCAGTGTAATGTTTACGCATGTTTGTGACACGCGTTCAGTTTTGTGTTAAGTTCGGAAAGTTTTGTAGTAAACATAATGTTACCAATACCGGCCGTGTTTCGATTTTTTTTTTTCGTTTTAACGTATTTTTCCATAGAGGACGTTTTATTTTTCGTTACGTTTCGTTACATATTATGACGCGCGTTCCACTTTTTGTAACGCTCGTCTAGATTTTTGCTAGATCCGTTTTAGTTTTGGTTATTCATCATCATCATCAACATCAATAACTTTATATTCCGCATGTACTCGTACATTTGAGTGAATGTCTAACGTCATTTGTTAAGTGGTGCCGACTCCAATTAGAATTATGTTATGCAATTCTAATCCACACATTTGTCAGCAACTATTGCAATACTGGCAAAACTAAGTTCACGTTTACTAATAGTCTTAGAAGCAAATACCCATACATGCATAGCTGAAATGTTCATTAATTAGAATTAAACATTGTCCAAAATATCTGTCCACTCCAGATTGTAATGTTAGTTCATGTTATGACCACTTTGGTGTCTACAATACTTGAGAGCTAAATCCTGTTATGTGCATTAAACGTATTACGATATTTACTAATCATATTTCTTTTGGGACTGGAGCTAAGTGACACTGGTGCGGTATGGGACCCGACATCGGGTCATGTACGGTCGTGAAACGTACGCTAGACGCGCGGGACGAACAGTTGTGAAACGTACAACGGACAGTGTATATGGTGGTTTTATGTCGGAGATGTCGTACTCGGAGACGATTCTCTGCGCTGCCGAACACGATTTTCGAGCGAATATACTTCTGCAGAGTAGTTTAACAGTCGAGGTAGTTTATTGAATACGTTAATGTACCACATTTTTATAAATATTGCGATCAGAGTAAACCCAGTTCCGCCTACAAAATCTCGTTCAGTGCATACATTTAAACGGGAAATAGGTATAGGGAAACCGATTATACGGTTATTCCATGGAACCTCTAATCCCCGCATAAACACTGACCACTGTACTGTTTACGCATGTTTGTGACACGCGTTCAGTTTTGTGTTAAGTTCGGAAAGTTTTATGTAAACATAATGTTACCAAATACCGGCCGTGTTTCGATTTTTGTTCGTTTTAACGTATTTTTTCCATAGAGGACGTTTTAATTTTCGTTACGTTTCGTTACATATTATGACGCGCGTTCCACTTTTTGTAACGCTCGTCTAGATTTTTGCTAGAGCCGTTTTAGTTTTGGTTATTCATCATCATCAAACTTCTTTATATTCCGCATGTCCTCGTAAATAAATTTGAGTGAATCAGCCTTAGTGTCAATGCACATGTATGAGCAGTACATATCGCTTACGCTTGAATATACTTTAAAGGTATAATCATATGTCAGTAATCGGTGCTAGGTGGCGTTTGCATCATATAATTACCATTACGGTAATTCTGCGGTGGAAATTAACGAACGGAACCAAACCCCGTTCGCGATTTTCAATACGTACTTTTTCGGAATTACGAGTTAAACATCGAGTTACGCTTAAGCCTATGTTAATTGTCGTGTACGGTGTTATTACAAAATGTGCGCATCTCGGACTGACACATACTCGTAATCGTGACCTTTTGCGTTCTGATCGGGACGTACACTAGTCCGGCATTTCTGCTCTCTTCAGTATGCAGATAAAAAGGTGAGTTATTCCGTAGATAGTCAGACTACAAAATGTGCGAATCTCGGACTGACACATACTCGTAATCGTGACTTTTGCAGTATGATCGGGTCGTACACTAGTCCGGCATTTTTGCTCTCTTCAGTATGCAGAGACAGAAAGGTGAGTTATTCCGTAGATATTCAGAAGAAAAAAAATGCGAGTTTTTTTAATACTCCAGTTGATATACATAATGGTGTTCGAAATGTCACGTAGCTTTTTCTGACATCATACAAGTCGCTGCCCTTTACGTCCCAAACTGCAGAGCGAACTCTATAATGGAATACGTTCATAGCGAATGCCCATCGCCAAGTACAATATACCACTATACAAATCATAGACAACGAACTAGACTCAGGCGGTAACGCAGTGTATAAACATCATTTGATTGTCGAGAAAAAGCAAACATAACACGTAGTACACACGCGAGAAAGACAGGGAAAAGTAAGTCGACGGTGCACATAAATACCATAAACAACTGGAAGACCTTCCGTCCGCTCGGGAAAGTAGTTCTGTTTACCATGCCAGTTTTACCGCATGGGAGAATATTGTCCGAGCAGTTGTTTGGCTGGTATGTGTGTTCCCAAACAATTTCTTTACACACGCTGTGTTTTATTACGAAGCATAACGGGTCAACAATAAATGTAGATACATGAAATATAACGCACGTAGAGTATTCGTCTAAACAGACTGTTCAGCATGCCGCTGGTATCTACGTCGGATCGTCAGACGTTTACATCGCTACAAAAGCATTTACGTTTAAATACCTCTTGCATTATGATAACTGTCGTGTGACTTACGCAATGTGCAAAACTATCGCCGCCGTTATGGACACACCCGCATAAATAACGCAGTTCCCCAAACCAGCATGCTGGGTGGGTACCAGGAAGTCCATTTTCACAGTATGGCGAATTACAAATACGATGACATGTACTTTAGTAACACTTCACGCAGCCCGATTTTGGTTCTGGGCTGACTCTATGTACGGAGCATAGACCTTCATAAATGTATGTGATGCTGTTACGTTATCTAAGAGTACGAGCATATATGAGTAGAAACGGCGTGTGTCTCTTTCTCAAGATTTAAAACAAACCGGAAATACCGTTTCACCTTTCTTGTTTCATTACAGTGTGGTATACACGCGGCTGACACAATGAACCGTATTATGTTTGAGACGAGCCGCAAATGTTGATGTTCCGTTAAAAAGCCGGGCCCCGCCTCAGACAAAAAACTGTTCGCTCGTAAAACACCGCCCATATGCATCTAGCAAGCTCATATCGGGCGGCCGATCTATGGCAGCCGACCTGAAAAATACACCGCCTCGAATTTATGCGTATTGTCAGCCAGATTTCCCCCGTTACAGTCACACAGATGACAATGTACCCGTGGCCGTACAGCAATATGGATATTCCACGGTGGTTATACTGATCGAATTAAAGTCACTATGTCTCGGATGATATCTCGGACATCATGTTCGATACGGCGTTGTTTCGGCTTTATGTACTGCGAATGGCATACATGTATATGCACTGAACTCACCCTTTTATTTGATAAACGTCCAATGAGTGTGTTTGTTCCCTATATACGTGTGTAGTCTCATAAATAGTGTAAATACTTTGATAACTGAAATGTATTTGCCGCTATTACTGTATCACGATGCAACTGAACCAGGAAACATAGAACCGTCTAGTTATGAATTGATAATACAGTACCACCTATGATTTAAACATTTGATTGCTATGTATAGACGGTAATACAACAGTTTCAAATATACACTTTACTATTAAGAAAAGCAAACGGGATGGGCAAAAAGTCTTAACAACATTAGTTACAGCCCTCTCCAAATTACTTATTGCGTGCACTATAACATGTGGTATAATGACTTTAGACATAAATGTTTATACATTGTATGTATTGTATAATGTAATTTTGTATAGAGTAAATACGTGTATAATTAGGATTTCAAATTGTCTAAAACGTCACGTAAAGTATAACGCACCAACGGTCGTTCCACGGTGGTTGGAGAAACGAGTCATATGACCCATGGAGAACAGCGCAGGCCCTGATGAGTGTGCGCAACAGCGCAGTCTGGTTGGTTAAGGTTTGCTGCTAGTCATTCAGTCAATGGACCCTCACGTTATTCGAACAATTTATAGTTATAAAACGTTTATGGGCCGCGTGGTGTTCCGGTGCATTAACAATTTGATTGACTAGAGGTGCCATCGCCTCCCTTTCTCCAGCCACCGTCACATATTATTAAACACCACACCGACATGTATGTCATCGTCAGAAGAAGCGAAGATAGCCAATAATTCTTGTTGCACTGTCCTGTGAATACGGACCAATTTTATCCCAAGATCGGGCCACCGAGTAAGCATGTTTTCACAAAGCAGGAACGTGTGAATAGGTATACTCGATTATTTAAACGACGAGTAAGCTTACTGTAGCCTTGGACTTCTAAAAAGAGCTAGCATTACCTTCGAAATATGTTAACTCCCCACACTTGAGTACAATGTAGTTATAGCTAACGGGTAGTATTGACGGGTTGCGGTAAGTAGTTACTGGCGTTGCTGGTGGAATGACGGGCATTTTAATGAGAATTGCTCGGCATGATCTACATCGAGTATACAATCACACAATGATGATTCTCGCAGATTATTCATAAACATGTCTAAATTTAGTTTACTACATTGCTTTCGTATACGATCGTAGTAAAAGCAGATTGCGTTCTATCACCGACAGATAGTATTCTGGAACAATAGGCAGTTTGAATAGTTGTTTTAACCTGTCTTGAAAAACGGCTATGGAAGAAGAACTCTCAATTTTCTCAACTAACTCGTTCCATATTGTCATAGAAGACGGTATACATTATTTCGAGTACATTCTGTTCGTCTGGCTAATGCAATAAAATTGCTCCAATTACGCAATTCATATGGACTACTTGCTCCGACAAGGTTGTGGTAATAATTCGCGTAGACATGTTGGAAGCTACCCTGCCTTTTCTATATACGAGAACTATCATTTGTATTTTTCTTCGTTCCGATAGTGATACCATCAAATTTCTTGGACGAGTCTATTAATTGAGACTGAACGGGTTAGACCGGTAACTTTACCGCCTATGTAAATACGTTCAATTCTAGATATATCTACTAGTTGAATTAACTCAGTAACCATGATTGCAGAAAACCTAGCGAGCTCAATGCTAGTTATTTGTCAGTACTATAAACATAGTTTTACCAAATTGTTTTCGGCTGACGGATAGTTAAACTTGTATTCATCAATACCATATAAATGCGCAATAACATTATGATTTAGTAATCTGTTTTTATTAATCACATTTTCCGGGGCATATCTGACATCCTGTGTCTTTAAAGTACTGATAACGTTTGTTATTGCTGTCTCGTCCGTAGCGCGTAAAATTCATTTTATATGATGTACATGTAATATATGCATGTATATACTGTCCACGCATTGTAACGGACAGCAACAGTATCAATACGTGTTGTCCCTGTCGTACATTGAGTTAATGTTGTTGTTTGGTTCATGGCCATACTAGTAGTCTGCAAAATGTTAATGGAATGGACTGGTGCTAACGGCCCATTCACACAAAATAGTATCAATTAGTGCCAAGCATGGTAGATATATAATGTGGCAAATGAAATAAAAGTATACCATGGTACGAGTGTCAGGCCCAGCTACCAAATAACGAGATGATTAGATAAATTTAAAAATTGTACGATCAATTAAAATATGCATACATCGAGTTAATGTTGTTGTTTGGTTCATGGGCCATACTAGTAGTCTGCAAAATGGAATGGAATGGAGTGGTGCTTAACGCCACCATTTTGTTTAAATATACTAATTATTACGGATTTCTCGAATAGTCAAATTTCTCGAATTTGAGCGCAGCGCACCGAGAAAGCGTGCTCATGAAATTGCATAATCAAATAATACAGAATGCACGCGCTTAACCGGCATAGATGTGCATGCTGACCAACGTCTACATCGCACAACAACATTGCAGCATGGTGTTAATATACGGTTTCCAACGACCAATCGCACGCAATAATCTTGACAATTATTTGCCCCCACCGTTGCTAGTCACAGATTTCCGCGGATCCACGACTGTTGCCTGAGACTTTGCGTCAGAGACTAAGTAAGTCACGTCTCTATAGGACACTTAATTACTATACCGTTGAATTGTGAATCAATGTCCTTTTGTGCAGAACATTGTGCATTATTATGAGTGTTTCAACGATCGTAAATACGTATATAATTCATATCATAGAGATTGGGAGTGGATCCGTTGTTTGTAGTAAGTATTTTATCATTGCGTCATAGTGGAATGCGTATATTTCAGCTACAGCGACACCTCTCAAAACAGGACACCAAGCAAATAATTATGTGATTTTATTTTGTTTCTTGGTCATTTACCTCAAGTGATAATGTCTGTTCATGATCGCATATCACACGACTGTGGCTCAGAACGATCAAATGCCTGATTTACAGTGAAACCTCTCTAAACCGGACGCCCAACAGGATCTGCACTGATCGCCATTCAGTCAGCGAAACCCCTGGCCTTCTTCTAATCATCGGCATAGGTCATCGCAGCCACAATTGAGCATTAACGCTTCGCGAGCAAGCGGAGTGTCCATAACGATGCACCATATAATAGGTCTATTGCGGTTACTGGCTGCATTTTGTATATAATTGTGACTTTCACGAGAAAAACGGTCATAATCGAGATTTTACGGAGCCCCGCAGTGGACATGGATTTTTTTGTTTATGAATTCGTTCCGACGAAATAACAATTCGTTCCCACAATTTAACAATTCGTTCCCCCCGAGATTTAACATTCGTTCCCACGATTTAACAATTCGTTCCTATGATACAACAATTCGTCCCACGAAGAGTCCTAATTTTTGTCATCGACGCTATCTCGCGAATTGAGAATGTCTATAAAGTACGGTTCGAATCGAGATGTCCCGACTACGGACATAATCTCTCTTTGAAATATTTCTATACAATGTTTTGTATAAATCCCGTATCAATATATATCGGTCACTTAAGACGGTATTGAAATCGAAACCGGCTCCTACGGCCATAAAGCGGAGAATTTGTTGGCTAGTTAGTCAACGAATCGATAGCGCCTATGTCACGGAAAACCCGCGGTATATCGAAACGGGTATAATATCGATTCTAGTCGACACGTACCGCTAACGGAATACATCTTGCTGCTTGTAATTTAAATATATATACTTTTCTCTATATATAACCCGCGACGCTATCTCGAGTATATCCGAATTGAGAATGTCTATAAAGTAGGACTTCTGCTATATCGGCGAAGCCTCTATCGAGAATGATTTAATCTCGGGAAAAGTACCGTATTTATAGCTATTAGGTCGTCAGTTAATTAAACGTGTTGAACATGTCGAGACTTTTATTAAAGCTAAATACAAATATGTTTCTAGCCAATAACGCGAATATTAACCCATTGTGATATTTTAAATATCCCGGCATCAAACGTATCGATCCGTATATGCAAATACGGGTAGAAATTGTCGTCCGCTATTAACTGGGTATAATACGGGTGAACGCCCTTATCGGTTTGTTCCCTGTACCGACCGATACGGTTAATTTACTATATACGTTGTACCTCCTCCTCCCTGGCACAACCCTTTAACGCGGGGAGATGGTACCTATAGTAACACCCGTTCGCTGCCCGCGAAAACGTTCGAGCGTTACGTCACCGAACAGCGGACGGACGGACGAACGGACAATTACCGACGAATACGCGCGCGTATATTTCGAGGTATACGGCGGTCTATAGAGGATCGTAAGACCCCTTTTCGCGGGAATCGATAACGGTAAGGGAAGTCGTATTACCCCCCATGATCGAGAACGATAACTCTCAACGATCGTAAGACCCCTTTTCGCGGGAATCGGTAACGGTAAGGGAAGACGTATTACCTCCAAGGACCAAGAACGATAACTCTCGCATACCCTAGATATTCGAGTTATCGATTAGTAGATCCCCATACGTTTACGTTGTATTTTAATCCCAATCCCTGGCTGCGGCTGCATCGTAGATTGAAATGCTCCGTTCTCACTACTGTTAAAGTAAAATTACACACCTGACCAAATGTATCGCACCCCACCCCCTGGCTACGACACTGGTGAAAACTTAATTTAAGAGGATCTTACATGTGTGGTGATTTAATATGATATTTATTAAACGAGTTTACTGATTTCATAAGAAACGAGGCTATGCCGAGTTTCTTATCAAATCAGTCAACGAATTTAATAAATATCATATTAAATCAAATGTTACATTATATATATTGCATAAGCACAATGTTATACCTTGAAGCTGTACTGGTCACCTATCATGGTTGCTGCAGCAGCCTAATTTGCATATGTATTATACTAGTGCATTATGATGTTTAATACACTATGTTATTACACTGTGAAAGTCTACTTCATGCAATGATTATAATTATCAAATCCCATATGTTTAACGTCGCGTGTATTATCTACGATTGCAGGTCAGGCTGAATAAGAAATCAGGAAACTAAGTAGAAATATATATGACCGGCCAGAATTGACACCGTCCAACAAAGACCAAATACTGACACCGTTCGACCAATACAACACTCTACATCACGAAGCAATTCATGCTAAAACAACGTGACGGCGTCAATGCGAATTATGTTCTACATTATAGGAATAAATGACTGTTTGTTTTCAGAATTTATAGGGATATACACTTTTAAATGTTCCACTATGTTGGACGAAGGCCGTGATGAGTTTTATTATTTAAAAAAAAAGCATAAATATACACATCCCTAAATGAAGAGTTAATCGGAATCGGTCGTGTATATAGAGAATAGTAGGTTAGTGCCGTGAATGGAAAAAATATCTGGCAAGGCTTAGGAAACGGGATGGGTGAGGCTCTGCCGAGCACATCCCGTTTCCGTGCCGCGCCAGATATTTTTCCCATTCACGGCACTAACATACTATTCTATTTATCCCGTCAACACCTACAAATGGCTTTAAAATACAAATAAAATAACCCCAGTCACCGCACATATTCATACGCAGTGATTAGGTCGTATTGACAGGATATGAAAAATGTTTCACGGCACCGTGTTTCACGTCACATACGGACTGTGTTGACGGGATGAAAATAAATGTCTAAAAAGGGCATTCAAACTTAAAGTTTTAATTTTTAGATATTATAATTAAAACATTTAATTTCCAGTTTTAATGGGCATTCAAACTTAAAGTTTTAATTTCAAGATATTATAATTAAAACATTTGAATTTGAAAGTCCAGTTTTGTAGTCTCCGTATCATTAGAAGAACAAGACGCGGTCATGGGGGTGTGATGAATGACTTGGAGTCTCATTGTCCGCCTGTACGAGCGGTAATGTAACATTTAAGGACGCATTTACTGTGTCGATTGGGCTAAATAACTAAAGCATTATTCACTGGCATTAGCCTTATTCTAATGAATGTACATGAAAAATGAATCGCCACAAACGGGGATGATGGCTATAGCACACATTCATAAAGATCATGTACACGTTACAGTCGTCAGTAGTTCTCAATACATTTTTCTGTATTAGGTCTCTACGCATATCCTTTAATCAATTCGTCGTCTGTCACAGAATACGTTTTTTTTTCTTTTTCACATTCTTAGTATGACAAATTTTCTTATTCTTTCCACAAACCTATATGTAGTCGCCGATGCTGAGACGGTACAAATGTGTGGCGACAACATATACATGTCAGGGACGCCGGAATCATCATAAGATTGGTCCGGTGAATCCGGCTGCCCCCGCTACCCATCCAGAGTGTATGGTGTTACGACTCAGTTGAACCGTCTCGCCGAGACGGTTCAAATGAGTGGTAACAACATACACTTTGGATGAGAAATTAGCAAAATTGCAGAAAACAATATTTAAATTCCTTTTTTTATATGAATTGCAAATAAGTCAAAATTATTGATCCGGCAGTCGCCAGACCTGCCGGACCTTTTCCAACGTCCCTGCATGTACGTTCAATGATAACTAAAAGACATGGGAATATTTTTTCATACTGCAAAACTCGACTCCCGCCCGTAACAGGCTAAGCTTGTTTCATCTATCGTTATGTTTTCGCTCAGTGGTGTTCGCCAGATCGGACAAGTGTTGTTTTTTTCGGATACTCCGGTTTCCTCACACAGTAAGGTCCACCCGTACGCATCCATCTGTGCCAACGAAAGCGTTGGTATAAGTGCAATCGCGCTTGTTTGTAATATATTCGCTATGTACGTATGGACGTATATGATAGCGTATGTGCAATGTATAGCTTTTCCAGCTACAGTCCTATTTTGCTATGTACATGTATGATCGCGTTGTAAATGGTGAACTATTGACTATAGTATGTCCTTAACCCTTAGACCGCTACACACACCAATTGTCGTCTGCTGTTGCGTTTATATCTTGCCTTGTTTCTCAATAAAACATGGTTTGACAGCACTTCAATGGAAGTAGAAAATAAACAGCGGACGACAAAAAAAATAAGATAGCGGTGTAAGGGTTAAGATAATATGTGATATGTTCAGCTGTGATATTAACCCTTACGACGCTGAATTAAATGTTGCCGTCTGCTGGAAATGTTTTATTTTCAATATTTCTCGACAAAAAGCTGGTTTTGACAGCACATGAGAATCGTCTCCAGTGGAGACGATTCTCAAGTGCTGTCAAAACCAGTTTTTTGTTAAGAATTAAAGCAAAAATGAAAAACGGCAGACGACAATTTCCGTCAAGGGTCAAGGGTTAAGGTAAAGGTCAAGGGTTAACGTAAATCTCGTGTTGACATCTCGTGTGATATGGTATAGTGTGTTTTGTGTCGGATACCAATTCAATTATGTTGCCTGATATGATGATGTAATACTGGCTCTTGTAATAAGGATAAACACGAACTGCTAATACATGTATATTACATATAGTTGTATGGAGTGCAGTCTAAGACTCGTGGCATTACGTTCCACGCACATGTACACAACCGCTTGCGTTAATATTGCCTAGAGTATCTGAACATCTATTGGCAAGAGGTATTATACAAGCTTAGCATATTTACGTTCTCCCCAAACATGTCTTTATCCAAATGAAATATAGTATTAAATATAATATAAACTAAGCCAATGCCAACTCGCAATCAAGCAATTGATTGTCTCAACCAATCCAGTTGCTTCATTTAAAAAAAAACATTAAAAAAGAATTCCATTTCAAACAGAATTCAAGTATTTTGAAATAAAGAAACGGACAAATATTGGCAAGATTAGCGTGCGATTCCGCGTCATCTGATTAGGACCTGCGTACGCCGTCCGTCGTTAAGATATGCACACAAGGGGACCGTTTTACTAAACTTCGTACGACTAAAATGTTCGTAAGTGCAAAATTATGATAGTCTGTAAATTTCACATTAACAATGTGTTCTTGTAAACAATTTATTGGATTTACATGTATTGATCATAGGCTGCGCATGCAGCCTATGCTCAATAAATGTAAATCCATCAATTGAAATTTACATACTATTCTCAATCTGCACTTACGAACATTTTAGTCGTACGAAGTTTTGTAAAACGACCCCCGGTCTCTTTGCTTTACATTTCACAAGGATTAATGCTTGCCATATGAGAAACGCCATGTGATTTTGTAACTTCGGACATCTGCGTAATTTCATTAAATACGTTTACAAAATTTACAATATTTTTCATAAATAAAGTCAAAAGTTACAATTCTGCATGTACTCTGAAAATTTGATAAACCTCTGACGATATTTACGGAAAATATTTTAAGTTTTGTAAGGCCTTTTTTTTTTAATAACTTGGTTTACTGATTTCTTTTTTAAAAATTTGGTGCGGGCGGGCGAAAAAAAATAAAAATAAAAATCGAGGAAAAATTAGAGTAGGAGATTAGCAAAAAATAAAATTCACGTTCTGCACAACATAGGAAATTTAGGACATACGGTATAACAAAATGTACTTAAAATGTAGGAATGCATGGTAACATTGTGACATAAATATCAATTAAACAATGTGATAATGTCTACTTCTGGTATCTTTATTCATATTCTGGTTAAGTACGGCGTTCGTCTCACGTCCATGGTGGGTGGTTGGTTGGGAGCAAGCGATGGGTAATTTAATGATCGGCTTTCATCCTTACCGGAATGCTGACATTACATGGCTTGGCCCTCCTGTACATTTTTCACCCCCCTGCTACTTGACAGCTAAATCCTGTTATGCCCCATTAAAAAAGTAATAAGATTAGAGCTAATCATATTACTTTTGGGGTGAGCTAAGTGAATCTGGTGCCACAATGTGATCTGAGCATACGCTGGTTGCCACTTTCAGTCTAGGGCTAATTAGCAACGATCGGAATGTATGAATGTGCAGGCTGATCGATCAGGACTACACATTGTGAGGCTGCAATGATGTCTAATCAGGGCCTACGTTGGTTGCAACACCAAATACTATAAAGATCATACGGCAAGCTATGGCATATTGAAGAAACTACTGAACATTCTGCAACAACAGTAGATGCCAGTTGTCTCGTTGTACGGGTGATGATGCAGCTTAATTTGATTGATAATAACATTGTGATTTGGAGTTGAATTATTATTTGTATTGAATTGTTGAACATATATTCAAAATGAACCAACAAGGACCCACAAACACACAGAGGCATCATTAAGCAACAATTTTGCACTTTAATTGTGCACCAAAAACGGCCAGCTCTACTGAAACGCTGCCTTTTTCGATGTGGAAATGAAAAAGTAATGGTCGCGAAAACCCATGACACGGCTCGTGTTCCGAACTTCCGGTTTGATGTGATTTATTTTTTATGTAAATTAACGTTTTCGTCTTATCGCGTGGACATGTCAAGAAACGAATATTTAAAGGAATAAATTCACGTTCCTTCACGGGGTGGAAAAGAACTTTAAAGTTTTTAATTATCGTTTCTACTCGTATAAATGAAGGAAAAAAAGTGAAAGTGAATGGGTTTCACGTCCAAGCTAATGTCATATAGAGACGGGAACACAGTCTCGTCTGACAGACCAGTGGGATGAATATACTATGAAAGTATATTTTTGATGCATAGGGCGATGTTTTAACCCACAACCTCCAGATTGGAAGTCAGATGTTCTACCCCTAGGCCACAACCCATCCCTTATAAATGAAGGAAAGAAATGCCCCTAACGAGCGACCATACATACTTAGAATAACAGCTGATGTAATGGCGGTGTACGAGACAATTGACATTTACGTTCCAACAAGATTTTCACGGTGTGTAATCGATCGTATTTCCTCTCCACCCGACTCGAGAAACACAAATTAAATCGTTTATTTCTGAATATGTCAAACGTTTGCCCGGTCCAGCAGTTTCCCCATTGAATGACTATGGGCTAGGTTCGACATTTCATTCCATGTCACATCGCCGGTTTTCGCTGATAATACGGTCAACAATTAAAAATACGCACGGACACCCGGACGTCATTGTGATCACTATATATGTATCGCATTCCACAAGCGGGCTCGACAATAATGCTATTATACGTACAAAATATAAATGGAGACTATTCTCATGTGTGTTCGGAGACTATTCTCATATGCTGTCAAAACATGTGTTAGTATTAAGAAAGCAATCAAATGTGACAAAAATCATCAATACATGTATGTTTTTTTTTTTTTTATTTTTTTTTTTTTTTTTTTTTTTTTTTTTTTTTTTTACAAAAACTTAGAATCGTCGAAGGAGACGATTCTCGGGTGTTTCCAAACCTATTGTATTAAGAAATGAACAACATGAAAAGAAAATTTGAATACATTGGTATTTCTTTACAAAACCATATTTTGACAAAATAGGAGAATCGTCTTTGGAGATGATTCTCATGTGCAGCCAAATCTTGCTTTATCAAGAGATCAAACACATATGAAAATGCACTATGTCAAGCTATTAATGGTAAATATCAATTTATTGGCGATGCATGCGATGACGCGAGCGACTACATAGCGTGGTTGAGATACGTTTGTTCCTGCCGAATTCTACAGTCACACTTTGCACGTGAAACTGAATTACCAACAGATGATTGTAAACACCATCAGGTGTGCACCTAGACCGAAAATGATATGTCGCAAGTGTGCTAGTTGTGGGGGGTGGGGGTATGGGGGGGGGGTGTACGGCGGCATATGTTTTATACGCCCGTTTAAAACGGGAGTATTATTTATGTATCCACGCTGTATGTGCGGTGGACGACTCTTGGGCACAGCTTGTTCCGACGATAGTTAGGCCCATTGCATGTCAAGGGCAGCGACATTGTCTGGGGTTCAAGTTGGGAGGGGCGAACCGACAATTGATTTTAGATATAATTTTTAACTGTATCACATCGTAGGCATTGACACACCCAATGTTTTACCCTCCACTACGGTGTTCAATTTAGGCCATCGTAATATCGCTATCGAGTACATACTACGATATCACGATATTACATGTACAATACTACCATATGGCGATAGATTATTAAAAACTGCGTACCTCAGAATTTGCTACTCGATCACACGGTGGAACGAACTAATACGTTGACACACAACTAACATAATAACCAAATTAAAAGAACCAAAAAAAAAAAAAATAAAATAACAATTCCAAAAAAAACAAACACCCTAACCATTATAAACTACACCAATTCCACTGCATGACAGGGTGGGGCAATCGTGTATTAACACAAAACAACACGTCTCATTTGGCAATGCGCCGCTCTCCATTGTGCTGATGTGGAATAACTAGCATGGATATGGATGCGCTAGCGCGTTTTTGATTCTCGATCTCGAATGACTGTTGGAACTATGGTCTACACACACGCATGCGCAATTTCAACATGCATGCTTTTGACACATGTATGAGCAAAACAAACCCGAATTTTCAGACAGAATAGAGTTGGAGCCAAACTTATTTTCAATAGCGGAAGGCGAGAAACGAAAACGCGAGACAATTCCCATGTTTTGTTGTTGAGAAATATATAACATCCCCCCCCCCCCCCCACCCCCCCCCCCCCCCCGCTACTTATGGACCTGCCGTAACCTGTCGACTATCTGCTGAAGAACATTGAACATGTCGCTATTGTGTATTATTTTGAGTTGGCTGATCGTATAATCAACAAATAATAACGGGACCGATACGATTTCTAAAGCATGACTATCTATTAATGAAACGTACATAAAGATAAGTGCTGTAGGCAGGAGCGAGCGAGGTTGATCCGTATCAATAAACGCTTTAATTAATAAAATGCGAGCACTAACTTCATACCGATCACGTAAGACGAAACGTCGCGGACCCGGAGACGAAAATATGGCGATGTCGATGCTTTTTCTTCAGATTTAGTGGTCGGCGGTGGATCGGCGCGAACGTGAGACGAAAAATTGACAGTCAATATTTTTTTATTTCCTTTTGCGGACTTTGTGGTCGGCGGCGGAAATTAAAAAAAAATAAAAATTGAGATGCCAATTTTAATTTTTTTCTAAATCGGCAAAATTAGGTGCGGCGGATCAGTAAACCAAGTAATTAAAAAAAAAAGGCCTAAACGTATTTCATGAAATTACGCAGTTGTTCGAATGTACAAAATCACATGGCGTGTCTCAATTATTAATTCATGTCTTTCATATGGTATCAGAGACCTCGTATTATACACATGTTCTTATCTCTTGCTATGTAGTAAATCATTAATAAAATACAATATATTGTTATAGTTGTGTATTGCATGAATGTGGGGTATGGGTGGGTGGGTACGGAGCCCCGCAGGGGACATGGAATATGTTTTTTTTTATCAATTTGTTCCCACGAAATAACAATTCGTTCCCTCGAATTAACAATTCGTTCCCACGATATAATGATTCGTTCCAACGAAATAACAATTCGTTCTCTCAATTTAACAATTGGTTCCCTCGAATTAACAATTCGTTCCCACGATATAACAATTCTTTCCCACGAATTAACAATTCGTTCCCGTGGAAATACAATATTTATTGTTTACCTATTACATACCGACTGGTAACTACTGTCTGTCTGTCCAATTTTTTCGACAATATTAAAGTTTATCAACATTTAAGAATTAGCCTTCTTTTCATTTCGTGAGATTTGGTCAAATATTGATTTTATACGACAAATGCTATCTCTATTGGAATTTAACAATTACATGTGGGAAAATAGGTGGCGAACATGGTGGAGAAGTTGAAAAACGAAAACCGTTGTAAATTGACTCCGAAACCTGTAGCCGATTTCACCAACATTGCAAAGTATACTTTTCTAGCAAAGTATACTTTGAGGGAGTAATAATTTATTTTTCCTGAAATGCATTATTTCATATAGAACTTACGACTGGATATAGTTGATGATTACAAGTATGCAGAATTATTATACTGAATTTATTACATTATCACAGCCAAAATGGCTGTGATAATGTAATAAATTCAGTATAATAAAAAATAATACATTTATCCTAAAATTGAAAATTTCTCCCTCAAAGTATACTTTGCAATGTTGGTGAAATAAGTTAACGGGCTAGATGGCTTGGAAATGATCTAACTGAGAACATACAAGTTAAAATCGGTCCAACATTTGTGAAATTCAGACGAAATAAAAACAATTCTCATTCTTAATTATGGCTAACGTTTAATATTATGAAAACAAAAAAGGTTGCATTGTTTATTATAGGAATGAATGGCCTGTTTGTGGAATTTATCGGGGTATAAACTTGGAAAACTCGCGGGAATACTGGACGAAGGCCGATAAATTCCACAAAAAGGCCATTCATTCCTTATAATTCCAGCATTAGAGAAAGAATCATCAAGAAAATGTGTTTATTTTCCGTTTTCTTAAGAATTATTTTAACTGCGCCTCACGGTTACGGAAAGTAGTTCGGTGTGGGAGTTTACTGGGATATAAATTTTGGACAGAGACTTGCTACGGGCCAATCAAATGTTAGGGAATTGTGTAAATAGTTTTGTTCTGGAATTATATGGCGGTAAACTTTGGGCAGTTTCGTGAAACAGACAGTAAGTGTAGTATCCCGCATTGTCTAACTTGCATACTTGTACGCACAGTCAAGTTACAATGGACGCATATCTAAGTCGCCTGAACCATTTCACACCTAAGTAACTGGAATGAACTGTTATATGTTAATTTTGCAACCAATCCAATAGTCACGAAATGATTTTTAGACTAATCCATTTATGAGAAGGGGGTGTTTTTGTTCTCAAACATATGTAAATTACTTACGAGCCGGCTCATCTGGATCTACACGTTTTGCCAATACCACTATACAGGCCTAGGCCTGTGTTGTTGAAAGGGTTAATACACATTATACATCGTCTTGACTACATAATCATCGCGTCAATATGACTTACTAACTGATCAATGGGAGATGCATTTGACGAGATAACTAACACGGAATCTCGTCAAAAAAGGTGAGATTGCCAACTAGTGACATCGATTTTTAATTTAATTTTATCTAGTTTTATCCTTGTAAAATTAAGAAAGAATTACGACTTAATACATTAACCTCATCCTCCTGACAAGTTAATAAGTCGCCTTGCAACGATAAGTCGATTTACTGTTTATGCAAACAGTGCAGATCCAGATGAGCCGGCTCGTAACGAGCTGTCTCATCAGGATCTGCACTTTTTGCAAGTAATTTTCATATTTCTTAGAATAAAAACACCCCCTTTTCATAAATGGACGAATCTGAAAATCATTTTGTGACCATTGGATTGGTCGGAACATTAGCATATCACAGTCCATTCCAGTTCCTTAGGGTTGAAAGGGTTAAACATCAATAAATCCAATCTCCAGTCATGTTAACAAATCTGCAAGTAGACTGGGCATAAATGCCACAATACCCTCTTTTCCAGTTATAGTTTCATAGCATGCGCGTGACTGGGACCACGTGTCATTAGCTCTATTTCTCCAATCACAAGTTATAATGTACGGAGCCCCGCAGGGGGCATATAATTCTTTTGTATTCATTCATTCCCACGAAATAACAATTCGTTCCCTCGAATTAACAATCCGTTACCTCGAATTAACAATTCGTTCCCTCGAATTAACAATCCGTTCCCTCGAATTGTTTTGGCGCCCAAACAATTCGAGGGAACGAATTGTTAATTCGAGGGAACAAATTGTTAATTCGTGGGAACGAATTGTTAATTCGAGGAAACGAATTGTGATATCGTGGGAACGAATTGTTAATTCGAGGGAACAAATTGGAACGAATTGTTAATTCGAAGGAACGAATTGTTATATGTGGGAACGAATTGCTAATTCGAGGGAACAAATTGTTATTTCGTGGGAACGAATTGATAAAACATATTGAATGTTCCCTGCGGGGCTCCGTAATAATGAATAACAAAACAATACAACATACATTGTATGCCTTTATAAATAACTGAGTACATGCATTATAGTGCGAATATGCAATCGCCATGACAAAACGGGGCTAATTGTGTTTTACCAGAACAGGCCATCTGTCACACATTGTAGATCTACATATGTGGCTGTGGAGAAACGGGGCTTATGGTATTTGTGACCAGTGTAGCTCCTGATCAGATAACGAACTCATGTAGCCATGTAGCCTGGTAACGTTCTACAAGTCTGTTCCACAGTTTCTGCCTACGAACATTTGGCTATTAAACATATTAAATCTGAATATATATTGAAATTGAATTTTCCATCAATGACAAAAAAAGTCACCATCCCCATTTTGTTTTATTTGATGAATTATCTGAGACCTCATTGGCGCTGCCATTACGCCAGACAAAATAATAGACCACGTAATCCCATACACTCTATAATACAAGCTATTGTCTTTTGATACCAAGTTCATCAAGTTCGGCTCGGAAAAGGTAGGAATTCCTACCCGTTTCCTAACCTCTATTTTATCCCGTCAACATAATGCGTAAGGGCCGTGAAACACGGTGCCGTGAAACATTTTTGATATCCTGTCAATACGACATAATCACTGCGTATGAATATGTGTGGTGACTGGGGTTATTTTGTTTGCATTTTAAAGGCATTTGTAGGTGTTGACGGGATACATAGAATAGTAGGTTAGTGCCGTGAATGGGAAAAATATCTGGCGCGGCGCGGAAATGGGAGGTGCTCGGCAGAGCCTCGCCCATCTCGTTTCCTAAGCCTTGCCAGATATTCACTGCACTGACCTACTGTTCTCTATTACTCATCCCTGCGGACTGCACGCAGTTTATACGCAACTGGCTGCAACATTATCCCCGGCGTGAATGTATTCGGATCGAAGTCCGCCAAACGCTCGGTGTTAGGTGGCAACAACTCGAACTTCTGTATGATACCGGAAACGTAGAGAAACATCCGGGACCTGGCGAACACATTTCCAACGCAGTCCCGCCTGCCAGCCCCGAACATCAGGAAAGCTAGACGGGTTTTATCTTCCGGTGGAAGGAGATTGCCGTCTGAGTCTAGAAATCGTTCCGGGCGGAAGGTCTCCGGTTCGTCCCATGTTTCCGGGTCCTGGTTGATTGCCCACAGGTTCGGCACAAATCTCGTGTCCTTCTTTACCGCATACCCTTCGAAGACAATGTCCTCTGAACAGTTACGTGGAACAGATAACGGCATCACGTTTGCTACCCGCTGACACTCCATGATCATCGCCACCGTGTACGGCATCCGGGGCTTGTCCGACAACTGCGGGAGCCTCTCCGACCCGACCACGTCCATGACTTCGTTATACGCCTTGTCCAGACACTCGGGGTACCTGAGTAGGAGGAGAAACGCGGCGAGAAGCGTGGTGGACGTCGTAAGCAGTCCACCGCCAAAAGTCGCCAGTACAAGACCTTCCAGTTGAGCGTCCGTAAACCATGTGGTGCCATCCGCGGCCGTGTTCTCCGCTTGTTGTTTGATAAACGTGTCAACTAGTCCTCTTTGTGAACCGGGTTTGTAGCTAGCCTTGTACGGAGTGACGAACCTGCTAACTAACGTTTCGGTGTGTCGCGTTGCTTCTCTGTAAACATCACCGAAGTACCCCGGCAAGAATCGAAGCAGGGGAACATTGTACATACATAATTCGTAGGTTGTTAGCGCGCATTTGTTGATGGATATTAGGAAGTTCCAGACTATTTTCTTATCATCGCCCGTCATCGGCTCCCCACAAACCAACAACATTATCAAGTTGCCAAGAGACCGTTCTAATATGGGTCTCGGGTCGAAGTCTTGTCCTTTCGTTGCGGCTAGCGTGACAATAAGTCGATCTATTTCTCGTTGAACGGCGCCTTCAAACTGCTCTATACCGTCGCCATACATATGCAAAGCAGTGTGGAAAATCTGTCGGAGTTTGAAAGTCACATCGTTCTTTCTCCCGAAACCTATAGCTTTGTAGTCCTTGAAAATGTATTTTCCCAGGAAAGACGGAGGTCGATTGCTTATAATCATCCCGGTCTCTCTACTACAAAACGCCTTACGGACCAGTTCTGGTGTGTTCAACACCACCATGTCAATCCCCATAACGTTGCACTTGAATATGGGTCCGTATTTCTTCGCCCATTTTGTCAGCTGAAGGTGAAACGTTTCTGCTTTCGCCTGGAATGAGTTTCCAACGAGAGGCAACCCTGGTGGTCCGGGTATACGAGGTCCATTTCGCCGCTTTCGAATGATCCAAATGGAGAGAAATATCAACGCAATAGCTATGTACAGAATCATCATTGTTTTCTAAGTTCACCTCTGTCTAAATCCCGTACATATGACTACGGTATTCGGTCTCGTATATATGATGGCGTGTTTGTGACTGTGACTGGAGAAATTAAACCCTATCGGATTTATGACCAGGATCAAATATCATACTCCTGTAGATTGATAATGATATTTTACTGCGTGTTTGAAGCACGGGTATGTCAGTGACTTAATAGTGAACAGCATAGACCCGGATGCGCAGTCTGATCTGGGTCTGCGCTGGTCTCAAAGGTCGTAAGCCCCATTTCTCCAGTCGCAAGCATACTTATCAGCGCGGATATAATTTAATACAGTACCGGCTGCTTTATTTTCACAATGGTTATAGCTACGGGGCGCCATGCAGGACAGGTTAATTATGTGTGCAAAATTGAGTTTTGTAACACTAAAAATCTGATACAAAAACCAATTTTGTCAAGATTAAAAATCACAAAATCCAATTATGTAAAATTCTGATATACAAAATTGATTTTTGTTATAAAGGATTCAATTTTGTAAGACAGAATTGAGTTTTGTGAACAAAATTCAGTTTTGTGGGACAGAATTCAGTTTTGTCCACAAAAGTCAGTTTTGTCCACAAACATTAGTTTGCGTAGGATAGTCTATGTCATCTCTACGTTGATTGGTTGAGATCGGTCTTAGTCCATTTTACTAGATGGTGGAGTACACTTGCAGGTTTAAATATTTCAATGCGAAAATATAACCCAATATATCAATATTATACTTCTTTATGGACAGTTATTTTATTATTATTATTTACTATGTATTATGATTACAAATGTGGTCACACCATATAAGCATATATACTTTGAAGAGAAATAAGAAAAATATTCAGAATTTTCCCTCAATTATGTAAACAGGGTCAAACATAAAGTAGCCGGGACATAGCTAGACCTGAGAGCATGCCCATATATAGAGAATACCAGGCTAGTGTATTTTGATATCAAGTTTATCAGGCAAGGCTAGGAAACGCGTAGGAATTCCGAGGCTTGCCGAGGAATTCCTACCGTTTCCGAGCCGAGCCTGATAAACCTGATATAAAATACACTAGCCTGGTATTCTATTTATCAGGTAACGTGTTATGCTCGAAAATGACATTAGATGACGTCGTATTCTAACAGTAGATCTAACCTTGTGAAACAAATGGTATTGGATCTGTGTCTACTAGTTGCGAAGTTACGTGTTCGCAACTATGTGTCTACATGCATTATTTACAGTATACACCATCTTAGTATCCATGGTATCTACACAAATACTACAAATGGTTTCCTCAAATGGCCCAATACACACATTCTGTTTATAAACACAGACAGCAGTCAGAACACAGGTCACAGCGCGTGAATTATTGATTTAACTGGGGCAGATGTACCTTGCGATACACAATAAATGAGGTCAGTACTCGCGGGAGATCTACATGTACATGAATTATGTGTACAATTATAACGTACATGAGTTTAAATACGAATGGGTTTGTCAACGTTTGACTGTTTGGAGATAGTTGAAGCAAAATGGCAGAATGAGAAATGAATCATCGGCAGAATGAGAAATGAATCATCGACATTGAATGTGTAGATCGGTGACCGTGACCCATTTCTCCAGTGCAGTTTCTGACCAATGGTAGTCCTTCTTACATGCGTGTGCAGAATTGAATTTTGTGACACAAAATTGAATTTTGTTACACAGAATTGACAGAATTGAATTTTGTGACACAGAATTGAATTTTGTTACACAGAATTGAATTGTGTGACACAGAATTGAATTTTGTTACACAGAATTTAATTTTGTGGCACAAAAGTGAATTTTGTGACACAGAATTGAGTTTTGTGGCACAAAAGTGAATTTAATTTTGTGACACAGAATTGAATTTTGTGGCACAAAAATGAATTTTGTTGACAAAATTGAGCCATGTCCCATTTGGCGCCCCGTAATAGCGTATGTTTATCATAACAATTCTGAAATGTGGCTGTGACTGAAGAAATGAGACGAATGGGTATTGCGACCAGTGTAAATACAGATCAGCCCTTTCACTTTTCAATCCGATGCACAGCCTATGTTAGTGTACACGTTACCCATAGATAAAGCCATATTTACTCACATATTAGGTGAGTAGACAACAGGGACAATACACTCCGGTAACTGCTTACATGTCACTGGATAGCTAATAACAGTACAGTAGTGGGTATATATGGTATGTGTTGTGTGGTTTGCCAGGTAAAGGTGATACACTGTGCGATTTTATGTGTATGAGGCTATTTATAATTAAATGGTGGTTCATGTTGTTAAAAACACAGGCACAAACCTGTCCGTAAAACTGACATATTTCACAATGTGGTGTAATATAATTGATAGGAGTCCGTTATCCTGGCTTTTCTACATGTGATTAGCTACATTATATAATATGTTCTACTTCACATTTTGAGTTATTTGTCAAACGGCAGAACAGCTGGCACTGGCTGATGGCTGGAACACACAAAGATGGCCGACTTGGCCACTCCATGTGCCATAATAGGATACAGTAACGAGGCAGTATTCACATTTTTGTTATACATATATCACATTTACGAAGCAATTATCTTTGAATCAAACGATGATCAGCTATAGAACGGGTCCTTAACTTTGATAATACACAAGGGTTACAACAACAACAACAACAACAACAAGTACTGAAACTTCCAGAATCCCTCCGATTCAATGTAATCTTTTATTTTGTCCTTATTATGCAACGTATTTTGATGAAATATGGCGCATCAAACGCGTCTTGTTAAGCTGCATTTGGTGGTCTCTGTACTTTGGCCCACACTTCTGTCGTTTTGCGATACGGAAATCGATTCTTTGCAAAAACGACATAAGTATGTGCCGACCTCCTGGGACCACCAAATGCAGCTCATGAAGACGCGTTTGCTGTAACCACGTGATCCTGCACCTTGCTACAGTAGGCAACTATACATGTATCTATGTGACAGGGATGCCCCAACTGGTAGCATATATCAACGGATGCTGTGCAATTAGCGTGCCATAAGAATAGGGGACAGTATTCGCGATAATATTCCGAATTACCATCAGGACAAGAGCCTAAATCACATTGAAAATGAAGATAACTCCAAACGTTGAAAATCAAGAATCCTCTTTCTTGCATGTATAGATGTACTAAAATTCGTACGACCGAGAATTTCGTAAGTGGAAAACTGATATTTACAAGAACATTTGCATTGAGCGCCGATGCTTGCAAATCGTTCATATATGTGTTCGCATTTAATGATGTGTACACATGGGAATTCTTAGTATGAGGGAAACATGTTAATGTGATAATCCAATTCATAATTTTTTTCTTACGAACATTATCATACGAAGTTTAGTGAAACGGGCCCCGATAAAAATGTTCGTACGAAGATTTCTATAAATATACTTTACACGTTGACGTGTGATTCATCAGTGCCATCATTTGCAACATACATGTTGCTGTCATTAAATCTGAACGAATCCACCAATGATTTCCCAAAACCGAGTGCTATTGTGAACCGTGTTTTACATTTTTGTTTTGTACTTACAAACTTCATAGTCGTACGATGTTTAGTGAAACGGGCCCCTGGGGCCCGTTTCACTAAACTTCGTACTATAAAAATGGCCTTACGAAGGTTTTTATGAATTGTTTTCTCACATTAACGTGAATCACTAATTGTACCATTTTCCACCTACACATCATTAAATGTGAACACATACACAATTTGCAAGCGTCGGCTTTAAGTGCAAATGTTACTGTAATTTTCAATGTTGCACTTACGAACTTCTTAGTCGTACGAAGTGTAGAGAAACGGGTCCCAGATGATTAAAGTATCATGAATATATCTCAAGTGACACATGTTTACGACGTATGATCCGGAGAAGGACCTAAACTAACGAGGTGAACATTGTGTCATAGGGATATAACTCCAAAAGTACAAAAAACTTTGCAGGAAACGTTTAAACTATATTATCTGCAGTCTGTATACTTCGTATGTAACATCACTATGGTGTATACAGGCGTAAAGTACATTTTGATTGTTGATTCGTTCTCCGGTTCATGGATTACCTCACCATTTTTTACTCAGTATTGGGCAATTTTGTCTTAAAAGTTGACAGTGGCGATACATATTAAAAAGGACACAACCCAAAGCACGTTAGGTGTGCAAATACGAGCAGTGCACATACGACGTAGTATTACAACTGCTGGGCGTTGTTTTAGCAATATTGATGTGAATACACAGTGCACATTTTAGCACTGCAGAATGATCTGGGACACTAGGTAATCTTGCATGAAGTAAGAATATTCTGCTGAAATCGGAATCATTGGCGGTCCGGATAAGCCTAATGCATGTTCATATGACGTCTCTACAAAAATCTACAAGAGATGTTATTCTCGTCTCCCCACATAAACACTATACTATAGGGGCACTGGTTATTATATCCTCTTTTTGAAGAAACAGGAGTATATTATAGCAATGAATGGCCTTTTTGTGGAATTTATCGGGAATACTGGACGAGGCCTTAAAAAAATTACAATTTTCGAAAATTGTAATTTTGTTAAGGCCTCGTCCAGTATTCCCGCGACTTTTCCAAGTTTATATCCCCGATAAATTACACAAAAAGGCCATTCATTCCTTGTAATTCCAGCATTTGAAATAAATTCATCAAGAGATGAGTATCATGAGTACAAGTATTTTTATCGAGCCAAATTCTCACTTAAAATAGCGCAACAAGCATTCATATTCTTGAGCTTATACAGGGGGGCATATAATGACATAACAACATACACTACTGTCTGTTCCATGTTTTGCTACCGACGAATATTTGGCTATAAAACACATTAAATCTAAAATTATATTTAAAAGGAAGTACTTTTTCATCAATAACAAAAAAAGTCACCCTCCCCAAAAAAAAACTATTTCATGAAATTCCATCAAATATTGATTTTATTGCGAATGGGAATTTAACGTGGGGAGTCAATTGTACGAAATGTTTTGGAAATTGACTCCGAAACGTGGCGAGATAGCTTGAAAATGATGTAATTAAGGAAACAAAAGTTAGATTTTGAAAATAGGTCCACAAATAAAAAAAAGTATTTAATTATTTTTTATATTTTTAGCCCCCATGTTAAATTCCCATAGAAAAATCGGTTTTTCGCAATAAAATCAATATTTGCTGGAATTTAATCAAATAATAATTTTCTTCGGGAGGGAGACTTTTTTGTTATTGATAAATATGTTTTAGATTTAATGTGTTTAATATCCGAAAGTTCGTCTGCAGCAAAACGTGGAGCAGACAGTAGTCGTTGTATTTCTACCATTTATAAATTGTATGTAACAGATGATGATGATTTGGTGAAATTTGAAACTGAAACACAAAACTTGTTTCATTATTTTTTTTCTATCTCACTTACAGTATTTTATATGCCACATTAAATTTGCATGTGATACATGTATTCTCGTAATGTCGTACGACGTGCATCGGACAAAATAGGTGACGATATAACCTATATACATGTACTGTGTCTAGAAACGATGCCGACAGTGAGGCAGGTAACTGGAAACTTTTTTTAATTTCGTTACATCATGATATGTGGCTCTGACTGGAGGAATGGGGCTTCTGTACGGAAGCCCATTAAGGCCGCTTAACTTTTTTTTTACTTCCATTTATTCAAGATGTTTTCTTGAATTTTCAAGCTCTTTTCTTGAATTTTCAAGATCTTTTCTTGAAAATTCAAGAAAAAATCTTGAAAATTCAAGAAAACATACTTGAAAATTCAAGAAAACATCTTGAATAAATGGAAAATAGGTGACGATATAGCCTATATACTGTGTCTAGAAACGATGCCGACAGTGACGCAGGTAACTGGAAACTTTTTTAATTTCGTTACATCATGATATGTGGCTATGACTGGAGGAATGGGGCTTCTGGGATGTGTAACCAGCGTATGTTGAACCTTATATTTGTCACAGAAACGAATATATCACACGTCGTCCTGGCCATCAAATAAGTCGTATTGACGCGATAATGGCGTAGTTAAGACTACTTCTAAGGTGTATTAAGATGATTTAGTTATCACGTTAACTAGATGGCAATAATATGCCACCATACACATTTGATCGACTAACGACACTTGTGATGCACTCCGCGCCAGCAGAAAATTTTTCACGTCGAAATATGCACACGCAAACACGTTTATACAATATGTTCTGCATGTAGCCGAATGGGAATTCGTAAGGAATCCGGCGCATATGTCGACGTGAAACATTTTACGCCGGCGCGGAGTGCAGCACCAGTGAATCGACCGACAATGTGCTAAAGCTTTCGCGTTGGTTTTGACCTTCACGTACGTCGTTGGTGTAACCGAAAAGTCATTTTATCCAAACTCCTATATCATATCCTATGATAGCCATATCTCCTATAACCTATATATAATATATCCTATATTTATTATATATTATCATGCACAGTTAACACCTGTATATTTTTCTGAGCGTTTTAGCGTCCATCTTAAGACATGGTTTACTGTTGCATAAGCACAGCTCAACAGCTAAGTTTAATGCCTTATGATGTGCGTCATTTGGCGCGGAATCTCAAGTCTCGTTCTGGCGTTGGCTTTGGCGCGCACTGCGCGGTTGTCGACACTTCTTCGATAGTCGCCAGTGTACGCGCATCGCCGCCATATTGTATCTTTGATAACTAATAAATTACATTTTGTAATTTAGTTTTGGTTTATCTCCAGGTAATTGTAATTGTAAATTATGTATATATGTCTTGCTTGTTTTTGGCTTAATCGTTGAAATGATCACATAATGACGTAAAAGTAGTTTTTGACGTTTCATATTCTCCTTTGTCATGTTGATCACCGATTATCACTCATCTATTTTCTCGTGAGCCGATTACTTTGTGTATATCATATATGGCGTTCATGTTCGATTGTGTATACATCTACTCTATTTCATGAGAATTGCGACATATTATGTTCAGGCACCGGCCAGATATTGATATTCTGAATCAATTGGCACCTTACTGATTCTAGTTATACCGGCCGTTAGCCATATATTGTATCTACGTTTCATGTCGGACAGTTTCATGTTCGGGGTGTTTGTGTTTATTTTAACATATACCCACCGTTATTTATGCCACATTTCGGTGCATTGTTATATTAGAACCGCTATTCTCATGCGTTCCCACCTATTGGACCATCAGTGAGGACCCTGATTGGCTGGCACAAATGTGCAGCCATATCCGTGTCTTCACTGGTAACATATACCGTTGTTTCCCTTTGTTTAACTTCCGACGCAGCAGTGTAGGTTCTGATCAGACTCCACATATGTGCAGTCTGATCTGGGACTACACTGGTCACATACATGCAGGAGCGTCAGTTAATGTACGGATCAGATTTCACCAATGTGCAGTCTGATCTGGGACTACACTGGTCGCATATGACCGATGCATCCTTTTGGGTATTTTGCTTAGGGTCTACACATGAGTATAGTTCGGTTCAAGACTTCTTCGATAGTCGCCAGTGTACGCGCATCGCCGCCATATTGTATCTTTGATAACTAATAAATTACATTTTGTAATTTAGTTTTTGTTTATCTCCAGTTTCCCCAGACCTCAGCGGTACAGAGCATCCCTGATTGTACAACCCTTCCCCTCACCAGTATCTCCGTAATGGACGTGCTGTGACATTTTTGGCGCCCAATGTGGGGCTAATCAGCATCGTGGAAGACTGCGCTGAAGACAACACTGGAAGCGAGCGGCGACTAGCGATACCATGAGGATAGTTTTCTCCTGAACGCGATCGGCTGACCGAGGAATTCATCCGGCACCGCAGTACCTTTGTTACCTGGGATGGATATATTTGACGGATGAGAAGTTATCGATCGTTCACCGGTTTCATGTAAACATCCGATTATTCACACGTGTATAAGTATACCAGCCTGACATGGCGTTGTTTACAGATGTGTGAAGTTGGCTAGAAGATCGTAGATCGTACATCAACATGCAATAACGACCTAGGAGGTTGAATGTACAGCTATGACATCGATATTCGGAATCCAATATCGACATAGGAAGTTGAATAACGAGCTCTGAGATCGTTATTCGTATTTGTAATCTATGCAATTTGAATATCTAGCCAGGAACTTGAATTTCCAGCTCTGAGATCGTTATTCGATTGTGTAAGGTATGTATTTTGAATTTCTAGCCAGGAAGTTGAATTTCCAGCTCTGAGATCGTTATTCGATTGTGTAAGGTATGTATTTTGAATATCTAGCCAGGAAGTTGAATTTCCAGCTCTGAGATCGTTATTCGATTGTGTAAGGTATGTATTGAATATCTAGCCAGAAGTTGAATTTCCAGCTCTGAGATCGTTATTCGATTGTGTAAGGTATGTATTTTGAATATCTAGCCAGGAAGTTGAATTTCCAGCTATGAGATCGTTATTCGATTGTGTAATGTATGTATTTTGAATTTCTAGCCAGGAAGTTGAATTTCCAGCTCTGAGATCGTTATTCGATTGTGTAAGGTATGTATTCTGAATTTCTAGCCAGGAAGTTGAATTTCCAGCTATGAGATCGTTATTCGATTGTGTAAGGTATGTATTTTGAATTTCTAGCCAGGACGTTGAATTTCCAGCTCTGAGATCGTTATTCGATTGTGTAAGGTATGTATTTTGAATTTCTAGCCAGGAAGTTGAATTTCCAGCTCTGAGATCGTTATTCGATTGTGTAAGGTATGTATTTTGAATTTCTAGCCAGACGTTGAATTTCCAGCTCTGAGATCGTTATTCGATTGTGTAAGGTATGTATTTTGAATTTCTAGCCAGGAAGTTGAATTTCCAGCTATGAGATCGTTATTCGATTGTGTAAGGTATGTATTTTGAATTTCTAGCCAGGAAGTTGAATTTCCAGCTCTGAGATCGTTATTCGATTGTGTAAGGTATGTATTTTGAATTTCTAGCCAGGAAGTTGAATTTCCAGCTATGAGATCGTTATTCGATTGTGTAAGGTATGTATTTTGAATTTCTAGCCAGGAAGTTGAATTTCCAGCTCTGAGATCGTTATCGATTGTGTAAGGTATGTATTTTGAATTTCTAGCCAGGAAGTTGAATTTCCAGCTCTGAGATCGTTATTCGATTGTGTAAGGTATGTATTTTGAATATCTAGCCAGGAACTTGAATTTCCAGCTCTGAGATCGTTATTCGATTGTGTAGGTATGTATTTTGAATTTCTAGCCAGGAAGTTGAATTTCCAGCTCTGAGATCGTTATTCGATTGTGTAAGGTATGTATTTTGAATTTCTAGCCAGGACGTTGAATTTCCAGCTCTGAGATCGTTATTCGATTGTGTAAGGTATGAATATTTGAATTTCTAGCCAGGAAGTTGAATTTCCAGCTCTGAGATCGTTATTCGATTGTGTAAGGTATGTATTTGAATATCTAGCCAGGAAGTTGATTTCCAGCTCTGAGATCGTTATTCGATTGTGTAAGGTATGTATATTGAATATCTAGCCAGAAGTTGAATTTCCAGCTCTGAGATCGTTATTCGATTGTGTTAAGGTATGTATTTTGAATATCTAGCCAGGAAGTTGAATTTCCAGCTATGAGATCGTTATTCGATTGTGTAATGTATGTATTTTGAATTTCTAGCCAGGAAGTTGAATTTCCAGCTCTGAGATCGTTATTCGATTGTGTAAGGTATGTATTCTGAATTTCTAGCCAGGAAGTTGAATTTCCAGCTATGAGATCGTTATTCGATTGTGTAAGGTATGTATTTTGAATTTCTAGCCAGGACGTTGAATTTCCAGCTCTGAGATCGTTATTCGATTGTGTAAGGTATGTATTTTGAATTTCTAGCCAGGAAGTTGAATTTCCAGCTCTGAGATCGTTATTCGATTGTGTAAGGTATGTATTTTGAATTTCTAGCCAGGACGTTGAATTTCCAGCTCTGAGATCGTTATTCGATTGTGTAAGGTATGTATTTTGAATTTCTAGCCAGGAAGTTGAATTCCAGCTATGAGATCGTTATTCGATTGTGTAAGGTATGTATTTTGAATTTCTAGCCAGGAAGTTGAATTTCCAGCTCTGAGATTGTTATTCGATTGTGTAAGGTATGTATTTTGAATTTCTAGCCAGGAAGTTGAATTTCCAGCTATGAGATCGTTATTCGATTGTGTAAGGTATGTATTTTGAATTTCTAGCCAGGAAGTTGAATTTCCAGCTCTGAGATCGTTATTCGATTGTGTAAGGTATGTATTTTGAATTTCTAGCCAGGAAGTTGAATTTCCAGCTCTGAGATCGTTATTCGATTGTGTAAGGTATGTATTTTGAATATCTAGCCAGGAAGTTGAATTTCCAGCTCTGAGATCGTTATTCGATTGTGTAAGGTATGTATTTTGAATTTCTAGCCAGGAAGTTGAATTTCCAGCTCTGAGATCGTTATTCGATTGTGTAAGGTATGTATTTTGAATTTCTAGCCAGGAAGTTGAATTTCCAGCTCTGAGATCGTTATTCGATTGTGTAAGGTATGTATTCTGAATTTCTAGCCAGGAAGTTGAATTTCCAGCTATGAGATCGTTATTCGATTGTGTAAGGTATGTATTTTGAATTTCTAGCCAGGACGTTGAATTTCCAGCTCTGAGATCGTTATTCGATTGTGTAAGGTATGTATTTTGAATTTCTAGCCAGAAGTTGAATTTCCAGCTCTGAGATCGTTATTCGATTGTGTAAGGTATGTATTCTGAATTTCTAGCCAGGAAGTTGAATTTCCAGCTCTGAGATCGTTATTCGATTGTGTAAGGTATGTATTTGAATATCTAGCCAGGAAGTTGAATTTCCAGCTCTGAGATCGTTATTCGATTGTGTAAGGTATGTATTTTGAATATCTAGCCAGGAAGTTGAATTTCCAGCTCTGAGATCGTTATTCGATTGTGTAAGGTATGTATTTTGAATATCTAGCCAGGAAGTTGAATTTCCAGCTATGAGATCGTTATTCGATTGTGTAAGGTATGTATTTTGAATTTCTAGCCAGGAAGTTGAATTTCCAGCTCTGAGATCGTTATTCGATTGTGTAAGGTATGTATATTGAATATCTAGCCAGGAAGTTGAATTTCCATGAGGGCCAAACCGTTGGAACTGAATAGGTGCAGTGGTCAAGCAGTAGACACGGACGGAGTTGTCACCGAGTTGTTGCTACGTCCTATCCGTTTCTTTATTTATGGCGGCGATTTTGGATTATAGTGGTCATCTACATGTATATCAGAGCTACATTTGCACATTGTCAGCACATGTGCCACACATGATAAGATGGGTATGGACAACAAAATAATCGGTATATCTCGATCATATCTGAAGTTGAAGCCAAATCGTTATTTATGGCGGCCATCTTGAAATTTGGACATTTTGCGTCCCTCGGTGGATCAAAATGGTTCCCGTCTTATCTGAATTCAGCATACCTCGAACCCCCCGTATACAAAGTGTCATGCTTTCCTCCAAAAGGGGAACATCTTTTCGCACACTATTAAGAATTATTCGGGACGATCAAGGACTTACTTCCCTTGGTACTGTACAAATCAGTGAAACGAATCCAATTATTTACCGCTGCCATAGAAACGTAAAATATAATAAAACATTGAAATTTAGTGAAAAATGAATGGCTCAAATAGATTACTATAATTACTTGACATGATATTGAATTTCCGATTTAATATGATCTAAAAAACTTTAAAGATATGCATAACCTAGCCTAAATTAATTATTTCATACCAAATAGGCAGATTTTAATTGAAACTGTATAACCTATTATAGAGTATAGGACTTGGGATCTGACCAATCCTGTTCGAATTCTACAAGTGGCGTAAAGTTGGTTTTATCATTGGGTATGACCTTCGGACTGCCGTTCTTGTTTGGAAAACTATGTCCGAACTACAATCCACCGTAATATCCCAGTAGACATACCGTCGGACTACGGTTCTGGGAAAAATGTGATATATTTGAATAACGATCTAGCAGCCACGCCTTCACAATCGAATAACGATCTCAGAGCTGGAAATTCAACTTCCTGGCTAGAAATTCAAAATACATACCTTACACAATCGAATAACGATCTCAGAGCTGGAAATTCAACTTCCTGGCTAGAAATTCAAAATACGTACATTACACAATCGAATAACGATCTCATAGCTGGAAATTCAACTTCCTGCTAGAAATTCAAAATACATACCTTACACAATCGAATAACGATCTCATAGCTGGAAATTCAACTCCTGGCTAGATATTCAAAATACATACCTTACACAATCGAATAACGATCTCATAGCTGGAAATTCAACTTCCTGGCTAGAAATTCTAAATACATACTACACAATCGAATAACGATCTCAGAGCGGATTCAACTCTGGCTAGATATTCAAAATACATACCTTATACAATCGAATAACGATCTCATAGCTGGAAATTCAACTTCCTGGCTGAAAATCAAAATACATACCTTACACAATCGAATAACGATCTCAGAGCTGGAAATTCAACTCCTGGCTAGATAATCAAAATACTTACCTTATACAATCGAATAACGATCTAAGCTGGAAATTCAAAGCTACATACTCAATGCAGTGGAAATTCAACTCCTGGCTAGATTCAAAATACATACCTTACACAATCGAATAACGATCTCAGAGCTGGAAATTCAACTTCCTGGCTAGAAATTCAAAATACATACCTTACACAATCGAATAACGATCTCAGAGCTGGAAATTCAACTTCCTGGCTAAAATTCAAAATACATACCTTACACAATCGAATAACGATCTCAGAGCTGGAAATTCAAGTTCCTGGTCTAGATAAATTCAAAATACATACCTTACACAATCGAATAACGATCTCAGAGCTGGAAATTCAGTTCCTGGCTAGATATTCAAAATACATACCTTACAATCGAATGACTAGCTGAAATTCAACAAAGGCAAAATTCAAAATACATACCTTACACAATCGAATAACGATCTCAGAGCTGGAAATTCAACTTCCTGGCTAGAAATTCAAAATACATACCTTACACAATCGAATAACGATCTCAGAGCTGGAAATTCAACTTCCTGGCTAGAAATTCAAAATACATACCTTACACAATCGAATAACGATCTCAGAGCTGGAAATTCAACTTCCTGGCTAGATATTCAAAATACATACCTTACACAATCGAATAACGATCTCAGAGCTGGAAATTCAACTTCCTGGCTAGAAATTCAAAATACATACCTTACACAATCGAATAACGATCTCAGAGCTGGAAATTCAAGTTCCTGGCTAGAAATTCAAAATACATACCTTACACAATCGAATAACGATCTCAGAGCTGGAAATTCAACTTCCTGGCTAGAAATTCAAAATACATACCTTACACAATCGAATAACGATCTCATAGCTGGAAATTCAACGTCCTGGCTAGAAATTCAAAATACATACCTTACACAATCGAATAACGATCTCATAGCTGGAAATTCAACTACCTGGCTAGATATTCAAAGTGCATATAATACAAAGTCGAATAACGATCTCAGAGCTGGAAATTCAACTTCCTGGCTAGAAATTCAAAATACATACCTTACACAATCGAATAACGATCTCATAGCTGGAAATTCAACTCCAACTTCCTGGCTAGAAATTCAAAATACATACCTTACACAATCGAATAACGATATCATAGCTGGAAATTCAACTTCCTGGCTAGAAATTCAGAATACATACCTTACACAATCGAATAACGATCTCAGAGCTGGAAATTCAACTTCCTGGCTAGATATTCAAAATACATACCTTACACAATCGAATAACGATCTCAGAGCTGGAAATTCAAGTTCCTGGCTAGAAATTCAAGATACATACCTTACACAATCGAATAACGATCTCAGAGCTGGAAATTCAAGTTCCTGGCTAGATATTCAAATTGCATAGATTACAAATACGAATAACGATCTCAGAGCTCGTTATTCAACTTCCTAGGTCGATATTGGATTCCGAATATCGATGTCATAGCTGTACATTCAATCTCCTAGGTCGTTATTGCATGTTGATGTACGATCTACGATCTTCTAGCCAACTTCACACATCTGTTGTTTACATGCTTTGTTTATATAAACATTAGTGTATAAATAAACATGGAATTTCTGTAGGTGTTTCCCTGTTTATTATGGCGCGTCGCTATAGTCATGATCGATATATTGCGATTGACAAAACAGTTTCTCATACTGGAGCAGTGGGTAAACTGGCGGCTAACGGTGGCACTTGATTTTTAGTTTGCACTGCATACGTTCGATCCTCACTTTGGCCATTATATATATTTTTTTTATTTTTTTTTAAATATTGTTTTTGTGTTTTCTTTTTCTTTTTAATGCATCTTTATTACATGTAACAACAATTAACATGGTAATTTGAACCACATGCATCCATGTTTATTTATTTATTTGTTTATTATCTGAAGTGACAGGTTTATTTTTCGACATGGTGTTACTATTATTAGCAATTATATCGAATGTTAATGCGTTTGTGCTGGTATACAAATAACATGTCTACAACATATGACGTAAACTATTTAAAAATAGCACGTGTTTACAATAATATTTACAATAATAACGCGCCAAAACACGTGCTATTTTTAAATAGTTTACGTCATATGTTGTAGACATGGTATTTGTATACCAGCGCAAACGCATTAAAATTCGATATGATTGCTAATAATAGTAACATCGCTTAGTGCTATAGTGGGTAGATCTGCTGTTTGGTGATCGGACGGTCGTGAGTTCGAATCATGCCAAAGACATACATTTTTCTCTCGCTTTTACTATTTTGGCGCCAGAGGTAACGCACACATCCCGAAACAGTCGTGAATTTACTTTTACACAACATTATAAAACACTTCACTTTGAACCTAATCATTGTGAAATGCATTCTCCACATTCGTGTGTTATTGTGAAAGTCCACCTCGACTCGCTACAAATGCAAATGCTACACCATGTCGAAAAATAAACCTCTCACTTCAGACAAATAAGTAAATAAACGTGGATGCATGTGGTTCATAATTACCATGTCAATTGTTGTTACATATAATAAAGATGCATTAAAAAGAAAAAGAAAACACAAAAACAATATTTAAAAAAAATATATATATATATAATGGCCAAAGTGAGGATCGAACGCATGCAGTGCAAAATTAAAATCAAGTGTCACCGTTGGCCGCCAGTTTACCCACTGCTCCAGTATTAGAGACTGTTTTGTCAATCGCAATATATCGATTATGACTATAGCGACGCGCCATAATAAACAGGAAAATTCCTACAGGAATTCCATGTTTATTTATACACCAATGTTTATATAAACAAAGCATGTAAACAACGCCATGTCAGGCTGGTATACTTATACGTGTATATGTGATTATTTGTGTCTGATAATCATCATGGAAGGCCTTCGACGACGTAGTTTATTTTCTTAGTGATCACTCGCGACAACTCATAGCATCCACCACATATAGTGTGCACACTGGATTCGCCGACAACGAGACGCCGACCGACCAGTGCGAGATGAATTTGTGTTTTTGTTGCATGTAGTATAAACATTGACATTGTCACTGTGACTGTCAGTTCTGATTGTCAGATATAATACATACATTGATTGTGTTATTCATGTAAGATAGTGTGAAGGGAACATAAGTGTTGCCCTTGTCCATCTGCGATTACTTGGAAATATTTATTTGAGACTGAGATTTGATTTTTTAGATCCAAATATTTCCAAAATGGCTTCCAAGATGGCCACCAGTTTGTGATATATTTGTTACCAGGCTTTTTGATTAGTGGCATTTATTTATTTTCACTTGCATATTATTGCACATGTATTGTATATACCTGGCCCTATATATACTTGATATAATCCCTTATAGTCCTATTCCTGTATAATTACTTGGTCTTTCCCTGAACAACCACTTGATCGAGATGGAGTTATACGGATAAAGCATATTTATACGGATAGTTGTCCACGGCCCGGGGTTGTGTTGTTATTATATATATTAACCAGGGGTCTTCATTGATGTCATCCGTCTTGTGAGAATTCAGTGTAATATTTCTGATATTATTATTTGTTCATTGCATAAGTACAGCCTCATACTCTGAAGCTGTAATGATTCAGTGCTTCTGAAGCGTATTGTACTACATTATTGAATATACTATATTACAATTGTATATAATAATGAATTATATGTAATTGTAGTTGGTAGTACAAGATAACAACCTCAGTGAATATATATTTTGAAATTTATTTTGTTGTTTACCATTAGATCGGAATTACTTAGCGCGATCTCTCGGATTTGTGTCAATGCATCGCAGTAAATTAATTAAGATAAATTTATTTCTTTGCGACACATTCGGTTTGTTTTGCTTGTGAATTTTGCTTGGCGGATGAAGGTTGAAGTTTGACAACACGCGACATCAGGGAACCTGATTGGGAAATCCAGGTAATTGTTTGGATACATAGTGGCACATTCGAAACTGAATCTTGTTGAGCATCACCGGAGAATACTTTGATCAGGACATTGATTTGCTGAATTTATTCCTTGGAGACATATTCTGAGATTGATGTTACCTCCCTTGAATATTTGACAGTGCACTTGAGAGTAGGATGTTACTTGAGTTACGCTGATGGTCTGATTAGGTATACTGATGGTGGATCGTGTCAGTACCTGGTAGTTGCGATATATCACATACTGCCACAGGGGTCAGTGGTGATATCAATTGGTATCAGTTGTACAATATATTTAATCATTTCAGGATGTGTACTTGTAATTAACATTAAATGTTTTCTGTTATACAGGGAATTATTTGTTGATTGCATTTGTGTATTAATTAGGTTTGAATTCCGGGTTTGGTGATAATTAGGCTAGGGTTTGGACTCTGATTGATACTGCAATTCATTTATTGTACTTTTTTAGATCTGATTTACTAATTTGTGTACTATTGGTTCAGTTGATCAGTCACTATGGCCGAGGGAGGAGAGCAGGATTATGGCATGAATCCTGAGGAGGAACTGACTGACAAAGAATTGGAGGCGATGGTCAAGCTGTTGCTAAAGTCTGGCACATTTCATGTGACTTCTATCTCCACAGATGTTCATGCCAAGATGGAGGATGGTACGAAGGCTAAGAAGCCTCCACCTCTTGCCATGTCTACACCAGGAATAGATGTTGGTTCGTTTGTGATCCCTCCACCTTTTCAGCAGCCACCGAGAATTTCTTTATTTTCGGGTGATGAGCCCCCACCCAAGGGGGAAGTCAGCTTTGATGTGTGGTAGTACGAGGTGAAGTGCTTGCAACGAGACCACATGTATCCTGATGCGATTTTATCACAGGCACTCAGACGCTCGCTTAAAGGCATTGCCAGTCGGCTTTTGTTATCCATAGGTGATGGTGCTGGGGTGGACCAGATCTTAACCAAATTTGAGGGGATTTATGGCAATGTTTTTACAGGCGAGACCATCATGCAGCAGTTCTATACTGAACAGCAGAAGGCCGGAGAGTCCGTGGCAACATGGGCCTGCCGGTTAGAAGATTTGTTACAGCGTGCAGTTGAGTTAGGACATGTAACTTTTTCAGCTAAGAATGACATGTTGCGTAGCAAATTTTGGACAGGTCTCTGCAGCGAGCAAGTGAAAAATGCCTCTCGCCACAAGTATGATTCAATGACAGATTTTAACTTGCTTCTTAGGGAGGTCCGGAAGATTGACCAAGAGATGACCGGGAGTGATATACTGGGGAAGACTGCTTAGCATCACATGACTACTACAGAGTCTGAAACTCCACCTGCAACATCCATTAATGATCTTTGCAATAAGTTACAGGAGCTGATGAAGCGTATGGACTCCATGGAATCCAGGCTGGAGCAGCAGACCAGACCAACCGATCCGCCTAGTGGATCACCTGATCATTTTCAGGATGACACATACAGAGGTCGAGGGAATTTCAGACGTGGTCGTAGTAGATCGTATTTTCAGCCACGTGATAGAGGAGGACCACACAGACAGTCTTTAAACTAGATCGTGTCTCTGACGAGGGGCAAGTCAGAGACACAGGTGGAAACAGACGCCCCAAAAATGCTAACAATTGTGATTCCGCCGTTACAGTTACATCTGGTGTAAAGTGATTAGTCCGTCTGCGGAAACAGACATTACAGTTTGTGACCAAGACGCGAAAGCGTTGATTGACTCAGGTAGTGTAGTGACCACTATGGCGGAGTGGTTTTACCATTCACTGACTGATAAACCCGAGTTACATAGTTTGCAGGAGTTTGGGCTGGTTGTGAATGTAGCTGATGGAAATCAGTTGCCATACACTGGATATGTTGATGCAGATTTGTGTGTACCTTCTCTGGACACATCTGTTGTAGCTATACCATGCCTTGTTGTTCCAGATACAGAACACAACAGAGGGGTACCAATCATAATTGGAACCAACTACATCCGTCACTGTATGGAACACTGTCAGCAAACAGATTATTTGCCTGAAGAATGGAGGTTGGCCTTCAAATCCATGGAAGCGAGCTGCATCAGCATCGGAGTTGCGAAGTCAACCAACAAGCGTCCGATCAACTTACAACCACATGAGTCAATCGTCGTATCATGACTGGTACGGAAGGATCAACTCGTCGGATCTGTAGTCACAGAACAGTCTACGAAGTTGCCTGGTAGTCTGACTGTATGTCCCCGGGTGGTATCCATCACTTCTGCAGCGAACACAGTCAGGATTCCTGTTCGCATATCCAACATATCAGCGAAGGTGATGTCCATTCCTCCGAGGGCCACACTCTGCGAACATCAGAAGGTAGATGTACTCCGCAGTTGGAAACCAGATCAAGACACGACTACAACGCAACAGACTATACCGAAGACTGTGGAACCCATACCAGAGGAACTGAAGGAGTTAGGAATCAAGTTGGACAGTGACAGTTTGAGCTCTGAACAGCGACAAGAAGTCACTTCATTGATCAGTCGATGGACGTCCATCTTCAGTAGAGGTCCCACAGATTTAGGATGTACTGATATCGTGGAGCATGCTATCAAGTTGACAGATGACACCCCCTTCAAGGAACCGTACCGCAGGATTCCACCTGGAATGTACGAAGTAGTACGGGAACACTTGAAAGAGATGGTGGAAGCTGGAGCTATACGTCCATCAGAGAGTCCGTTCTCGTCGAACATCGTGCTTGTACGAAAGAAGGACAACAGCCTCCGCTTCTGCATAGATTTTCGTAAGCTTAATTATATAGTTTATATAGTTTACCACGCATAGACGAGACCATCGACGCACTGGCAGGCTCCAAGTACTTTTCCAAGTTGGACCTTCGCAGTGGTTATTGGCAGGTGGCCATGTCAGAGGCAGACAAGCAGAAGACGGCATTCTCCGTGGGTCCCCTCGGCTTCTACGAGTGCAACAGGATGGCTTTTGGCTTAACGAACGCACCAAGTACTTTTCAGCGACTCATGGAGAGGTGCATGGGTGATCTCCAACTACGCGACTGTCTGATCTACCTAGACGACGTGATCATATTCTCCAAGATATTTGAGGAACATTGCACCAAGCTGGAGGCAGTATTTCGCCGGCTACAGCAGCATGCTCTGAAGCTAAAGGGATCCATGTGCGAGTTCTTCATGCGTCGGGTGAATTATCTTGGTCACGTGGTGTCAGCAGACGGCGTAGAGACAGATCCGGAGAAAGTGGAAGCCTTGAGGAATTGGCCTGTTCCCACGAACATCAAGAACGTCAAGGATTACTCGCGGATAGTACGGCCACTTAATGACCTGCTGATCGGACATCCCACGAACAGGACCAAGAAGAAAGGGACAAGTATACCATGGAAGTGGACGGTCGCGCAACAGGAAGCATTCGACGTCATCATCGACAAACTGACGTCACCACCAGTGCTCGCGTACGCAGACTACTCGAAGCCATTCATCTTACACACAGATGCTTCAGGAGACGGACTCGGTGCAGTCCTGTATCAAGTGCACGATGGAGTTGAGAGAGTGGTTGCCTACGCCAGCAGAAGCTTGAGGAACAGCGAGTAGAGGTATCCTGCTCATAAGCTGGAATTCTTGGCGCTCAAGTGGTCGGTGACGGAGAAGTACCATGACTTCCTGTATGGTAACAAGTTTGAGGTCCGAACCGACAACAACCCGTTAACGTACGTTCTGACGTCTGCGAAGCTGGATGCCACCGGACATCGCTGGATAGCGGCACTCAGTAGTTTTGATTTCAGCATCAAGTACCGGAGTGGCAAATCCAACGCCGATGCAGGCGGATTGTCACGCCTACCAACTTCACAGAATCAGACGTCAGAAGTGTTTACAGAGGCAGTAAAGACGATATGCCATGCATGTCAAGTGGAGGTGCCACTAGCTGAGTGCAACGCTGTCTTCTCACCAGAGTTGGCTGGAGAGGTCATTCCAGAAGACGAGGTCACACATATCGGTGATGAACCGGACTGGAAGAAGGAACAGCAAGTGGATCCGCATGTTGGCCGAGTACTACAACTGGTACAAAGTGGACGACGCCCCACCAAGGAGGAGGTGCAGCTGGAAAGTTTGACCGTCCAGAAGTACATCAAGAACTAGAGCAAATTGGTGTTGCGGGATGACGTATTGTTTAGGATTTGGCAGCAGGACGGCAAGAGCACCCGCCAGCTTGTACTTCCAGAGACGTATCGAGATCTGACATTTCATGCACTACATAGTGATTTATGCCACCAAGGACGTGACAGGACACTATCACTCGTGAAGTCAAGGTTTTATTGGCCTGGTATAGATAAAGACATCGCCGACAGGATACAGTGCTGTGCCAGCTGTATTAGACGCAAGACACCATCTACAAACCGGACAGCTACGCTGGTCAACATCAAGCCATCTGCACCGATGGAGCTCGTGTGTATGGACTTTCTGAGCTTGGAACGGTCAAAAGGCGGATACGAGAATATATTGGTCATCACCGATCACTTTACAAGACTCGCACATGCCATACCTACTATGAATCAAACGGCCCATACCACTGCGAAGGCGCTGTATGACTCCTTCATCCAGTACTATGGATTCATGGCGAAGCTACACAGCGACCAAGGTCGAAATTTCGAGTCGGATGTCATCCGTGAGTTGTGCAAGATCGCCGGCGTCCGGAAGAGTAGAACCACGCCATACCACCCGATGGGGAATGGGATGACCGAGCGATTCAACCATACTCTCTGCAACATGCTTGGTACTCTCCCAGAAGAGCAGAAGAAGGATTGGAAGTCGTACGTCAGTCCAATGGTTCACGCGTACAACTGCACCAAACACGAGAGCACCGGATATAGTCCATATTTCCTAGTATTTGGAAGACATCCCAGACTCGCGTTTGACGCTTTCCTTGGACTGCAAGAGGACTATGAAGTCGGACAACACAGGAACCCTACTGGCTACGTCGACAAACTGAAGAGAAGACTGGCATTTGCTTACCAGCGAGCTTCAGAAGAATCCCGTGCTCAGCAGGAGAGGCACAATGCCATTTACGATTTGAGAGTCCGACAGTCCAAGTTGGAGCAAGGAGATAGTGTTCTGGTGAAGAACGTGCGACTGGACAAGAAGCACAAGTTGGCAGACAGATGGTTGAGAGACCCATATATTGTGAAAGACCAGCCGAACAAGGACATTCCCGTGTACTTGGTAGGGAAAGAGGACGGACCTGGACGTGACAAAGTGCTCCATAGGAACTTGTTATTGCCGTTCAACGCCATTCCAAGTGACCTTCCTCCGGATGAGTCACATGACCAAGGGAACACACCACGAACACGGTTGCGTTCACAGAGACGACACCACCAAGAGAATATCACTGGAGAACGACAGTGGAGACACAGGCATTCAAGCACCAGTTCGGACGCTTCTAGTGATGCCAGTGAAGGGACATACGTTATTCCACAACGTCGACGTGGGGGTAGAGGACGTCTCTCTCCGAGACGTCACCTGGATCCACAGGATCCGGGATTTCAACCAAGTAGCCCCGTCGACGTCAGTATGTCATTACCCGCTGTCCATTCTATTCCAGATGCTGACGGAAGTTATGTTATAGAGGAACATGCGTCGGGTGTGTCTAGCACCAGTAACACTGTAGAACCAGTTTCCGTGATTTCAGATCACATGTCTGATGGAGAAGCTGTTCCCAGCATACAGTCACCAGAAGTGAGACCAGCATCACCAGAGATAGTGACAGCTGCGCCAGAAGTGCCGGAACGAGAGCTATCTCCGCCCATTCGCAGATCGGGACGTGAACGCAAACCGCCTGCGTGGATGAGTACCGGCTTTTGGCAGCTGAACCACTGAGATTAATTTTGAAAATAAAATGATATGTATTTTATATGGGATGGGAACAAACGTTTCTAGATTATGATTACACACCGCTTTGCTTTGTAATAATGTTAAATGTCGAGACGACATTTCACGTGGGGAGGGAGTGTGTAACCGAAGGTTATTTGATCCAAACTCCTATATCATATCCTATGATAGCCATATCTCCTATGACCTATATATCATATATCATATCCTATAATACCCATATATCCTGTCTCCTATCCTATATTTATTATATATTATCATGCACAGTTAACACCTGTATATTTTTCTGAGCGTTTTAGCGTCCATCTTATTACTGTTGCATAAGCACAGCTCAACAGCTAAGTTTAATGCCTTATGATGTGCGTCATTTGGCGCGGAATCTCAAGTCTCGTTCTGGCGTTGGCTTTGGCGCGCACTGCGCGGTTGTCGACACTTCTTCGATAGTCGCCAGTGTACGCGCATCGCCGCCATATTGTATCTTTGATAACTAATAAATTACATTTTGTAATTTAGTTTTGGTTTATCTCCAGGTAATTGTAATTGTAAATTATGTATATATATCTTGCTTGTATTTGGCTTAATCGGTGAAATGATCACATAATGACGTAAAAGGAGTTTTGGACGTTTCATACACTCCTTTGTCATGTTGATCACCGATTATCACTCATCTATTTTTCTCGTGAGCCGATTACTTTGTGTATATCATATATGGCGTGCATGTTCGATTGTGTATACATCTACTCTATTTCATGAGAATTGCGACGTTCAGGCACCGGCCGCCCCGTGCAGGCACCGGAGCGGGGTCAACTGATCCTGAGAATAGTGCTGCAGTAGCCATTGCTTGTCGTAAAAGGCGACTAAACTGGCTTAACGATTGGGTTCATACTTTCCGGAACCCACTATACCGGATTTGGCCCTCATGTACATTTTTGGCTTTCTTGTATGTGAGAGTTGAGTCAGGCTATGCCCCATATATAAAAGTAAGATTAGCGCTAATCCTATTACTTTTAGGGGATGGGATAAATGATGCTGGTGTGGCGAGGGCCTGGCACCAGATCAGGTTGTTCTAATTTCAGGACTGAATATATATTTTGATTGTAAATATTGAGTTCTGAAATTGGGATTTACCCCCCTCGGACAGGTGGATACGGGACACGAACCCGTTGACCCGTCTGCGTGTAGACTCCCTGAGGCTTGTACCTCTATGTCAGAAAAGCGGACGTTAAACCCTATTCACTCACTCACTCACTCACTCAGGCACCGGCCAGATATTGATATTCTGTATCAATTGGCACCTTACTGATTCTAGTTATACCGGCCGTTAGCCATATATTGTATCTAAGGTTCATGTCGGACAGTTTCATGTTCGGGGATTTGTGTTTATTTTAACACATACCCACCGTTATTTGTGCCACATTTCGGTGCATTGTTAGATTAGAACAGCTATTCTCATGCGTTTCCACCTGTTGGACCATCAGTGAGGACCCTGATTGGCTGGCACAAATGTGCAGCCATATCCGTGTCTTCACTGGTAACATATACCGTTGTTTCCCTTTGTGTAACATCCGTCGCAGCAGTGTAGGTTCTGATCAGACTCCACATATGTGCAGTCTGATCTGGGACTACACTGGTCACATACATGTAGGAGCGTCAGTTAATGTACGGATCAGATTTCACCAATGTGCAGTCTGATCTGGGACTACACTGGTCGCATATGACCGATGCATCCTTTTGGGTATTTTTGCTTAGGGTCTACACATGAGTATAGTTCGGTTCAACGACTTCTTCGATAGTCGCCAGTGTACGCGCATCGCCGCCATATTGTATCTTTGATAACTAATAAATTACATTTTGTAATTTAGTTTTGGTTTATCTCCAGTTTCCCCAGACCTCAGCGATACAGAGCATCCCTGATTGTACAACCCTTCCCCTCACCAGTATCTCCGTAATGGACGTGCTGTGACATTTGCATTCTTGTATGTAAAAGTTGAATCTTGTTATATCCCGTATAAGAGTAATACGATTATTCGGTGTGGTATGGACTTGATTATTCTAATTTCAGGGCTGAGTTGGACCCCACCCCCCCCCCCCACCCCCCCCCCCCCCCTAATGCAGCTGGTTAATTGCGGGGTCGAACCCGTTAGTCCGGCCTTAAACGACCTTAATTGTTGATAGGCCGTTAAACAGAAATAAATCAAATCAAATCGCGTGGTCATCCTCTGATACATATACAGTGGAACCTCTCTAAATCGGACACCCTGGGAGGTCCCCAGGGTGTCCGGTTTAGAGATATTGCACTGTAAATCAGGTATATGACTACGCCAAGGTATGCGGCTGTGCTTTGAGAACTTGAACAGCCATTACCACTATAAATATACACCAATGAAGGCCATACCATTAACCCTTACTACGCTGAATTAATGTATCGAGCACAGGCTGCATATAAATCCATCAATTGAAATTTCCAAACGATCCTAAATTTGCACTTACGAACATTTTAGTCGTACCAAGTTTAGTGAAACGGCCGCCTGATCTCTTCAATTAGACATAAACACTTAACATTGAAAGGGACTCCGTAATTGATGCAGAAACGATCATGATGAAGTGAAGCTCATATGTGACTGTCACTGGAGAAATGGGGTGTATGGGTTTTGCATAAGCAGTCTGATCTGGATCAGGATCGTGACTAGAGAAATGGGGCTTATGTGTTTTGCGACCAGTGTAGATCCAGATCAGACTATACACTATACACTTTTGCGTAGTAATACGTAGTAACTCAATATTGTGCCGCCGCCGCCGCCGCCGCCGCCGCCGCCGCCGCCGCCGCCACCGCCACCGCCGCCGCCGCCAGTCCTTCATCATTTCAATAGCCGGGAGTTTCTTTCCCTCCAAACAAAAACGGCCAAAAACGGTGCGTTTTGTTGATACAGGTTATGTTTTAGTCCATACAGTTACCGACCGCCAACTCGTAATGCCAACTCGCAATCAAGAAATTTGATTGTCTCAGTCTGAGCTGTACTGTACGTTAAGCCGTACTAGCTACATACCTGAAACTTAGTATGTATCTTCCTTATGATGCGTAGATGCGCAGAGTTTATTTCGATTTTTTATTCGACCCACCGGCCATGGATTATCTCCCCCTTTTCGACTTAGAATCTCACCATTTTGCCTTGTAACTTGCAAAACTATCTAAACCGTAATAGCTGGAGGCTTGATGCCTGGAATGCAGCTTCTTTATGGTGTGTAGATGCACAAAGTGAATTTCTATTTTTGCTTTGACACTGAGCAATGGATTATCTCCCCCTTTTGGACTTTGGATTTTGCCTCGTTTACTGTGGGGCATCCGTGTTCTATGAATACATTTTCTAGTTATTTCCTATCACTTTTCGCTACGTGTATACGGAACATATTAAAGTGTTAATCAATTGGTTGTAGATCTTATCTTCTGGATACTTAACTGTGGCTGTGATTGGAAAAATGGGGCTTATTGGTTTAGAGACCAGTGCAGATCCAGATCAGCCTGTGCATCCGCACAGTCTGATCAGGATCTGCACTGTTCGCCATTCCATCATTGAAACACCCGCCATGCTTCTCGTAAGCAATATAGGTCGTTATCAGGCTACATGAGTGTGCTATTTGATCAGGAGCTACACTGGTCGCAAAACCCATAAGCCCGATTTCCACAGTCACAGCCACAAAAGAAATTGACATATAATTGGTATAATTAGCTCCGGCGGTAGTGTACATCAAACTTTGTGTTTTTATTTCCTATCACTTTCGCTACGTGTATACTGTACGGAACTTATTAATCTGTAAGTTTTAACAATTGGCTGTAGATGTTTTCTTCTAGGTACTTATAAGCGAGACACGACCTGTGATTTAGTACCTTCGGACATCTGCGTAATTTCATGAAATATGTTTACAAAATTTACTATATTTTCTGTACATGGTGTCAAAAGTTGACAAAAGTTTCGGAGTACATGCGTAATATAATTCCGCATGTACTCTGAAAATTTTGTTAACTTTTGACTTTATTTATGAAAAATATTGTAAATTTTGTAAACGTATTTAATGAAATTACGCAGATATCCAAAGGTACACAATCACATGGCCTGTCGATATATGTATATGTACTACACGCTGACCAATGTACATTTATTTGTTCAATAACTGGATCACTGTAGGTTACATAGTGAATATTGAATGTCAAGTGATGTGTAGCGATTTGGACGTAATTGTTTTGGTGTTATCTTGGTTGTTCACAATTACTTACTCGTATCACCGTTTATTTTGACACAGACAATCTCATGTGGACGTCATTTTTGTTTGTTTCGCTGATATCGCCAATCAAACAGCACGTGCTTCAATTTGACACAGACACAATTATTTGGACGTCAGTTCGGTGTTGTTTCGCTGGGTTTGTCTATTAAAGGTACATGCCCACTCAGTAGGCACACACTGTTCTTTATAGGAATTAAATAAGTGTATAAGTGTGTCACTATTCCACCAGTTCTAAAAATTACGAGTGCCCGCTATACAGATAAAATAATTTAGTAATATTAATTTTACTGATAGTGTCGCGCGCCGGTATCAAGCTATTTTCATATGCAAATGAGGCATGCTACGTTTTAATTATTTATACTAATGAAATGCGTCACCGGATAAAAAGTAATATTTTCGACAGATTATAAAATATGATCATTGCACATCAAAAAATAAACACAGAGAATAAATAGTAAATGTCAGTTAATATTTTAAGTAAACACGGTTATCGCCCCTGATTGATATCAGTGTGAAAATTTACGTCTGATATAAAATGTATAATAATGCCAATCAATACGTGGAGTATTGTTGAATGAATGTTTCTTTTGCCAGAAAATGTCATATCTACAGAATATACACAACTATATGTCTCTCTATAACAAATAAGTGTGGCATGTACCTTTAAACCTTTCAACACCACAGGCCTGTACATATAGTGGTACTGGGAAAAAGTGTAGATCCAGATGAGCCGGCTAGTGACGAGCCGTCTCATCAGGATCTGCACTTTTTGCAAGTAATTTTCATATTTTGGAGAGCAAAAACACCCCCTTTTCATAAATGGACTAGTCTGAAAATCATTTTGTGACAATTGGATTGGTTGCAACATTAACATATCAAAATCCAATATAGTTACTTAGGGGTTAAATGGGTGAATATCCAGGCTCGTTGCAGCAAACAACGTGGAGAGCTAACATGCATGGACATAACACGACACGCACTACCATGTCGGTGGACGAACTGACCAGTGATTTTCTCCATGAAGTGTTGCCGCTGACGATCGTCACTGGGCTGGTCTCTCTGGTGGGAGTGGCGGGTAACATCTTCGTTCTCTATGTGCACTTGTTTAGATACAAGAGATGCAACTTCCGATGTTTTGTGCTTGGATTATGCGTCGTCGACTTAATCGGTTGTGCCGCCGCACTGCCAATGAACATGTACGCCCAGATATTTCACTTCGAGTTCAAATCGGAGACTCTCTGCAAAACGGCCGCGTTTGTGAACGTGTGCACGTGCGTCGCCATGACGAATATTCTGTTCATGATATCGGTGGATCGCTTCAGGAAGATCTGCGTGCCACATGGCTGGCAACTGCGCAGGGTTTTTGTGAAAAGAGGGCTAGGGGTAATTGCGTGTATCTCCGTCGTGCAGTCGTTTCCAATGACTATTGTATGGGGAATAAATAAACAGACGTTAACGTACAATTCCGCACGCGTTGACGTGCTCTACTGTAGGTCAGACGAATTGCTCAAGGACACGTTTTGGCCTCAGACCTATATCATGTGTCTCGTTCCAAACTTTCTCCTAATGGCCGTGATGTTGGTGCTGTATGGTTTAGTATTCCGCAAGCTTTCCCGGACTCGGTCAACGTCTGTAGCGATTAATCATGTAAGCAGAATGTCCGACAGCAACACGCGCGCCCGTGTACAAAGTGCTTCTCAAAATGGTTCCGAGCCACTTGAAGTACAAGCTTCTAACGACGACATTGCAAATACGAGAGGCTGCAAGGTCTCTGGGACGAGTTGGTACTTGCCCGAAGACGAGGATTCGGATGTGCACGCGGACGAGCAGTCGATTGATTCTGTGCTCGACGACACGTCGGCGAGACAGAAGTGCAGGCGCAACATAAAGATCCGGCGTACCACAGTGTTGACCTTCGTCTTCACGATATCATTCATCTGCACGGGTGTCCTCTATATGGTTCTTGGCTCCTCCATTACCGACACGCGCGGTAACACCGGACAGACCGTCTCGCTGAGCAGAACAGTGGCTTTCTTGTTCGCATACCGACTGTTTTATGTGAACTACGTCATGCACCCTATCCTGTATGGATTTATGGACCGTCAGTTTCGGCAAAGTGTTTTCGCAATTCAACAAAACGTGTCTAACTCAATCAGGCGGAGGCCAAATTCATCGTAACACGTGTGAAAGTACTGCACCAACTGCGTTAACCCTTTCAACACCACAGGCCTGTGTAGTGGTATTGACAAACAATGTAGATCCAGATGAGCCGACGAGCCGTCTCATCAGGATCTGCACTTTTTGCATGTAATTTTCTTATTGTTTATAACAAAAAATACCCACTTTTCATAAATGGACTAGTCTGAAAATCATATTCCATATACTTAGGGGTGAAAGGGTTGATATTGTAAACGTTGTATTACAGGCGGTGGTTTTATATTCGCGAGTTTACAACTGCGGGGAAATCAAGAACATCACAAAAAATACCCGCCCCAGAATCTTTTATACTCACTGTCCAACATTAGCAAGATCTACGCAGCTGGCAGTCTAAGACTTAGAAACTGTGAAAGCTGTACAATGCCCACAAACATTTCAAATGGAAAGCAAAGGTAAACATGAGAAAGATGACTTACTAACTGATCAAGGGGAGATCGATTTCACGAGATAACTAACATGAAATCTCGTCAAAAGATCTTGTCACTAGTGGGCAGTGACACGTTTTTGACCGAGATTTTGTGTTAAGAATTACGTCTAATTTATATCGTCTTGTCGGTATAATTATTTACAAGTAGTAAGACGACGTATAAAATGCACTAAGAAGGATTCGCTATCACGTGAGAATTATTCCAACAATGTATATGACACAGACAGGTTCTGTAGACGTTTTCACAAATATCGCAAAGTATATTTTTCTAGAAAAGTATACTTTGAAGGAGTAATCATTTTTCCGTAAATGCTTTATTTCATATAAAACTAACAACTGCACATAGTTGATGATTACAAGTATGCAGAATTATTATACTGAATGTATTACATTATCACAGCCAAAATGGCTGTGATAATGTAATAAATTCACTATAATAAAAAGTAATACATGTATCATAACATTTAAAATTTCTCGCTCAAAGTATACTTTGCTAGAAAAGTTGGTGAAATAGGCTACTGGCACTTAACAATCTTGACACGACAGTATACATGTTGAGTTTTCCGAAAAGAAATCAGTATTCAATGAATTCCGGCATTTGTATTTTGGACAATTATTTTTTTATTTCAGCGCCAAAAATTTAAAATTACAACCATCTAGTTGAAACTTGTAGATGCCAGAGATAACTGCATGAAGGGATATTATAATGGGATACTGTGCATACTTTTATTTCTGATACAGTGCAACCTCTCTACAACAGCCACCCACCCATGGGAAGACGCAAAACAGGCTGGCTGTTGTAGGGAGGTTAATGCTGAATTAGATGATGTCGTCCGCTGTTTATTTATTTTCTTCGATAATTCGCATCAAAAACATGTTTTGGCAACATTTTAGAATCATTTCCAATGGAAATGAATTCTAAAATGCTGTCAAAACATGTTTTTATCGAGAAAGAAGGCAAAGCAACAGCAGACGACAATGTTCGTGCTCAGCAGTCTAAGGGTTAGATACAGAGGAAATCATCCATTTTGTGATATAACATAGCGGCTGTTATAGAGAGTGTGTTGTTGTAGAGAGGTGGCCGTTCGGGGAGGTTCGACTGTTCATGGGAATATAAACGTTGTGGACATCTTTACTGCCTAATATAATATATACTGACGATGCAGCGATTAATGCTATAGCCGTTTTACTTCGTAGTTATTTCAAGTAAACATACACTATTGGACGTTTTCTCGAAATAACTCCAAAATCGTTACAGCTATGTAGCCAGCGTCATCGGAAGGCAGTAGTAGCTAATATATATGGGCATATATAGTAGTTTCTGAACTATTTGGTAATAATTCCAGCACAAAAGAAATTACACAATTCCCTAACATTTGATTGGTCCGTAGCAAGTCTCTGTCCAAAATGTATACCCCAGTATGCCGAACTACTTTCCGTAACCGTCAGGCGCAGCTAAAATAATTATTAAGAAAACGTAAAATAAACACATTTTCTTGATGAATTTATTTCAAATGCTGGAATTATAAGGAATGAATGGCCTTTTTGTGGAATTTATCGGGGATATAAACCTGGAAAAGTCGCGGGAATACTGGACGAGGCCTTCCGGCGTGTGTACAAGTGGGACTAAATAGTAAGTGCGCATGACGTTTCTTACCATTTTGATACATTTATATCATACAGTTATTGCATAACGGAGTTTCGCAGTGTTATAGCACTGTGTATTGAAAACCATAATACATTAGTGCTATAGATATGTGTGGCCAGCCAAGGTTTAGGGACAGTTGGGTTTTATTCGTTTAATGCAGTGGTTGTAAAACAGTGGGAATTCTGGAAAAAATACCAGTTTGAGATTTTGTTCTGTTTTGAAGTCCCATCTTAGTTGTGTACAATGAGAAATCAGGAAAATGAGTCAGACATTATGGTCGTACATTAGAATAGAGATAACTGTATTGAAATTTGTAATTTGTAATACTCGGTGTATTTACGGTTGGAAACTTCGATTTACGGCGAAATTTCAATACAGTTATCTCCGAAGTCAACGTCATATTTAGACGTAATATTCTTACATCGACGACGCCACATACCATAATCCCCGAATCTCCGAGCACATATAATATGGTATATAGCTCTGTAATTTGGACAACTTATAGCTAATGGCTACCTAATAAATTATGCCAAATCTGACTAAGGGGCGGATCCAGCATTTGGGGAACGGGGGGGGTGTCTAATTGCGAAGGTAACTCTTGCAATCTACTCCCGTAGCTACGGACGGTTCGGGAGTAATTGCAAGAGTTACCGTTCGCAACTAGGGGGTTGTCATATTTTCGAGCTCTTCGAAATGCACTTTCTTGTATTTTACGGCATTTAAATTCCAACTGGTGGTAAACTGTGATCTATGTAAACTCTATGGCTGAGGGGGAGGGGAGTTGCAACCTCGGACCCCACCCCCCCCCCCCCCACCCCAGAGCCGCCCCTGTTACCATAGCTATAACGCATTATATCAGCAGCTGCAGCTTGCTGCTAACGCGGCTTTCAGCATTTAGCATACAAAGACAGAACTGTTTGTTTGTTTGTTTGTTTGTTTGTTTGTTTGTTTGTTTGTTTGTTTGTTTGTTTGTTTAATGATGTTTAATGGCCTATCAACAGCTAAGGTCATTTAAGGCCGGGCCAACGGGTTCGATCCCGCATTCAACCTACTGCATTGGGCGGGGTGGAGGCGGGCGTCAAAAAATCAGAACGGAATATTTACATCGAAATAAATATATATTCAGCCCTGAAATTAGAATAACCTGAACTGGTGACAAGTCCATACCACACCAAATTGACTTGGCCCCATTCCCCTAAAAGTAATAGGATTATGAATAACCGTATGACTCGTATAAGGGGTATAACCAAATTCAACTCTCACATACAAGAATGAAGTATCTGCGGGCCAAACGAGTAGCCTATTTCACGTACATTGCAAAGTATACTTATCTAGCAAAGTATACTTTGAGGGAGAAATTTTCAATTTTAGGATAAATTTATTAATTTTTATTATACTGAATTTATTACATTATCACAGCCTTTTTGGCTGTGATAATGTAATAAATTCAGTATAATAATTCTGCATACTTTTAATCATCAAATATATGCATTTGTTAGTTTTATATGAAATAATGCATTTCAGGAAAAATAAATGATTACTCCCTCAAAGTATACTTTGCTAGATAAGTATACTTTGCAATTTTGATGAAATCGGCTACAGGTCTCCGGTCGGGATTCCGGCAAGGCTGAATTCCGGCAAGGCTGAATCCCGATCGTGAAATCACCCATCGCATGCTCCCACCTGCCACCCACTTCAAATTATGTTTAATCGTTTTCGATACGCATGCATTTTGAGTTTAATTAAAAGACATTAAGGCAGCCATAACACACGAAAAGTATATATTTTTGGTATCAGAAAAGGATAGAGCTTTAGAAAATGCAAAAACAAACACCAACAAATCTGCAATTTTCACCCAATTGGTCATGTTTCCCTTGGCGGGTCACATATGTAAATGAGACTGCTACATAAAACACAGTGCCCTGTATTGACTGAATACGTACTGACTGATAACATATTGTTGTATCAGGCATTGACCTGATACGAACATCCGGGTTATAACGAGGTAAAAAATAACGTTCCATTGGTCGGATGACGTCACATGACGTTACCGAATGACGTCAGTGTAATGACGCAACGTAAACAAGACCGCGTTCTGCCCATAGATAACGATGTCATCTGTGGTCATTTTCGAGCATAAAACGTTACCTGATGAATAGAAGACCAGGATACTGTCTTTTGATATTAAGATTATCAGGCTTGGCTCGGAAACGGTAGCAATTCCGAGGCAAGTCTCGGAAATCCTACGCGTTTCCTAGCCTTGTCTGATAAACTTGATTTAATCCGATATTTATTAATCTCGTTGACTGATTTCAGGAATAAACCCATAGATTGTAGATAGAGTATATTGCAAGAGTTACCTTCGCAACTAGACACCTCCCCCCGTTCCCGAAATGCTGGATGCTGGCCCATGCGACAGTACACGCAACCGAATTAAGTAAGAGATCCACCTTGTTTTACTTTATTTTTGTCGCAATTCACGGAACAGCGACGTTACCGTCAATAGCGTGCCGGTATTGCCAATGTCGTTGAGATTAATGAAGTCTACTTAACAAACTTTATTACACTCTTGCAGTTATATGCATGGGTTTCGCTGTGAGAGAAAACCCGTAATCAACTCCTTACAAATAATACACCGTGAAGAGAACACCCGTAATTGCACCCTTTTATTACAGTCAAAATAAAATTATTTGAAAATTTGGAGAGAGTCTTGACTAGTGTACAATGTTAATGTGACGCACACTCGGGTATTATTTTCCGCTATTCAAAATGAACGATGGAATATCCTCTATTTAACCAATCAAGAACGTCACGCAACAGGGGCTAATGTAATTAATTGGGATATAAACGCAATACGTTGATTGGGCGTTTCCATTGTGAATTGTTCTTGGTTTTGTTGCTACCAGTGAAGATCCAGATCAGACTGTGCATCATCCGCACAGTCTGATCAGGATCTGCACTGGAGGCTGTAAATGTTTCATACGAAACTGGGGCTATAAATCAGTAAAGTCATTAAATAAACAAGGTGTATGATCACGTGGTACTAACAACAACAACAAGTACCGATTCAAAGTACGTATTCTTTTATAGTTTCCTTATTACGTAACGGAGTTTTATGTAATATGGCGCATCAAACGCGTCTTGTTAAGCTGCATTTGGTGGTCTCTTTATTTTCGCCCAAACCTCTGTAGTTTTTGCGAAGAATCGATTTCTGTGTCTCCGACACGGAAATCGATTCTTCGCAAAAACGACATAAGTCTGTGCCAAACTCCCTAGACCACCAAATGCAGCTCATGAAGACGCGTTTGCTGTGCCATATTTCATAAAAATGCGTTGCATACTAAGGAAACTATCAAATAATACTTACTTTGGAGTGGGTGATGTTGTTGTTGATGTAACCACGTGATCATGCACCTTGATACATATCAAATAACAATGATCACTCATGACAGATCATCTTTGTGAGTATGCCATGTGAATATATTGTATAGTATTGTGTTGTATCAGAGTTTCAGATCACTTTTGTATCTAAAGAGTATATACTCCATATTTCAAATTCAATGGTATTTTACTTTTAGAAGTTTTTTATTGATTTTCTTCCTTATATATGGAACAAATGGTAACAAATAAAACAAATTTAAAATTTACTTATTTGAGCTGAAAAACTCAGTAAATTTTCAACTCAGTATTTGACTACTCTATTTGAAAATCAATGCGTATTTTCACATTGCTGTGCGTATTTGGTACTCCCACTTTTCATAATCAATGGTATTCTGCTAAAATACGTGCGTAAAATACGACAATAAATACTTTATCTGGAGTTCTGTTGTATTGTATTTTATTGTATTTTATTGTATTGTATTGTATAGGGTGGGACAACATCGTTGTCTCGGTACATGTAATTTGTCCTAGATAACAGATTACACCGTCAGACTATTCTCGAGATAATATTATCTCAAGCACTTCAATATCCTTTAAATACTGATAACGCTCAAGTCCGGAAATATGGCTGTAACTGGATAAATGGGTCGTATGGGTTTTGCGACCAGTGAAGATCCAGATCAGCCTGTGCATCCGCACAGTCTGATCAGGATCTGCACTGATCACCAGTCCTTCAAAGCAACACCCGTCATGCTTCTAACAAGGAATATAGATCGCCATCAGGCTACGGGTGTGTGATAGTTGATCAGTAGATACACTGGTCATAACTCCCATAAGTCCATTTTCCAGTCACAGCCCCAAATATACATGTTTTCCGCATCACGTGTTATTGTTGTTGTCGTGTAATCTTCGCCGTCACGCCACGTCCAAAGTTAGACTTTCTCATACATTGATGCCGCAGTGCCCTTGACCCCTAACCCCGTGACCTTGAATACTGATCCAGCCAATGGGTACTTGGCCTTTTCCTCCTCCGTTGAGCCCCATACGCCGCACGTTACATACAATTCGTCATAGTTTTTCCCGCCAAAACAACACGATGTTGTTCGCCTGGCCGGGAAGTTCACTGTCTGTAGTTCCTTGCCTTAAAACATACAAATATAATGTATGTAAGTTAACCCTTGCATCCCTAAGTAACTTATATGGACTGTTTACTGTTTATAGTTACGTTTCAAACTGTTCCATTTTTGCACAAAAGGAGGTCATTTTGTTAAAATTAATTAATATCCACAAATGGTGCAGATCTTGATGAGACGGCATTAAATATACCTAAAAGTATCAGTAAGCGAGACAAAAAGTAGTATAATAATGAATGTTGTTTGTTATAACACATTAGTAAATGTTATATAGGGGTGTAGAAAACAGTCATTAACTTATTTGTTTCACTTACCGATACGTTTATGTATAGTTAATACATTTATAGACTTTGCTTCAAGACTGTGTTTCACAATGGTGAGGACTGTGTCAAATATTGGCATAACTTGGAGCCCAACTCATTTGCTGTCTCCATTGTGTCATTCATGTAAAAAGGTAACCTGAACATAAAGCAGGGCGACTTACGGTATAACGTAAACGCATCAATTTTCAATCAATTCTGCATTGTAGAGCAGACTATTGTTCATCGACGACTATCTATTTATGTCGCTATTTCAACTTTACTGTAGACCGCTGAACAACTTAGGAAATGTTGAAGAAGTTTCACTATAGGTGAACATTAGTCGTCGACAACATACAATTATTGTCTTTTGAGGAGGTGTACATGAGATTTACGGACCTGAGAAAAGTGATGAACATCACTTTTCGAAGGTCCGTAAATCTCATGTACACCGACTCAAAAGACAATAATTGTTTTATTATATGACACTTTTCTGACATATTTCTGGCCAATATTTTTTTCAAAATATCCAGCCGAAAAAAAATGTGTCACACAATTTTCAATAATTATTTAAAAAAAAAGTTTTTTTAAATTTTAAAATATTGTTTTCAAGATGTGTTAGATTTACGCATGCGCTCTAAGGAGGTGAACAATAGGTTTGTTTACATGAATAAACACATCTCGGACCGGTCTCGCGGTCCGAGAGTGCTTATTCGTGTAAACAAACCGTTCAGAGGTCTACATTAAATTTGTATATAATCACGTGGTCGTGTTTCGGCCAATGAGAATGACTGAAATACTTAGTCATATAATAATAGTTGTTGATGTTAGAGCCGACTATTGTTCATCGACGACTATCGTTCACGTGTATGATTAAGCCGGGAAATCCGGCTTAATCATACACGTGAACGATAGTCGTCGATGAACAATAGTCGGCTCTACATTGCGCAGGGAGTAATGATTTAAGAAACAATCAAATCATTCAAATATCACAATTTTCTTCATACTACATGTTAATGGAACATTTATCTCTTCAAAACAACACGTACCTGAAAAAGATATTCTTAAAACGTATTAGATCACGGTTCGTTCGAATGTACGAGGAGATTATGGATCGTACATGCAGACGAACGTGGTCTAACTTTGTTATCACATTCTCATGTCACTACATTGTCAATGTGCTGTGTAATATGGAAGGTAATATCCGCCATAATTATATTAGGATTCTAAGTTCTATCCTTCTTATTACAATTCTATGTGGCTTGATGCTTGCTGACTGGTGCCATTACAACTTACTTTCATGTTATTGTATTCGTCATTCGTGTTTGTGACATTTGAAATATTCTTGGTTGTAGTCTAAATTGCATGTGCATTTGGCTTGATGCTTTATTCATTTGCACTGTTTCAATGCGTTTGTGTTGATTACATTGTAAGTTTCGTTACGCCACGCCCCTTGACAACAACAATTGCAACAATTGCAACAGTAATTTGGGAACAACCATTATGACGCCAGGTGCGCTGCTAAAATTTAAAATAGTTCTCCCTAAAATGGTTTAATATGCTGGTACCCGTCCTACAATGCATTGCTCTCTAAATTGGTTCCATGTCCCTAACGGTGTTGATGTAGATTGATGCCGCCTTTTCTGTTGCGCCATGTTCAGGTTAAAAGACACCAAATAGTTTGACTGTATAATTTAACCGAAACCCAGCCAGTCTTTCCTACTTTCACTATTCGTATGTCTGTTGTGGGACCAATCTCGTCATGTCCCCCAATATTGTTTACATTATTTGGCCACGGAAACTCTGTTTACATCACGTGACAAACAGGCTCAGTGTTTTCTTTTAAATGCTTCAAATATGCTGAAAACTGGTGTTAAAAACACCCCTTTTCTAACCTTAAACATAGAGTGTCCATGCCAGGTTATAATATAGGGAGACATGTTTTTCTTTATTTTTTCAATCTGGCAAAATGATTACCATTAATACCAGACGTACTGATTGACATTATTATACTTTTTATATCAAACGCGAAATGCCAGTTTGATATCAGGGGCTATAACCGTGGTTCCTTAAAATTATAACAGAAGAAACTATTTTTTCCATTTATTTATTATTTGATGTGCAATATCATATTTTATGATATGTCTATACAAATATTTATTCGGCATTTAGTTTATATAAATAATTAAAAAATACTGCATCATTTGCATATGGAACTAGCTTGATACCACCGCGAGTCTCTATGCGTACATTAAATATTACTGAATAATTATATCTGTGCAGCTGATACTCGTAATTTATAAAAGTGGTGGACTAGTTGCAATTATACACTTATTTAAGTTCCATAAAGAAAAGTTTGTACCTACTAGATGGGACCCCAGCTTCAACAATAATTACATCTATATTTTAATTAGTCGATCCAGAGCAGAATGGGTGCAGGTTATTGGAAATTAGGTCCCACAACATCCATAAGAAAACTGAAAGTAGCAGAGAATAGCAAAATGTGTGGTAACGGGTTAGTTTTTTAGGTAAAATCAATGGTGGTGGCCCACCTTAGTCTGATCCCGGACGGTTATTGGTTTGCATCGGTAACGGGCCAGTTTGACAGTCAACCTGTGTAAGTTACCATGTGTGTAGCTTACTATAACAATGTGATTGTGTTCAATTACGTACATATGTAATTTAATTATGAGGATACATGTATGTATAAAACACATCAGTAAGTCAAACACCATACATACATATGTAATTTAGTTAATATAGGTTAGAGAATAACAAATGGTGCGAAATCGTCAATATGGTAAAAGTAGTCAGGTATGAACAAAATCGTGCGGGTGTTTTGAGGTCACTGACACAGTTTGCTTGCAAATCTTGATCCATTACTACGCAGTTTCACTTGAGGAACATGTTGGGCATGTGATGTAAACAGAGTTTCCGTGGCCAAACAAAAATATAAACAATATTGGGGGACATGACGAGGTTGGATTGTTCTGTCTTAGGAGTAAGTGAAGCTATTGTTTAATTCATGTAGAACCAGTACTGACCGGCTGCATAGTGAAAGTAGGAGAGACTGACCTTATTGGATGGGATTAGGTTAAAGTGTATAGTAAAACTATTTGGTGTCTTCTAACCTATACTGTGATCATTTGTAGGTGAACTATTACATCAACACCGGCATTGGAGGTGTGCCTCAAACAGCCAATCACATCTCGTACTATTATGTATTAGTCGGAGGATTCCTAACATTGACAGCAGTGCCATCTGGTGTCATAATGAGGCACTACTAACCAATATATTGCTTGCATCATTCTGCTTGTGGCTTGATGGTTTCTGCTTGCGGTTTTCCGCTTTCGGACTGTGGCTTGATGTTTACTTCCTGCGGCTTTGTCCTTACTGCTTTCGGCCTTATTCAAAGTGCTAAGTGCTTGTTCTTACTTTCTATTGCAAATGCTTAGTGCAATAACACAGTGACACGAATAAGGACGTATCAATACTTGTAATGCAAATAAGACGAATGAACAAAGCAATCAGCAGAATGAACATGTAAGAAAGACAAATACAATTACAACAAGCAGATTTCAAATGTAATAAATACAAATGACGAATGAAACTAATGATATGTTTTGTTTATTCAGATAAAGATTAACGCTTTAAGCCATATGGCCCCTGAAGCAATACACATGTAACAGCATACAATTATGGATGACAAAGACAACAGCCCGTGCATAAACCGTAACTTTAAGAATGCAGCTACTATGTATTGTATTTGATGCAGCTATGCCACCGTCGACCATTGGCCATATCACATTGAGAATATCCTGCGGTGGAATAGCATGCCCAATAAGCACATACAAAATGTTTTGGTTAATCTATAAACATACATTAAGTTATGGCGTTGCAGCATTTGTCTATAGAGTAGTGCATTACACTTGTACTACAAAACTGAACACGTAAGATATCATGCAATAATGTCAAGTTAATATTTACAAATATATATGCATGCTGTATTTCTTTATGTATGTATTGGGAGAAGGTGACCTCATTGATGTATATATAAATGTTCATTTCTGATTTGAAACGCTTGGTATATGTATTGGCCCAGCTTTCTTACAGTTTGTGAATGTTCCGATTTAATCAACTCTATGAATTTAACCATACTTGGCCTGTTCCAATAATACCGGTTTATGTATGTTTTCCTGAGATCCATATACATTGTGCATTCTAAAATAAAATGGTATTCGTCTTCCAAATGTCCACACAATGTACATTTCCGGTTTTCAATTGGAGTTCTGTTCCATCTGCCTGATTCTACTTCTAGGCGATGGGACGAAGCTTTTAGTCTAGCAAATGCGTACCTAAATTTCGTGAGTGTCCTTTAAGTAATATTGCATTTTGAAGTTGCATACATTTCTATAAAATAATGCTCTGCTAGATCCGTTAATTCTGGCTTGCCAATCCTGCATAAAGTTATCGGTCAATCTTTGTTTGAAAACTATCAGAAACTCTTCAATATTTCCGACCCCTTGATTCAACCAAACATCAAGAAATCCGTGGGTCGATAACACTTTTTTGACTAGTGACGCCCAATTTGTTTTACTTGGTGTGCTTTGCATGTCTGCTAACATCATGTTGTATATATGTTTCATGTATTTGTGATCATCTGACGCAGATATTTTGAACCAGAATTTAATTATATTTAGATAGCGTCGATGAACAAGTGTAATGTCATCAGCACGCAAGCATGAAGTCACATAGAATTATGGCGGATATTACCTTCCATAGTGTAAATGTAGAAACAAAACTTGAAACTGTATCAAAGATATGACAACATTAGTAATTAGGCCCGTAGCCAGGGGGGGCTCGGAGCGGTCGGACGACCACCCCCCCCCCCACCCCCCGCCCAGCCTCGAGGTCCACTTTTTTAGCCTCGAGGTCCACTTTTTAGACCCCCTAGATACCTCATGCCCCTTCGGCCTTCAAAACGACCCCCCCCCCCCCCACCCCCCCCCCCCCCCTTCAAACAGGTCTGGCTACGGGCCTGGTAATTAGGGATTAAATTGAATTAAAACATATATTCTTTTGGTGGTTTTATTGCTGTTATTATTTTACAGCTTGACACATAATAATAATACTGCTATTTTCTTTACTTAAGAAATAATGTATACCTGATTACAACTGTAATTATTGTTGACCATTTGCTGAATTACTTAGCCATGCATTGTGCGTTTTGTAAAAGACAATGTCGCCCTGCGTTACAGACAGCAAAAAGGCAATTGTCGTCTGCTGTTTAATTTAAATTTTCTCAAGACAAGCAATGTCTGGCAACACTTTAGAATCATTTCCAATGCCAGTTGATTGTCTGAGCCCGAGCTGTATCTCAGCTCAGGCGCAGACAATCAAGATATTTGATTACAAGCACATTATTCACGTGTTGTGAAATGAAGAAATTACAATAGGGTTCGACAATAAGAGTGTTACGGGTGCGATTTTGCACCTTCGGACATCTACGTAATTTCATGACGTACGTTTACAAAATTTACACTATTTTCATAAATAAAGTCAAAAGTTGACAAAATGTTCAGAGTATAGCCGCATGAAAATTGTGTCAACTTCTGACGCCATTTACTGAAAATATTGTAAATTTTGTAAACGTACGTCATGAAATTACGTAGATGTCCGAAGGTGCAAAATAACAGGGCGTGTCTCATTGCTATGAATGGAATCGTTGGGATCCCTAAACAAAAATGGTAACGTCGAACAGCCAACTTACCGGTAACGTCGAACCCTCTACAACATAGCCGCATGAAAATTGTGTCAACTTCTGACGCCATTTACGGAAAATATTGTAAATTTTGTGTGCAGTCTAAACTGGGGTTTGAGCTCAAACCGTGGTTTAAGCTATCAGAAACCCTAGTTTGAGCGTCCAAACGGTGGTTTCTGCCGCCAAGTGCACAATAATTGCTCAAACCAGGGTTTAAGAAAACTACCGTTTGTGATCACGATTGGCAGTTTTTTTCTTAAACTGTGGTTTGGGTCCAAACTAGGGTTTAGGTTTTTTATTCGATTACGACCTCAAACGGCAGTTTCTGGCCAAATGCACAATAATTGCTCAAACTGGGGTTTAAGAGCCTAAACCCTGGTTTAGACTCTCAAACTGGGGTTTAGGGAATTATTGTGCATTTGGCGAGCCTAAACTAGGGTTTGGGCAGTCTAAACTGGGGTTTGAGGTCAAACCGTGGTTTAAGCTATCAGAAACCCTAGTTTGAGAGTCCAAACGGTGGTTTCTGCCGCCAAGTGCACAATAATTGCTCAAACCAGGGTTTAAGAAAACTACCGTTTGTGATCACGATTGGCAGTTTTTTTCTTAAACTGTGGTTTGGGTCCAAACTAGGGTTTAGGTTTTTTATTCGATTACGACCTCAAACGGCAGTTTCTGGCCAAATGCACAATAATTGCTCAAACTGGGGTTTGAGAGCCTAAACCCAGTTTAGACTCACCAAACAGGGGTTTAGGGAATTATTAGTTGCCATTTGGCGAGCCCTAAACTAGGGTTTTTATTATTTTTTTTTGGGCAGTCTAAAACTGGGTTTTTTGAGGTCAAACCGTGGTTTTAAGCCTATCAGAATTAAACCCTAGTTTGAGAGCGCCAAACGGTGGTTTCTTCTTTCTAGCCGCCAAGTGCACAATAATTGCTCAGACCAGGGTTTAAGAAAACTACCATTTGGGATCTCAAATGGCAGTTTAAGCCCAAACTAGGGTTTGAGGAGCCTAAACTAGGGTTTGAGCTCCAAACCATGGTTTAAGGAATTATTGTGCATTTGGCTTGCCATAAACGTCGAACAGCCAACTTACCGGTAACGTCGAACCCTCTACAACCTGGGACGAACATGAATGTATGTATGATCCCTGGTACAACCGACTTACCGGTGGCTGGGTCAAAGCGGACGACTTTTCCCGCGCTGTAACATGCCACCCATATTTTATCCTCCGTGTCGATCGCCATTCCATCCGGAAATCCCAGGTCGGGTATGGTTTCCTTGCCGCCAAAATCCACACAGACCCGCTCGTTACCTGCAGCGCGAATAGTAATCAAAGAACAAGAAGTACTGAGGTGGGGTTATAGAGAATTCCAGTAGCCTATTTCACCACAATTGCAAAGTATACTTATCTATAATTACTCTCTCAAAGTATACTTAGTTAGAAAAGTATGCTTAGAAATGTTGGTGAAATTGGCTACTGGCTATTGGCTTAAAAAGTAGGGCGAATTATAAATACTAGTATACGTATGCTCGTTACCTGCAGCGAGAATAGTAATCAAAGTACTAGAAGTACTGAGTTGGGATTATAGAGAATTCCAGTAGCCTATTTCACGTACTTGTGGAGCCGGTTTCGAGATCGTAGTCGAAGGCGTACACACTTCCTTGGGATAGAGTCGATGTAGTACATGGTCGCTATGTAGTGCATAGAGTAGGGAATCCAATTACAGTAGAATAGACCCCTCTAAACCGGACATCCTGGCGACCCATTGTGTTAAATTTAGATGGGTGTCACTGTCATTTCTTTCATTGTCGTGTCTTTTCATGATTGAAAATGACAAAAATGTCCGCAGAGTGCTTAATTAGTGTGGTTCCACTGTATGAACGTTTGTATTTTACGCACTTACTATCGTCAGCAAATCCAACTGCAATGCAATTCCACTGAATGAACGCACACGTTTGAAAAAAAATACGTCACTTGTTCCTAGTCGGCAGCCCACATAAGGATACGTACTTGTAGAGCCGGTTTCGAGATCGTAGTCAAAAGCGTACACCTTCCTGGGGATAGAGTCGATGTAGTACATGGTCTTGTTGTCCGATGTCCACGCCAGGCCGTTCGAGATGCTGACCGGTGTCTTCTCGGTCTTTATGCTGCCGTCGCGGTCCATGCAGTATAGACTGCCAAGATCTGGCGGCGGGTTCGCCGGCTCTTTTTCCAGGCCCATCGTACCTGGTTATTATATATAAATAATAGTTGCGAACAGTAACTCTACGTACGAAGTGAATCGGTGAAGTGAGCGAGACAGTAAGCGGATTGAAACCGTGGAAAACCTTGCTCTAGGTTGGTATGTAACTCACTCAGTTGCGGGAAGTAACTCTGCAGATAGTTACGAACGGTAACTCTTGAAATCTACTCCCGTACCGTCCACTGCTGCGATCGGTATGGTAGTAGATTGCAAGAGTTACTGTTCCGTTCAACTTCGCAACTACATAAACAGAGGACCGTGTATGGGTGATGTCTTCATATATATGGTAAGTACTACTTTATACATTGTACATTCATCCTTTGAACCCGAAAGCCCGCTATAGCGGTTTAAGCTCGTAATGCACTTTTTGTAAGATAGTTTCATATTTTTTAGAACAAAAACACACCCTTTTCATAAATGGACTAATCTGAAAATCATTTTGTGACAATTGGATTGGTCGGAAAATTAGCATTCCAGTTACTTAGGGTTGAAAGAGTTAAACAAGGTCACTTATTTCAATTAAAATGGTATTAAAGTGGTCCCCGCTATTGCTGTATGCCAATCGTGCCTGCCTAGTACATGTATATACATAGATCAAGGAAATGGGTATTAGACAAACAGTTTTGCTTGTTTCCTCAATCCTCCAATACTAATGTGTATATATGGCATGTGCTTATTCAAATGAAAGAAAATACTGAAAGAAAATACTGTTTAAACCAAATAGATCATGCATGAGTGACGGCTTGCAACTCATTATAGCTTGATTACCATTACAGTAGTATGAATATTTGGAGACTTTTTTCCTCATTTGTTTTCTATATTTCACTCATTTGAAGCTAACCCGAATGTTCTGTCTGTACGCAGGGCGACTTACAAGTACATGTACTTGTAAGTCGCGCTGCGTTACAGACAGAACTCTAGACATTATGTGTGTAAAACATGGATATCCTCGTGGCATACTGGGGGCCGTTTCACTAAGCTTCGTACGACTAAAATGCACGTAAGTGAAAAATTATGACAGTCTGTAAATTTCACAGTAACAATGTTTTCTTGTAAATAATTAATGGATTTACATCTATTGAACATAGGCTGCATATGCAGCCTATGCTCAATAAATGTAAATTCATAAATTGAAATTTACAGACGATCTTAAAATTGCACCTACGAACATTTTAGTCGTAAGAAGTTTAGTGAAACGGGCCCCAGGACTCTAACCAGAGAAACTCTTACAAACGTTTAGACTTTTCGACTTAAGTACGGACGTACGGAACCTCAAGAACAACGCAATATTCCCCCTTGCTATCGCATAGGGGACATGCAAATAGACATAATTTGACAAGCGTCGCCACTTATCACCCATTATTCCACTGACGCCTTTAATTACACTCACCGGCCCACAGTCTACCCTTGACGTCACACTTGCCGTCGTTGAAGCGGGAGTCCTTGTCGGCGTCAACAGACTGGAGAACGGTCACGGCTTTCGAGTCCCAGTCAAAGTGAATAATAGACTTGCCCAGACCTACCAGGTATCCCCCGCTTTTGCACGGTATGATGAAACTGACGTCATTATCTGGAAAGATTTGATTTATTGGTGTTTAACTGTCTATCAACAACTACGGTCAGTTAAGGCCGGGCCAGCTGGTTCGATCCCGCATTTAACCTTTGGCATTTGGAGGAAAATCCCAAAATCAGAACGGAATATTTACATATTCATCCTTGAAATTAGAATAACCCGACATGTAGCCGATTTCATCAACATTGCAAAGTATACTTTTCTAGCAAAGTATACTTTGAGGGAGTAATCATTTATGTTTTCCTGAAATGCATTATTTCATATAGAACTAACGACTGCATATATTTGATGATTAAAACTATGCAGAATTATTATACTGAATTTATTACAGTATCACAGCCAAAATGGCTGTGATAATGTAATAAATTCAGTATAATAAAAATTAATAAATTTATCCTGAAATTGAAAAGTTCTCCCTCAGTCAAAGTATACTTTGCTAGAAACGTATACTTTGCAATGTTGGTGAAATAGGCTACTGGTGCCTGTTCCATTATTTGGAGAGAGAAAAAAGGTGGCTAGTTGGACGTCATTATCTGAAAAAAGTGACTACTGTCTGTTACACGAATTCTTTAGATGACATTGTTTTCCGGCAAAATAATGTGATAATTGAAATATTATACTCTTTTTTGTGTTATATCAAACGTGAATTGCCAGTTTGATATCAAGGGCTATAACCGTGTTTCCTTAAAATGTTAACTAAAATAACTGTTTATTCTCTCCATTTCCTTTTTGATGCGCATTGATCATACTTTATAATATGTCGATAAAACTATTTATTCAGGTGACGCATTAATTGATATAAATAATTTAAAATGTCCTGCCTCATTTGCATATGAAAATAGCCTGATACAGTGTACAACCGCGCGTTTCTATCAGTAAATTAAATGCTATTATTATCTGCATAGCGGGCACTCGTCATTTTTTAAAACTGGTCGAATAGTTACACTATTACATTTTTAATTCCTTTTCAAAAAAAATTGCATCTAACACATGGGACCCCAGCTTTAAACATGCCACATACAACAATGGCAACAGTGCTCACCAAACTTGTGTTTTTCAAGCTCCCCCGTCGCGGAGTGCCAGCGGAGCACCGTGCCGCTAGAAATGTCCACAAAGAGCAGAGTCTGCGTCCGCTCGTCCCAGTATGGTCCTTCCCCCGTCGTCTCACAGACACACTCCAGCAGCGTCTCCACCGACATCCTTCTGGCACTGTCGTTGTCACGGTGATTGATGTAACGGAGCTCCAGCTAAGCTGCGTATTTGCGTAAATACCCAATTAAAATTGCCAAAAACCCAATTGAAATCAGAAGTAGCGAGTATCGGAAAGCAATAACAATTTTATGGTACCCTTATCATGCTGCAGAAAACAATAAACAGACCACAAACATAGCATACCTTTCTTATTTTCCATGAAAACACATCTTGGTATTTCATTAGAATTGTCTCCAAGGAGACAATTCTAATGAAATGCCAAGACATGTTTTTATTTGGAAGCAAACTATTCAATAATTGCTGTCTGTTGATGTGCAAACAGTAGGTGATTTTATTTTACCCAATTAAAATTTTGAAATATCCAATTGCTCAGAAATGATGGAGTGAAAATACTCAAATACTAATTCTTTATCTGGAGCCCTGGATATATAACCCTTAGAATGCGGGAAACGAAAATTCACGTCTGCTGTTGTTTTATGTGTTGTCTTTGAACCCGAAAGCCCATTATAGCGGTTTATGCAAACAGTGCAGATCCAGATGCGCCGGCTCGTAACGAGCCGTCTCATCAGGATCTGCACTTTTTGCAAGTAATTTTCATATTTCTTAGAACAAAAACACCCCCTTTTCATAAATGGACGAATCTGAAAACGAGTCGTCTCGTGAAATTAAGTTGATGTCCGAAGGTACGTTTACACAATTTACAATATGTTTTCATAAATAAAGTCAAACGTTGACAAAATCTTCAGAGTACATGTGGAATGTATTGAAAATTGTGTTAACTTTTGACGCCATTTACGGAAAATGTTGTAAATGTATTTCATGAACTTACGCAGATGTCCGAAGGTACAAAATCGCATAGCGTGTCTCATATGCGGCTTTATGCAAAATTTTATGAAAACTTTATGAACATCCACGTATATATATAGCGTATTTAGATAGACTGGGATTTTCAATGTGAATTTAGTATCAGTCGCATGTGCGCATTTAGGAAGAATGCAATTGTTAGCAACTTTCACGACGTCTTTCACGACGTCTATAGTGCATTGTTACATGGTTTCCGTTGTTTGCACATATGTGCAAACAAATAGCGCGTGCTGTTTGCATATGGCTTTAGGCAATGCTCATTCCGGGGCCGCGCGTAATGGAAGTGCCTTCATGACGTCACTACGCGGAAGTGCCTTCATGACGTCACTACTTCATGGCGTTCATGACGTTCATGACGCGGCCCCGGAATATGCATACCGAAAATTATCTACGTGAATGGGACGATTTATAAAAGTACTGAAAATACTGAATATAATGCTCAAATTACATCAGTTTTGTGTTGGAAATGTAACAATAACGTTTGATCATGCCCAGCCGCGTGCAAACGTTTGCTGTGGCCCTCGGGAACTGTTTGAACCCGCGGCCTGCGGCCTTGGGGTTCAAACAGTTCCCGAGGGCAAACGTTTGCACACGGCTGGACATGATCAAATCTTATATTTTACGGAGCCCCGCAAGGGACATGGACTTTTTTTTATTAATTCGTTCCCACGAAATGACAATTCGTTCCCTCAATTTAACATTTCGTTCCCTCGAATTAACAATTCGTTCCCACGATATAGCAATTCGTTCCCTCAATTTAACAATACGTTCCCTCGAATTAACAATTCGTTACCACGATATAACAATTCGTCCCCGCGGGGGACGTAGAATTATGTTTTATTTCGTTGGAACGAATTGTCAATTCCAGGGAACGAATTGTTATTTCGTGGGAATAACAAAATTCCATGTCACTGCGGGGCTCCGTAATATATACACTGATTACAATGCATGCCACGTTTTATGTTTTATTTAAGTTATGTGCGTTCTTTGAAATCATCATATATGTGACTGTGACTGGAGAAATGGGGCTTAAGTGTTTTACGACCAGTGTAGATCCAGATCAGCCTGTGCCTCCATAGTTTGATCAGGATATGTAATGTTCGCGATGCCATCAATGAAACAACCGTTATGCTTCAAACGAGCAACACAAATCGTATTCAGGCAACAGAAATGTGTTATTTGATCGGGATCTACATTGGTCACGAATCCCGAAAGCCCCATTTCTCCAGTCACAGCCACATACATGTACATGTATATGTATATCATCACATTGCAGATTTCGTCAGCATCATGCATCCAAGTCTGTACCAACCAGTTGCAATACACATCAAAAGATAACCCGGAATTTATGTCTGCAACGCAGGGCGACTTACGCAAGTGTATATAGTAAGTCGCCCTGCGTTACAGACAGAACTTTCGGGTTATTCAAAAGAATACGTGATTGATCATTGGGCACTGTTAATACAATGAACAACAGTCACCACGCTTCACGCTTCCTCATAAGAGACATTGTGCAGAAAAGCAATAAGGGGGGGGGGGTGGGGGGGGGGGGGGGGGGGGAGGGGGGGGGGCCCGGGGGGGCCGGGTGGGGGGGGGCCGGGGGGCTGGGGGCCGGGGGCCGGGGGCCGGGGGGGCCGGGGGGGCATATATGACCAGCATTGCTATAATCCACGCCATGTTGTATTTGCCCCGCCCAGCATAGCGCCGCGAATCGTCCTATGCACCCCCCCCCCCCCCCATTACATAAATCCCGATTTTTTATTATTCTATTTTTACGAATATTGAGCGTAGAATGCAGGAAATGGCTTCCTCAATTCAAAAAATTTACCGGACCCCCACTAGCCAACTTCCTCGCACCGCTCAGTCGACAAACGACCATACCTCGTTCAAGTTCCATGTGCCCCCCCCCCCCCCCCCCTCCCCCCCCCCCCCCACCTTGGTGAAATCCTGGATCCGCCACTGGTATTGAGATGTAATATATAGACGCAATTTTATTATTCCTCATTATTAATTTAATATATACACGTCAGCACAAATGTCTGCAATGCATGAGAATATGCATGCTTACATATTTTGAAAAGCAACTGTTTCATATGGCACAATTTGCAAGTTTCATTGACATTATATTCAATTAATTGCACAACCGTATCGAAACAGGACTTGACTATGTAATAATTATCAGATCTTGGACACATTTCCGGGTGTTGTTTCTGTATTAACACAGCTGGTGTGCAAGGTATGTGCATGAGGATGTGATAAATAAGTTAGATCACGTTTGTCCGCATGTACGAGGAGATAATTCGCTCGCGGATTATCTCCTCGTACATGCGGACGAACCGTGATCTAACTTATACTTTAAACTGTCCTGATTCTGACAAGCAATCGATTGAATATGGATATGCCCAATAGTTGACGGAAAATGGTAAAAAAAGTGTTACCTTTGTCTGATAATCAAGAGTGTACAATGCTCGGTATCTGTGCAGGCAATGTTCAGACACAAAATAATTGTATATGACCAGCATTGCTATAATCCACGCCATGTTGTATTTGCCGCCAGCATAGCGCGCGATCGTCCTATGCATCCGCGATTTCCAGGATTTATACTGGCTGGTATAGTCGGTAATACAATTTGGAACATTCTAACCAACAGTGTATGTACTGTTCGTGTTGTACGGGTGTTGTACATGCTCATGCGATAGACTGGTAAATGACTCACCGATCCATTTTTGTTATGATGGGTAATAGTGCAACAAATTTGAAGATAGCGGGCGATACCAATGTCTAATGTCCCGACTCGACCCAGTAACGTTATCATATATGGCCCTGTCTGACCAAAATGGACCTTACACCGTTTTCCGCAAGTGTACAGGGATCCTCTAGATTATCGGACAAAAATGGCAGTTGTTTTATGATATTTTTCTTAAAATAGCAGCTAGGACATACAATTTTCACAGAACAATCGTCGGTTCTTGCTTTCTCAACGCATGCAAACTATTTAGCAAACTGTGCCATCTTTAGTCGAGTTGCCGGCCCTATATGAACTATACGAGACCCTGCAATGGTAATTACTGTAAACTTTGTTCATGGAAATGTGTTCTATATGGTTAGGGGAGAGCTTGGTTGCTACTTGTGTAAGGTTGAGAAATTCTCAGAATTAAAGATGGCCGCCGCCGCCATCTTGGATTTTGACAAATTTTCAACGTTTGATCTTGATGGTCTATCCAGTCGTGTAATACCTCCTTTTTGGGGTTGTAGAGGGTGGGGAGTCAATTGTTGGTGTTAACATTCCGATATAGGGACAGTTTCGATGTAAAATCAGAGGTCGGAGGTAAAAATATTGTCATTATTCCCAAGAATGGAAGACGGAACCACAATATGAAACAGAATATGAAACAGAATATATAATATTACAATGTTTAATATCTTTAGGCTTCCTGTCCATAACACAGATACGTATAAATAAAGATAAACGTTACATTTACAGGCTTGCTTAACATCGAAAATGTGATGTAAATGACAGGCCTACTGGTGCGGTACATATACAGCATGACACAAATAGGTCACTCATTTTGAAGGAAAACTATGAAATGACATTGTGATACTCGTAGCTCTGCTCTGTTCAGTGACTAGATATTGAACTGTGCATGTATTAACGAATAATAAAGCAAGAACTGATATATGGATGACATAGAGGCATTTATATGTATTGGTATGAAATAACGAACGGTATAGCAAGCACTGGCCTATGGATGGCATAGTGACACTCATAGCTCTGTTCTGTGACTAGACATATATATTGGCATCAAATAACAAACGGTATAGCAAGAACTGGCATATGGATGCCATAGTGCCACTCATAGATCTGTTCAGTGACTAGACATATCTATTGGCATGAAGTAACAAACGGTATAGCAAGAACTGGCATATATATGTCATAGTGACACTCATAGCTCTGTTCAGTGACTAGACATATACATGTGCATGGATTAAGAAACAAAATGAAATGAAAGTCCTGCACTGTTGCAACTACAGCGTGCGCTGCTGCATGTCTTTCCCTGTGCAATGCAGCTGCAGCTCACTACATCCAGCAACGCTTGAGGAGAAACTGGTGTTGTTGCGATGGCTGGTGTGACCTTCGAGCCTTCGATGTTCCACCCAAAGTGCTCAATGTCTTGCGATTCTTTAGGTGGGTCACGTTGGTCCGCAGCCTTCCACAGTTGCATCTGAAGGTGAGCTCTAAGCACGTGCAGCTGCAGGTTGGTATCAGTCGGTGGCAGTTTTTTCAGTGGCGAAGGCTTCTTACGAGCACGATAGAAGCGGGCATGTGCTTCATTCATTGACGTACAACTCTTTTGTCCATAGAGGTGTAGGAAGAAGCTGTCTGCTGTCGCCTTCAGTTTAGCATGGGTTGCGTCAGATTGACCGAGTACTTTATCGAGGCCGGGTATGTCTAGCTCTATGAGCTTCAGCGCTGACTGCTTTCCTTTTCCAAAGGGATATGACACCGTATCGCAGCCCGACAACGCGTGGACACCGAGAAGCTGGCTGCATTTTCTGGGGCCCAACCGTTCAACAGTTTTGTTGACGTCCAGGACATCACCATTCCACTTTTCAAGTTGAACCCTGGAAACGATGCGCTTCATCGACATCCAGTACACTAGGAGAACAAAAACGTCAGTGTCGTCACTGAGGATGCGGATGGTCTGGGAGCCATCTGCCGCCGCGGTCAGCATGTAGCTGCAAACGGTAATGTCCACCTCCGCATGAGTGACGTCACATTCTAACTTGTTGACAAGCTGGATGTTTTGTGAAAACGTATAGCCACATCATATATTGTTCAACAGACCCTTGTTCGTGGCATTATGAAGAATAGCTTCTCGACATGGGAGAGGGGTGTTCGGGGTCCGCCGGACTTCCTTAGCTCTTCCTCTTCTTGTCCGCTCATGTTCCTTTGCGAGCTTCTTGGTCATACCTGCATTTTTCTTACCGTCAGGAGGGTAGTGGGCCATTCGAGCTCCGATGCTGGCAGCCAAATCTCCTGCGGTGCCGGCGACTGGCCAGACGACGTGGTACAGCAATTGTCCGGCGTCAACTAGTATCACGTCTGGAACAGGTGGATTTGTGACAGTGACACTCATACCCTTGAGGAGCACGGCCTTGACAGTTGACACCCTTCCTAAGGCAGCCGTACTCATCGATCAGGGCGGGAGGGACTGGACTCAGCTCGAACTGTAAAACATCTGGCCTTTCCCATGACGGTGACTGCCTTCTTGAGCGCCTCCATGGTTTTGACCTTTCTATTTATGGTTGTGTGGAAGTCACTGCTTTGCGACGCCGAGAACTGTTCGCTCTGCTCACTTCCGATAGCCAGTGCATCCTGAACATTCACTGTATCGGGCGCCACTTGGCCGTTGCAGATATTATATACAGCTGGATGCTTCTCCTTGAGGGGATGAGTATATTTCTCCAGCTCTGACGCGATCTTCCTCTGATCGGTCTCGTCCAGTCTCCTTCTTCCCTATCCTTCCTCCTTGTGCTTGTTCTTCTCTTCGTCCGCTCCACCATGTGGCTTCTCGTCCTCTCCAGTTTCGCTGTACAGCCAGCGGGCGATGACGTGATGGGCGCATACACTGAAACTGATGACACACACGGAAACTTGCTCGGCGCTCGTTGAAATGCCCTTCATGCCTCCAGCACCCTTCCCTCGCTTGATGTATGTCTGTTCGCCAAACTGATCGGCTGGCACCGCGGTTCCGCCGTCCGAGTGTCGACAGACATGGGCGCCTGCTAGTAGGTCCTCTTTGGCATGCTTGAAAAGGTGCTCCATCTGTTGTACATACCAGGTCAGGTAGCGGGCATCACTGTGGTGACCTGCGGCGAAGAAATACGATAGCATCGCATTGAGACAGTGCTGCTGGAGATGAAAGTCACCATTCCTCTCTCCGCGCAGGAACATTAGCGCCAGCAGTGTAGGTTTCACGAGACATTCTACCCATAGCCTCCCGGTCGGATCTTCTCTACACGCATCAAGGTAGTTGCTCAGCTCTTGGTATGTTTTAGCGCCTTTTGAGTAAAGCTCTGCAACAACACTGCGATGATAAGACGGTGTGCTCGTAGAGCATTGGTCCAGGCCTTTCCATTGACGATTCTGGTGATACCACCAAACGCTGCACTGATGAGAACTTCCACGCCAGTTGCCTTCATCAGTGTCCCTATACAACCCATGAAACTCATGAGAGTGTGCATCATGCCAGGGTAAAGTATGAGTCTGTTCCAGCGCTGAGGGTCGTTCCACTGGATTAGGCATGCAGTCTGGTACAGTTGGAGGTCGACTGAGAGGTGGATGTACTGCATCCCGAATGTATTTAGTGTATTTTGGAGATACACAAGCGTAGCCAGAACGGTATCAGGATGAGCGAGTGGTGAGTCTATCATTGGTCCGAACACAACCAGTGTCTTGGGCTTCTGGGTAGGGTGGTCCACTATTCTGTCCTGCTGAGCATTGAAGCCGGCCCACACTATTGGCTTTTCATTATTGTGGACATTCGACAGCCACGCCGCGTCTCGATCCTGACTGAACCTGACGGCAGAGGACTGAAGCTGCCTCTCTTCAGCAGACAGCTCTTTCGGTAGCTCTTTCATACTTGTGTATGGTGGCTTATACGGACAATCAGTAACGTATATACACACATATAATTCATGATTATAAATCATGTATATTATTAGCATGCCGATCTAACGTGGACATGAAGACATATGTGAGCTCAAACGACTGTAAACTGTGTGGGTGGGGTAAATGTATGTGTGTATACTTGTATATTCATTGAATAGTTGTTTATTGTGATATTGATATAAAACATCAACTAGTGTTAGTATGCGTTTCGTAAGTACACATATGTGTATTATTCACGGCTAAGTTAGCTACAACATATGTATAAAGACACACATTGTAACATATGCATTTCAATTGAAATAAAGTGGATGGGGTAATTAAATATGCAATTATATATATATGACTACTGGCACTGAATCAAAGACATATCATCAAAAATAGATTCCCCACTCATGAAAACCCCTGAAAAGTTGTATTGCAAGACTCTCTAGGCCATCGAGATCAAACGTTGAAAATCAGTAAATTTCCAAAATGGCGGCGGTGGCCATCTTGAATTCTGAGAATTGTTCAACATTGCACAAGTAGCAACCAAGCTAGCGATCCCAGCAACAAAATAAAATTTATTAAATCATGGAGTGTTATATATCGCTGGAAAGGTGTTGATGAGAGAAACACAAATGTACCATTTTTGTTTAAATCAAACACTATTTGGAAGAGTTATGCCCCTTTAAAGATTTGATAAATAACGTATTTTCTGCCAGCATTGTGTGCATTAGTGTTTCGTGCTATAACATGTGCATTGTGTAATAAATACTGGACTATTATATAGTGTTGTAAAGATAATGATTACAGAAACATAATGGTACAATTACCGTTTAAAACAATCAATATTTGGAGGAGTTATGGCGCTTTAAAGACCTATGGTGATATACAATTGTACACAAAATGTGCACATACTTGCGCTCTGCGCAATACAGGCTTTTCAATTACAGTTCATCCACAAGGGAAACTTAACCACAAGGGAAACTTAACATGTTCTTACGGCTAAGTGGTTACTCAATAAACTGTCTGTTATCTGTAAGGGTCTGGTAGTTGGAAACTATTTCAATATTTCTAGGTCTTGGTTTTTGTAGTCGGCGAGCAGTTTGGCTGTGTAAATTGCCTCGTCCTCGTCGTATTTCAAGTTAAGCCAATCAGGGAAACCGGGTACCAGGAAACATTCAATAATCATATGTTAGACTGATCAGACTGTGAATGTACATGCTTATCTGGATCTACACTGGTCACAAACCCCATAAGCCCCATTTCTCCAGTCACAGTCACTTATTAACATTTTGTTTGACGTCATTAACATACAGGACGTTCATAACGTCACACTATTGACCGGCAACGTCGCTGTTCTATGAATTGCGACAAAATGACGTAAAGCAATAGGATTCTTAATTTTAACACCGTATTTGCTTATTTACATTTGTTATGGGACACGTTGCACCATCAACTGATGGAGACGCATAGCAATTATTGGCCATTGAATTAGCTGGCGGTGTGCCGGCAATTCAAGTGAATATCAACTGTGATTTCAGCTGGTAAATCAGTTATACATCTCTAAGTCCCCAATAGGGGTTCTAGATTATCGGAAGATAGATAAATCATAAAATAGTTATGAAATGAAAAAAGAAGTCCATCATAAGCAGAATGGAAACGAAGAAGCTGTCCAGTACTGGGAAAATGTGTAAAATCACTGTTATCAAAATATGACAAATTAAATCAGATTCCAATTCATGCATTTGATAACAGAAGTAACAAGAGTGCCGCAAGTCACAAAATATGCCCGTCGAATATGGGCCAGACAGCGAAGATGCAGAAATGTGAAGCTGTCACCAAGGCAAGAAACATTAATGAGAATTTGCAAGTCTATAGCATTATTACTTCATCTCGTTGTGCTAAACATGTATACTAATTTAGGCAGAGATAGAAAAGTAGAGTGTAAAGTAGAAATGATAGGGAGTTGGATACAATAATGTAGAAAAAATGGCTGAGTTACAAAGGTGATCTTTTTCTTAACAAATAATTTTTCGGCATAAAAACACCAAGGTGCACATCTTCAATATGTGTAGAAGACGTGTGTATAGTTTCAGAACGATCGACTGAACGGTTTCGGAGGAGTTATGTACACAAACTCTGTACCGTATATAGAATTGTATAGAAAAATGTAGAAAAAATGGCTAAGTTAAAAAGGTGATATTTTCGTTAAAAAATATTTTTTCGGCATAAAAACACCAAGGTGCACATCTTCAATATGTGTAGAAGACGTGTGTATAGTTTCAGATCGATCGACTGAACGGTTTCGGAGGAGTTGTGTGCACAAACTCTGTACCGTATATAGAATTGTATAGAAAACTGTAGAAAAAATGGCTAAGTTAAAAAGATGATATTTTTTCGGCATAAAAACACCAAGGTGCATATCTTCAATATGTGTAGAAGACGTGTGCATAGTTTCAGATCGATCGACTGAACGGTTTCGGAGGAGTTGTGTACATGAACTATGCACTTTTTCTGTCAGCCGCCCACCCGCCCAGCGGTAAAACATAATACGTACCGTTTTTTTAAAACGGTCGTATAAAAATGATATAAACTGTTTTGATAAACAATGACCGAAGCATTTTCAATTTAACTTTCAGTTTCAAACTTTCAAGTCAGCAGATTGGATTTGTGGGCTATTTTATTCTTGCAAATTCCCACAAATTGGCGCCCATAAACTAATGTAATGTATAAACTAGAGCAGCTTGAGCTGCATCAACGGTTTGAGCCTCAAACATTGATTTCATGTGTAACTAAGCTTTAGCCCAAGGTGTAAACTATCGGTTGCAAAAAGAATTTCTGAAGTTTTAGAATGAACAGTCCAACATTATTGTGTTCGCATCATCACACCGATGTGGTGCCGATTAGCTTAGAGGTAGAGCGATGTACTCGGAGCGAGGGATACCGGGTTCGATCCTCAGCCAAAGTTTTAGCTAAAGGACTGAAATATCGACTACAGCAAAAACAATTGAAATCGAATGATAAATAACGAAGCTGACGTCACATCCGTTTGCTCTATTTTGAAAACTTGAAAAAATACGTTCATCTTTGACATCGAATAGAGCCGTAAGTAGTCAAGAAATAGCTCTGAAAAGTATCATCTTTCATGCGGCTGACACTCCCCTATCACCCTGGCAAGAAATTATGTTGCTAACAGTACCGTACAAATTGGAAAACGTTTGTAAAGACCACCCGTTATCAGCCGAAATTCGGCAAAATCGTTGAAAAGTATGTACATTTTTCAACTTCAAATGCATATATGTAGCTCTTTTATTTGAGCAGATAGCCGAAAACTGTCAGCGAATCTGAGATAGAGAATTTTGTCAGCTTTCCAATGCAAAAAGAATTCTTGAAATCGGTTTGAAAATAAGGAAGTTATAGGAAGTATGACGTCACTTCCGTTTTCGTGGAAAGTAGCATTAAAAGATATCTGAAAATCTCTGAGTCTCTGCTCACACTTGATCCGAATCGGCATGCAAAATTTGAAGTCGATCCGACCAGCGGTTTGGTGTAGATGGAGGGAGCCCGTAAGTCAGCGGATGATTATTTTTCGATAGTTATCGCCCTTAAATTGCAGTTTACGCCATTTGTAAATACACCTAATAAAACGGAAATTAAATATGTGCAATATTCCGCCAGTGAAGTTTTCGTTTGTTTTTCACCATAGGCCGGGCACAAAGCGGGAAAGTTTTAGCTAAAGGACTGAAATATCGACCGCAGCAAAAAAATTTGAAATCTATTGATAAATAACGAAGCTGACGTCACATCCGTTTGCTCTATTTTGAAAACTTGAAAAAAAAGACGTTCATCTTTGACATCCAATAGAACCGGAAGTAGTCAAGATAGAGCTCTGAAAATTATCATCTTTTATGCGCCTGACACTCCCCTATCACACTGGCAAGAAATTATGTTGCTGACATTACTGTACAAATTGGAAAACGTTTGTAAAGACCACCCGTTAACAGCCGAAATTTGGCAAAAATTCGGCAAAATCGTTGAAAAGTATATACATTTTTCAACTTCAAATGCCTATAGCTCTCTTATTTGACCAGATAGCCGAGAACTGTCAGTGAGTTCGAGATAGAGAATTTTGTTAGCTTTCCAATGCAAAAAGAATTTTTGAAATCGGTTGTAAAATAAGGAAGTTACAGAAAGTATGACGTCACTTCCGGTTTCGTGGAAAGTGGCATTAAGATATTTCTGAAAATCTCTAAGTCTCTGCTCACACTTGATCCGAATCGGCATGCAAAATTTGAAGTCGATCCGACCAGCGGTTTGGGCTGTAGACTGAACGGCTGAATAAAAAAAAACAAAAAAAAAAAAAAAAAAAACAACGAATACAATAGGTTTTCGGCGCAGCTGAAAGCCGCCTCAAACCTAAATACATAATAAATAACTTAATTGTTACTACTGAAACAGTTTATCATTATAAAAATAGTGAAATACTGTGATTTTATTAGCGAAATAGGTATAATTGTTGGGTTTACTTCCGTGTTTTTACATAGGGTACATGTGTATCCGTATGTATTGCGATCGAGCGGGATCATTTGGCCCGCCCACGACCCCCCGTGGTGCGGACGCCTGTGATTGACAACTTAGAATCGCGTCGGACAGTTAGCCACGCCCCAGATCCCCTCGATGGGCACGTCCGTAGTGATATCTTGGAATAACCATAACAACAAAATGCATTGTGTTACTAAACGTTTAACTGGCATACGCAACCACTAATTGAAAATAATATTATGAAAAACTTGCACTGCACAATATCAACAACGGTTGTTCTACGTACAAAAATACATCGGATTATTTTGTTGCGCGTGATTTGCCCCCATTTGCAGCACAAATCGTGCGGTCATCGCTAAATTTAGTAACAGAGTTAACCCCCTCCAATACTCCCCTCCGAATACAACTCCGAAACAAGCGACGCGTTTAACACACAAACTACATCAAGTTTGACCTTCCGACAGCCTATTTTTAACTCACCCGACACCTGTGCGAAACAAAACTCGCACGTGTAGGTCTAACTGATGTTTAATCCTCATTCTCTCTCTCTATCGATGGATCTACAGTGGATTTTAGTGACATTCCTGAATTCGGCCTGATTGACATTTGTCTATGGTGGCCAATACACGCCAACATGAATGTCAATTCTACGTTCATGGAAGGGGGTCAATAAGTCAGTATTTAAGGTGATAACTTACAGTCAGGGAACACATTAATGACAGTATAACACTGCAAGTACTGAAATACGACAAAAAAAATCTAACAAGTTTCTAAACGTTACAAGTGCCCGCTATACAGATATAATCATTTAGTAATATTTATTTTACTGATAGTGACACGCGCGGTGGTATCAGGCTATGTTCATATGCAAATGAGGCATGATATGTTTTAATTATTTATACTAAAGAAATGCGTCACCTGAAAAAATAATATTTTCGACAGATTTTAAAGTATGATCATTGCACATCATAAACTAAATACAGAGATTAAAGAGTAATGTCCGTTAACATTTTAAGCAAACACGGTTATCGCCCCTCATATTAGTGTGTAAATTTACGTCTGATATAACATGTATAATAATGCCAATCAGTACGTGGGATAATGGCGCATGAATGTTTATTTTGCCAGGAAATGTCTCAGATGATGTCTCTGATGTAAAGAACATTTTGTACCTACTGAGTGGGCATGTACCTTTAAGGGTTAATGAAACTGTAACACCAGCAATCAATCAAGCAATCAATCTAGTTTAATCTTGTAGTACCCTATGTTCAGTACTTTCAGTACTTTGATTGTTACTGTTCAGGCTACTCAGATTCTCACTTCCGGTTACCAATTTACATATCTGGAAACCACTGGTGAGATATAAATAGCCTTTGAGCAGCGATGCGCAGCTATCTAGGTCAAAGTAAGACAGCGATCTTGCTTAGAAAATTGCTAAATATTACTAATATGTTTCGACCTAAATGCTGCTATTAGGATATACAGGAATTAGGTTCGGAAGTTGATTTTTTTTGACGATTTTTTACATCAATTTATCTATAAACAACGAATATTTTTCTATGAAAAACAGGTTTATGTGAACTATACAAGACTATTTGATAGAAAGATGGCTTAAACTGAAGATGACATTGTTTGAAGGATTATATAATACCAGTTCAATAGAGCCAATATTTCAATGTGTCAGATAGGGAAATCCAAAATGGCGGATATCGCTGGGATCGCTAACCAAGCTAATTTTGCTGACATAACCATATAGAACACATTTCCATGAAAAAAGTAATTAATATTGCAGGGTCAACATTTTGGCAACTAGACTATCTCACTTACAATTGGGTCAGATCATCAGTCGAAAGATTGCTCCAAAATTAACATAGACGATACAAGACGATACACCAAGTTACAGTTTGCCATATATGGTCATTGTTGTTGTTGTAGATTTTGCGCCGCACGAGCGTTACATGTGAACAAACCGCTCTCCCATTGACTGCCAGCCAAAATGTGCTATTTTCATTTTGCTCCCTAATCTATAATATTGCATTTTTAGCTCACCTGAGCGAAGCTCATGTGAGCTATTGTTACCGCAATGTGTCCGTCGTCCGTCGTCGTCGTCGTCGTCATACGTCGTCCGTGAACATTTTCAAACGTCTTCTCCTCGGTAACCATTGGGCCTATAGTCACCAAACTTCATGGTCATGGTCCTTAGGTAGGGGGATTGCAAAATTGTTAAAATTACGTCATTACGTAATCCAAGATGGCCGCCGGCTAAAAATAGCACAAATTCTTCAAAAATCTTCTTCTCAAGAACCGCCAACCGGATTTCGAGAAAACTTGGTAAGAATGATCGATGTACAATGCTCTTTCAAAGTTGTTAAAATGGTGACCCCTGGGTCAAAAATGGGCGTGGCCCGTGGGGTCAAATTGGGGTCAAATTTTATTTTTGACCGAATATGGTCATGTCATATATCAAATCGAAGGTATCAATGAGGCGATCACTCTGGTGCATTTTTTGTCGAAATCGGATGGTTATGTCATCCAAGATGGCCGCCAAAAGGTCGTTCTTTTATTAGAGATTTCAAAATTCTTCTTCACATGAACCGCTTGGCCCATGGTAGCCAAACTTAAAAGTTATGGTCCATGGGTGAAGCCTTTTCAGATTTGTTAAAATGGAGGTCATCGCTAATCCAAGATGGCCGCCGTCTAAAAATAGCATAAATACTTAAAAATTCTTCTTCTCATGAACCGCTAGCCGGATTTTGACGAAACTTGGTAGGAATGATCGATGAACAATGCTCTTTCAAAGTTGTTAAAATGGTGACCCCGGGGTCAAAAATGGGCGTGGCCCGTGGGGTCAAATTGGGGTCACATTTTATTTTTGACCGAATATGGTCATGTTATATATCAAATCGAAGGTATCAATGAGACGATCACTCTGGTTCATTTTTTGTCGAAATCGGATTGTTATGTCATCCAAGATGGCCGCCGAAATGTCAAAAGGTCGTTCTTTTATTAGAGATTTCAAAATTCTTCTTCACATGAACCGCTTGGCCCATGGTAGCCAAATTTAAAAGTTATAGTCCATGGGTGAAGCCTTTTCAGATTTGTTAAAATGGAGGTCATCGATAATCCAAGATGGCCGCCGTCTAAAAATAGCATAAATTCTTAAAAATTCTTCTCATGAACCGCTAGCCGGATTTCGACGAAACTTGGTAGGAATGATCAATGTACAATGCTCTTTCAAAGTTGTTAAAATGATGACCCCGGGGCAAAAAACCCCGGGGTCAAAAATGGGCGTGGCCCGTGGGGTCAAATTTTATTTTTGACCGAATATGGTCATGTTATATATCAAATTGAAGGTATCAATGAGGCGATCACTCTGGTACATTTTTTGTCGAAATCGGATTGTTATGTTATCCAAACTGGCCGCCAAAATGTCTTTCTTTTATTAGATATTTCAAAATTCTTCTTCACATGAACTGCTTGGCCCATGGTAGCCAAACTTAAAAGTTATGGTCAATGTGTGAAGCCTTTTCAGATTTGTTAAAATGGAGGTCATCGCTAATACAAGATGGCCGCCGTTTAAAAATAGCATAAATTCTTAAAAAATCTTCTTCTCATGAACCGCTGGCCGGATTTTGACTAAACTTCGTAGGAATGATCGATTTTCAATGCTCTTTCAAAGTCGTGAAAATGGCGACCCCGGGGTCAAAAATGGGCGTGGCCCGTGGGGTCAAATTGTGATGAAATTTTATTTTTGACCGAATATGCTCATGTCATATATCAAATTGAAGGTATAGATGAGGCGATTGCTCTGGTGCAATATTTGTCGGAATCGGATGATTATGTCATCCATGATGGCCACCAAAAGGTCCATTTATTCGAGATTTTGAACGTCTTTTTCTCAGGAACCACATGGCCGATGCTGGCCAAACTTCATAGGAAGTTCAGATCCTTGGGTGAAGCATTTTCAGATTTGGTAAAATGAGAGTCATCGCTTAATCCAAGATGACCGTCATATGAACTCAATGTCACATTCTCGTCTGGTGTTCATGCAGTCAGGTGAGCGAATTAGGGCCATCATGGCCCTCTTGTTTTAAATCAAACTTACATTCATCTTTTGAAACTGAACGAGGATGGGTATACGCACACAGGCATTCGGCGTGTTTCGGCTTTCATCGGTATAACTCTATATATGTACGGGTCCCGGGTCGTTTCGCCCCGATTACCCGTTCGCACCGGGTCGGTTCGCATATGTACGCGTCGTCTTCATTATGTGGGTGGGGTATCGACATAACAATACTATTTGTATATCAACTTGATAAATATTTTTGGGGGTATTTTTTTATACAGGATCTAACATAAGTGATGTTTGTTCATGGGTAGGCCTATCTATTTTTAAGAGTTTAATTACTAATATCATAAGAAACGAGGCTAAGCCGAGTTTTTTTATGAAATCAGTAAATGATATTAAAAATATCATATTAAATATAAGCCATCACTCACTATACCCCTGCATATAAAGCATGTTGATGGGTAGAACAGTTTTGGATTTTTATCATCAATGATGTTTTCGTTCTATAGCTGTTTTCATGCCCAAGGTCAATGCCAAACCAGTTGGAAATTATTTGTTGGTCAAACAAGGATTGAGAGAGTACAGGTCTCTAGTCAAACCAAGCATCAACTAGGGATATTTGTGAGCCCCTGCAGCTCACTTGCTCTAGTTTTAAGGTTTCTAGTGTTGATATAAGCCTGGTATTTAACATGTTCATAACATTTATCCTGGTTTTACAATACTAAACACTGATGCCTAAAATGAAACTAACCCTGCCTTGGTGCAGCTCATTAACAGATGTGTTTACATATATGCAAAACGTGTTACATCATCTGCTACATATGCTGATATATGCCATGCACGTCTCGAGCCCGGAAAAAATTGGGGAGAGGTTTACCTTTTATAGTTTTATAGTATAAATATATTACAGTACACGCCCCCCCCCCCCCCCCCCCCCCCCCCCCCCCCCCCCCCCCCCCCCCCCCCCCCCCCCACTCTACCATTTTTTTCCACAAGAAAAAATATTATTTTCTGTTACTCGCAGATTCCTTGCCTGGATGGAGGAGTCAGATTCTTCTTCACTGGGGTAGGATGAAGACCTGTGGTAGAATGCAGGGACATACTAAAATGTGTGTGACCAAGAAGTTTGTAAGCGCAAAGCTTAAAGCGACAACAAAATTTGCATTATCAGCCAATTTTGAGAATTCTTTGGTGAATTTGTTCATGTTCAGTGACCCCAATGTACATGTAGTCCGCCGCCACATTCATGTGTTGAGTAAAAGCATATTTTATCGTATAAAGTTTACTGAAACTGGCCTCTGATGTGGGCTGACAGTCAACAGGAAATTCGGGTTAGTGTAGTTTCAGATCGCCATGCATTGTTGTTCGTTATTCCATCAACAAAGAAGGCTTATGCACATATTAATATAATCACTGCATATGGAAGACTGTCATAAAAAAAGATGGTGTGTCACGAAAATGATATTTAGTGAACATTGCTCGAAATGGATTTTAACTTCAAAAGTACAAAATGCAGTTGTCATTCTTGCATGTGATATGCATTCAGCTCGTGACATACACTTGTGCAAATTATAAAACCATTCCCGAGATGTACGACTTTTGTACCTAATTCAAGAATGTGAACGATTGTGTGACGAATGCACATGTGGACGGGCGCACAGACGCACATGGGTTTTGTTTGTTTGTTGGGGTTTAACGGCCTATTAACAGCTAAGGTCATTTAAGGCCGGGTAAATGGGTTAGTACTAAATCCCATATACTACCTGCACAAAATACATGCACATGTTCAAGTACATGTACAAATGGGGGGAAAATCCCAAAATCGGAACTAAATATTTACAATAACAAAACTATATATTCAGCCCTGAAATCAGAATACTCCTGATCTGATGGCAGGTCCTCGTGACACCAGAATCACTTGGCCCCTCCCAAAAGCAGTAGTTCAGTAATAATCTTAGTACTTTTATAATGGGCAATAACCCAATTCAACTCCCAGGTAACAGAAGAGCCAAAGATAAAAACGTACCGGAGGGCCAAACCAGTAACCGATTTCATCAAAATTGCAAAGTATACTTATCTAGCAAAGTATACTTTGAGGGAGTAATCATTTATTTTCCCAAAATGCATTATATAGAACTAATCACTGCGTATATTTGATGATTAGAAGTATGCAGAATTATTATACTGAATTTATTACATTATCACAGCCAAAATGGCTGTGATAATGTAATGAATTCAGTATAATAAAAATAAATAAATTTATCCTTAAATTGAAAATTTCACCCTCAAAGTATACTTTGCTTGATAAGTATACTTTGCAATGTTGGTGAAATAGGCTACATACAAATAGTGATTCCTATAAGGAGGGTTAATTTACGCCGTCGCATTCACCCGACAACCAACCACGACACACAGAGATGAAACACAATGCTCTCAGTAACGCAACAAGTTTGAGGCAGACTATAGTCTGTTTCACGAAAGCTGCCCAAATTTTAAGGCCATATAAACAATTCAAAAACAATATTTTTTTCCATAGTATTAAATTAAAGGAAAATTTAAGAATGAGCCTTCTTTTTATTTCGTGAAATTTTGTCAAATATTGGTTTTATTACGAAAAATTGATTTCTCTATGGGAATTTAACATGGATGATGGGGGGAAAAGAGGCAAAGGAGTGTGGGAGGAGTAAAAAAAAAAGATTGTTTTTGGAAATTGACTCCGAAATCTAGCTAGATAGCTTGGAAATGATCTAACTAAGAAAACAAAAGTTAAATTTTGAAACTCGGTCCAGGATTACTGAAATTGTAAACAATTTCCCCATGTTAAATCCCATAGACATCTTCACTCCGTGAAGATGTCTATGGGGATTTAACATGGGGAAATTTTGTTTTCGCAATAAAATCAATATTTGACCAAATTTCACGAAATAAAAAGAAGGCTCATTCTTAAATTTTCCTTTAATTTAATATTATCGAAAAAAATATTGTTTTTGAATTGTTCATATGGCCGTAAAATTTGGGCAGCTTTCGTGAAACAGACTATAGGCGACCGCCTCGTCTGTGATTTTGCCGAATTTAAGAATTAAACAAAATACCCGGGTTGGTGGCGGAGATAATGCTCCCTGACCCCCATATCGGGTCTTGGTTCGCCTCGTCTGGTTTTTACCCCTGGTTACGGCACTGGCTCTCCTCCCCTTACGCAATGAAGTGCAATAGGCTGATCTGGGTAAACACTGGTCGCAAAGACTCATAAGTCGTATTTCTAAGTCGTATTTCTCAACAATTGCCCAGCCAGATAAATGCTGCATGTCTTCACAAGCACTCATGTATGATTTGATTTGATATTGTTGTGTAACTGCCTATCAACAGCTAAGGTCATTTAAGACAACATATTTGATCGCGCATTTAACCTGCTGGATTGGGGGGATCCCAAAATCAGAACTTTACATCGATAAAATATGTATTCATCTCTGAATTTATAATAACCTGACCTGGTGCCAAGTCCATAACATACCAAAGCCACTTGGTCCCTTCCCTTAAAAGTAATAGGATTAGGAATTATTGTATTACTCTTATAAATGGGTGTAACCAGGTTCAACTCTCACATACAAAAATGCCAAAGACGAACCTGAGGGTCAAACCAGGTCTCCGTTCGGGATTCTGGTTAGAATAAATCACGATCGTTAAATTACCCATCTCATGCTGTCAACCAACCACCACGCACTCACGTAGATATGTCTATAGCAATTGAGGTTTGGTGAAGTATTTGGTTCCTTGTTTCAAAAATGAGACAAACTTTAGTTAGTGCTTACTTAGCAGTAACTAAAGTCTGCCTCATTTAATTTTAGACCGCTACACACAACAATTGTGTCTACTGTTGCTTTATATCTTGCCTTATTTATCAATAAAAACATGGTTTGACAGCACTTCAGAAACATTTCCAATGGAAATGATTCTAAAGTGTTGTCTAATCATGTTGTAAATTATTCTAAAGTGCTGTCAAAGTATGATTTTGATGATAAAAATGGAAAATAGAAAATAAACAGCATACGACAAAAATTTAAGTGTTGTTGTTAAGGACTTGTTGTTTTTTTAACATAAACTGTACATTACAGTCACTTGGGAATCACCCCTTCATTAGAATAGAACTGGCTGAGACTGGAGAAATGGGGCTTATATGATTTACGACCAGTGTAAGTCTTGGTCAAATATCACACACCTGTAGCCTGATTACTATCTATATTACTTGTAAGAAGCATAGCGGGCGTTTCATTGATGGAATGGCGAACAGTGCAGATCGTGATCAGACTGTGTGGATGATCAGTCTGATCCGGATCTACACTGGTCGCAAAACCTATAAACCCAATTTCTCCATCCACAGCCACAAAACAATGCTTTACTTTATAGTTTGTGTTGGTGATGATATTTGCATGTTCATGAAGTAGCCGATTTCACCAAAATTGCAAAGTATACTTTTCTAACAAAGTATACTTTGAGGGAGAAATTTTCAATTTTAGGATAAATTTATTAATTTTTAGCCAGGTTTTTTTGAGAAAAAAATCCAGGCTATTGGATTGGCGAAAGCCGGGCGGGCGGCGGGCGGGCAACGGGCGGCGTCCACAATCAATGTTAAGTTTTCGTGTTTGAGTCCATTTCTTTGTTACTGTATCACCTAGGACCACCAAACTTTCACAGCTTCATAATCAAGGGGTGCCCACCACATATTACTATCCAACATGTTACTTTTTTTTTAACTTGACCCATTTTTTCCGCGCAGTCGACTTAGCCATTTTCAATGTTAAGTTTTCGCGTTTACAATGTTAAGTTTTCGTGTTTGAGTTCATTTCTTTGTTACTGTACCACCTAGGACCACCAAACTTTCACAGCTTCATAATCAAGGGGTGCCCACCACATATTACTATCCAACATGTTACTTTTTGTTTAACTTGACCCATTTTTTCCGCGCAGTCGACTTAGCCATTTTCAATGTTAAGTTTTCGCGTTTACAATGTTAAGTTTTCGTGTTTGAGTCCATTTCTTTGTTACTGTACCACCTAGGACCACCAAACTTTCACAGCTTCATAATCAAGGGGTGCCCACCACATATTACTATCCAACATGTTACTTTTTGTTTAACTTGACCCATTTTTTCCGCGCAGTCGACTTAGCCATTTTCAATGTTAAGTTTTCGCGTTTACAATGTTAACTTTTCGTGTTTTAAGTCCATTTCTTTGGTACTGTACCACCTAGGACCACCAAACTTTCACAGCTTCATAACCAAGGGGTGCCTACCACATAAAACTATCCAACATGTGACCATTTGTTTTACCTTCACCTATTATTTCTACGTAATTGACTTAGCCATTTTCAACGTTAACTTTTTAACAACGTACGTCTGGTTAAAGTTTTTTGGTTAAAAGTTTTTCGTTATACTATATCTCTGCAACTGCTTCGCCCATTACCTTGAAACTTCACATGGGTGTTTATCATCATCCATATTTTCATTCTACCCCCAACCGTGCGGCCCCTGTGCCCAATGTCAAGGTCAAATTACTTTGAATTTTTTGTTTTGTTAAAGTTTTTTCGTGTACTGTATCTCTGCAACTGCTTCACCCATTACCTTGATACTTCACATGGGTGTTTATCATCATTGTCGCACCCGCTTGCAGAAAGCGCGATATCGTCGGCATTTTGGCATACGTTGGAAAAAACCTGGCCTTCGTGGCTTTGCCTCGTTTCTTGTTATTACACTGAATGTATTATCACAGCCATTTTGGCTGTGATAATGTAAACAATTCAGTATAATATTTCTGCATACTTTTAATCATCAAATATATACAGTTGTTAGTTCTATATGAAATAATGCATTTCGGGGAAAATAATTACTCCCTCAAAGTATACTTTGCTAGAAAAGTATACCGGTACTTTGCAATTTTGATGAAATTGGCTACAGTTGTCAACAGGGAATGTACAATAAGTTCTGCTGATGCAAGTTTTGATATATTGCGCCATGACAAGCGCATTTTATTAACAAAAATGTATTTTATTAACAACTCATAATTGAATGCACCATCTCGGGTGACACGTTACCTAGCGACAAGCCAACTTGTCACTTGAATACTCACTCACCTCAGACAAATTAGTAAACAAAATGTTATGTGATTTCTATATCAGGAGGCCACAGTCAAATGATCTACTACACCAAGACGTTGTCAGACACATGCATGGACTCATGATACAAGCATTTACCCAGTAAAGGTCTTTGTATGGGCCCAATACATACTGCACTGATAACATAATGTCGTATAAGGCATATTCGGGTCATAGAGAATTGAAAACGTATATATATATATGTCAATGGTCAAACGGCGTCACATGTGGCATTACGTCACGGAAACAAGTCAATGAAAAGTTGTTCGTTCTGTAGCCTAAAACGTTACCTGACTAACATGCTAGTGTCTTTGATATCAGGCTCGGAATTCCTACGCGTTTCCTAGCCTTGCCTGATAAACTTGATATAACTAGATTGGTCAGTAAGCGAGGCTTACGGAATACCCCCCGCGTGGGCCCAGGTACCCCTAAATGTGTAAACAAAAAATCCAAGTGTGTGGGCTTGTGACCTTGACTCTGTGCACGAACGTGAATTTGTCACAAGTTGGTAGATGTCCATTGGAGCAATGTGTGTGTGAAATGTAAAGCAGATCCGAGCAAGGAAATAGAAGTTATAACCAATTTCTCTCATGTTAAGTTTTGTAAAGAGACTAAGTATGTGACATTGACCTCGAGATCAGCGGGGATTTGTCACAGCATGATAGTAGAGCCTTAGATGAATGCATGCATGAAATATTAAGAATTTTGGATGAAAGAAAGTTATAACATATTTCTCTGATGTCAAGTTTTGTAAAGCGACTAAGTATGTCACCTTGACCTTGGGATCAGCGGGGGTTGGATGGTCGTAGGTTTGTCACAGCATGATAGTACGACCTTAGAGGAATGCACAAGTGAAATATTAAGCATTTTCAATGAAGGAAATAGCAGTTATAACTTATTTCTCTGATGTTAAGTTTTGTAAAGAGACTAAGTATTTGACCTTGACCTTGGGATCAGCGGGGGTTGGACGGTCGTGGATTTGGCACAGCATGGTAGTAGAGCCTTACAGGAATGCATGTGTGAAATAATAAGCATTTTACAGGAAGGAAATAGAAGTTATAACAATATTTCTCTGATGTTAAGTTTTGTAAAGAGACCAATTATTTGACCTTGACCTTGGGATCAGCGGGGGTTGGACGGTCGTGGATTTGGCACAGTATGGTAGTAAAGCCTTACAGGAATGCATGTGTGAAATATTAACAATTGTATATGAAGGAAACAGAAGTTATAACAATATTTCTCTGATGTTAAGTTTTGTAAAGAGACCAAGTATTTGACCTTGACCTTGGGATCAGCGGGGGTTGGACGGTCGTGGATTTGGCACAGCATGGTAGTAGAGCCTTACAGGAATGCATGTGTGAAATAATAAGCATTTTACAGGAAGGAAATAGAAGTTATAACTTATTTCTGTGATGTTAAATTTTGTAAAGAGACTAAGTATTTGACATCGACCTTGGGATCAGCGGGGGTTGGACGGTTTTGGATTTGGCACAGCATAGTAGTAGAACCTCACAGGAATGCATGTGTGCAATATTAAGCATTTTAGATAAAGGAAATAGAAGTTACAACATATTTCTCTGATGTTAAGTTTTGTAAAGAGACTAAGTATTTGACCTTGACCTTGGGATCAGCGGGGGTTGGACGGTCATGGATTTGGCACAGCATGGTAGTAGAACCTTACAGGAATGCATGTGTGAAATAGTAACCATTTTATATGAAGGAAACAGAAGTTATAACAATATTTCTCTGATGTTAAGTTTTGTAAAGAGACCAAGTATTTGACCTTGACCTTGGGATCAGCGGGGGTTGGACGGTCGTGGATTTGGCACAGAATGGTAGTAGAGCCTTACAGGAATGCATGTGTGAAATATTAACCATTTTATATGAAACAGAAGTTATAACAATATTTCTCTAATGTTAAGTCTAGTGATGGACGGACGCACGGATGGACGGACGGACAACCTGACTCCAGTATACCCCCCACAACTCGTTCCGTGGGGGGTGGGTATAAAAAAACACTAGCCAGGTATTCTCCATGTACACCTAGACTGATGCCATTGCGATCACTTTGACCAGCCCTCTAAAATCGGGCACAACAAAAACTGGCATTTGTAAATGGCTGATGCTATTAATCATTGTTGCATACCTCATATGAGCATGTTCAGAAAAAATAAAAATCCCGTTTTACCAATTTCCTTTTCTCATATTCCATCCATATTTCATACAAATGATAATGGCATGGTTATTATTACAAAATGACACATGGAATAAATAACATAAATACCATGGAGTGACATGTACATTTGTCTACACGTTATATAAACTCTAGTTACAAATCATCAGATGTCTCAGATATCCAATATGTGGTTTTTCGCTTCCTGTACTGTAAATTACATATAACAAGAATGCCAGAAGTCACAAAATACGCCCGTCGAAGATGGGCCAGACAGCGAAGATGCAGCAATGTGAAACTGTCACCAAGACATGAAACCTTCATGTGAATTTGAAAATATAGAGCATTATTTCTTCCTCTTGTTGTGATAAACAGGTATACTAATTTAGGTAGAGATGTATAAAGTAGAAATTATATAGAATTGCATGCAATAATGTAAAAAAAATGCCTTTTAATATTAAAAGGTGATATTTTTGTTAAAAATATAAATTTTTCGTCATAAAAACACCAAGGTGCATATCTTCAATATGTGTAGAAAAGTACATGGACATGCTATCACAAACTGTGACAAACAGGGGAGATAATATGGCTTGGCATTTTCGCTATACATGTACAAGTAAGGAAAAAATTGTGAATTTTCGGTTGTGAAATGATACTACTATACCAAATTTATAAAGAAATTCAAATTATTGGCGCTACTGTAATTCATTTAAATAAACTAATTTAGTTACCATCAATTGAACAAGCGTTGTCAGAAGACAACGAAGCTCGCCTTTGGCAGTCTTCAGTCAAACTTGGCACAGTTGCATAAAAAAACATGAATATTATATAACTTAACCTTGGGTTAAGGGGCATGCGGTGGACCTTGACATTGGGGTCAGTGGTGCAAGGTGGGTCGTGGGTTTGCTACAGCATAATATAGCATATTAAGATGAATGCATGTATGAAATATCAATGTGCTCCCTGAAAACAGAAGTAAAACAAAATTTAATCCAACGTTAAGTTTATGAACGCACTAAGTTGGTGATTTTCTACAGCATGATAGCTATTCACATGAGGAATGCATGTGTGCATGTGCTAAATTTGTGTTCTTGACATTGGGGAAAGGGGTGGCAGGTCATGGATTTGCTGTAGCACAATAGAGGATCATCAGATGAATGCATGTATGAAATATCAAAGCGTTCCCTGTAAAGAAACAGAATTTACACAACATTTACCCCAACGTTAAGTTTATGAACATGCTAAGTATGTGACCTTGACCTTGGGGTAAGGGTTGGGTGGTGGGTTGTAGATTTGCTACAGCATGATAGAGGGTCATCTGAGGAATGTATGTATGAAATATCAAGGCGTTCCATGAAAGCAAACAGATGTTATAAGACATTTACCCCAACATTAAGTTTATGAATGTGCTAAGTTTGTGACATTGACCCTGTGGTAAGGGACGGGCGGTGGGTCATGGATTTGCTATAGCACGATAGAGTATCATCAGATGAATGCATGTATGAAATATCAAGGAGTTCCATGAAAGGAAACAGATGTTATAAGACATTTACCCCAACGTTAAGTTTATGAATGTGCAAAGTTTGTGATCTTGACCTTGGGGAAAGGGGTGCGGGGTGGGTCATGGATTTGCTATAGCACGATTGAGTGTCATCAGATGAATGCATGTATGAAATATCAAGGCGTTCCCTGTAAAGAAACAGAAGTTATAACAAGAGGGCCATGATGGCCCTAATTCGCTCACCTGACTCCATGAACACCAGAGGAGAATGTGACATTGAGTTCATGTGTTTTAAAAAAATTGTGTTTTTAGATGGCGGTCATCTTGGATTAAGCGATGACTCTCATTTTACCAAATCTGAAAATGCTTCACCCAAGGATCGGAACTTCCTATGAAGTTTGGCCAGCATCGGCCATGTGGTTCCTGAGAAAAAGACGTTCAAAATCTCAAATAAATGGACCTTTTGGCGGCCATCATTGATGACATAATCATCCGATTCCGACAAATATTGCGCCAGAGCAATCGCCTCATCTATACCTTCAATTTGATATATGACATGACCATATTCGGTGAAAAATAAAATTTGACCCCACGGGCCGCGCCCATTTTTGACCCCGGGGTCACCATTTTCACAACTTTAAAAGAGCATTGTACATCGATCATTCCTACCAAGTTTCGTCGAAATCGGGCCAGTGGTTCATGAGAAAAAGATTTTTTAAGAATTTGTGCTATTTTTAGACGGCGGCCATCTTGGATTAGCGATGACCTCCATTATAACAATTCTGAAAAGGCTTCACCCATGGACCATAACTGTGAAGTTTGGCTACCATGGGCCAAGCGGTTCATGTGAAGTAGAATTTTTAAATCTCTAATAAAAGAACGACCTTTTGACCTTTCGGCGGCCATCTTGGATGACATAACCATCAGATTTCGACAAAAAAATCACCAGAATGATCGCCTCATTGATACCTTCGATTTGATATATAACATGACCATATTCGGTCACAAATAAAATTTGACCCCAATTTGACCCCACGGGCCACGCACATTTTTGACCCCGGGGTCACCATTTTAACAACTTTGAAAGAGAATTGTACATTGATCATTCCTACCAAGTTTAGTCGAAATGCGGCTAGCGGTTCATGAGAAGAAGATTTTTTAAGAATTTATGCTATTTTTAGACGGCGGCCATCTTGGATTAGCGATGACCTCCATTTTAACAAATCTGAAAGGCTTCACCCATGGACCATAACTTTAAGTTTGGCTACCATGGGCCAAGCGATTCATGTGAAGAAGAATTTTGAAATCTCTAATAAAAGAACGACTTTTTGACCTTTTGGCGGCCATCTTGGATGACATAACTATCAGATTTCGACCAAAAATGCACCAGAGTGATCGCCTCTTTGATACCTTCAATTTGATATATGACATGACCATATTCGGTCAAAAATAAAATTTGACCCCAATTTGACCCCACGGGCCACGCCCAGTTTTGACCCCAGGGTCACCATTTTAACAACTTTGAAAGAGCATTGTACATCGATCATTCGTACCAAGTTTTATCGAAATCCGGTTGGCGGTTCTTGAGAAGAAGATTTTTGAAGAATTTGTGCTATTTTTAGACAGCGGCCATCTTGGATTACGCAATGACGTCATTTTAACAATTTTGTAATCCCCCTACCTAAGGACCATGATCATGAAGTTTGGTGACTATAGGCCCAATGGTTACTGAGGAGAAGACGTTTGAAAATGTTCACGGACGACGGACACATTGCGGTAACAATAGCTCACATGAGCTTCGCTCAGGTGAGCTAAAAAGACATTTAACGTTAGGTTTATGATGTTGATCTTGGGGAAAGGGGTGGGGTGGGGGGGGGGGGTCATGGATTTGCTGTAGCACAATAGAGGATCATCACATGCATGCATGTATGAAATATCAAAGCGTTCCCTGTAACGAAACAGAAGCTACACAACATTTACCCCAACGTTAAGTTTATGAACATGCTAAGTTTGTGACCTTGACCTTTGGGTAAGGGTTGGGTGGTGGGTTGTGGATTTGCTACAGCATGATAGAGGGTCATCTGAGGAATATCAAGGCGTTCCATGAAAGGAAACAGATGCTATAAGACATTTACCCCAACGTTAAGTTTATGAATGTGCTAAGTTTGTGACCTTCACCCTGGGGTAAGGGGTGGGCGGTGGGTCATGGATTTGCTATAGCACGATAGAGTATCATCAGGTGAATGCATGTATGAAATACCAAGGCGTTCCATGAAAGGAAACAGATGTTATAAGACATTTACCCCAACGTTAAGATTATGAATGTGCTATGTTTGTGACATTGACCATGGGGAAAGCGGTGGGGGTGTGGGTCATGGATTTGCTATAGCACGATAGAGTATCATCAGATGAATGCATGTATGAAATATCAAGGCGTTCCCTGCAAAGAAACAGAAGTTATAAAAAGACATTTACTCCAACGTTAACTTTATGATGTTGATCTTGGGGAAAGGGGTGGGAGGTTGGGGGTCATGGATTTGCTGTAGCACAATATAGGATCATCAGATGAATGCATGTATGAAATATCAAAGCGTTCCCTGTAAAGAAACAGAAGTTACACAACATTTACCCCAACATTAAGTTTATGAACATGCTATGTTTGCGACCTTGACCTTGGTGTAAGGGTTGGGTGGTGGGTTGTGAATTTGCTACAGCATGATAGAGGGTCATCTGAGGAATGCATGAAAGGAAACAGATGTTATAAGACATTTACCCCAAAGTTAAGTTTATGAAAGTGCTAATTTTGTGACCTTGGGGTAAGGGGTGGGCGGTGGATCATGGATTTGTGACAGCATGGTAGGGTATCATCAGATGAATGCATGTATGAAATATCAAGGCGTTCCATGAAAGGAAACAGATGTTATAAGACATTTACGCCAACGTTAAGTTTATGAATGTGCTAAGTTTGTGACATTGACCTTGGGGAAAGGGGTGGGAGGTAGGTCATGGATTTGCTATAGTACGATAGTATCATCAGATGAATGTATGTATGAAATATGAAGGTATTCCCTGTAAATAAACAGAAGTTACACAACATTTACCCCAACGTTAAGTTTATGAATGTGCTAGGTTTGTGACCTTGACCTTGGGGTAAGGGTAGGGTGGTGAGTCGTGGATTTGCTACAGCATGATAGAGGGTCATCTGAGGAATGCATGTATGAAATATCAAGGCGTTCCATGAAAGAAAACAGATGTTATAAGACATTTACCCCAACGTTAAGTTTATGAATGTGCTAAGTTTGTGACCTTGACCTTGGGGTAAGGGATGGGCGGTGGGTCATGGATTTTCTATAGCACGATAGAGTATCATCAGATGAATCCATGTATAAAATATGAAGGCTTTCCCTGTAAATAAACAGAAGTTACACAATATTTACCCCAAAGTTAAGTTTATGAACATGCTAAGTTTGTGACCTTGACCTTGGGGTAAGGGTTGGGGTGGTGAATCGTGGGTTTGCTACAGCATGATAGAGGGTCATCAGATGAATTCATGTATGAAATATGAAAGCATTCCCTGTAAATAAACAGAAGTTACACAACATGTACCCCAACGTTAAGTTTACGAACATGCTAAGTTTGTGACCTTGACCTTGACCTTGGGGTAAGGGTTGGGTGGTGGGTCGTGGATTTGCTACAGCATGATAGAGGGTCATCTGAGGAATGCATGTATGAAATATCAAGGCGTTCCATGAAAGGAAACAGATGTTATAAGACATTTACCCCAACGTTAAGTTTATGAATATGCTAAGTTTGTGACCTTGACCCTGGAGTAAGGGTTGGGTGGTGGGTCATGGATTTGCTACAGCATGATAGAGGGTCATCTGAGGAATGCATGTATGAAATATCAAGGCGTTCCATGAAAGGAAACAGATGTTATAAGACATTTACCCCAACGTTAAGTTTATAAATGTGCTAAGTTTGTGACCTTGACCTTGGGTTGGGTGGTGGGTCATGGATTTCCTACAGCATGATAGAGGGTCATCTGAGGAATGCATGTATGAAATATCAAGGCGTTCCATGAAAGGAAACAGATGTTATAAGACATTTACCCCAACGTTAAGTTTATGAATGTGCTAAGTTTGTGACCTTGACCTTGGGTTGGGTGGTGGGTCATGGATTTCCTACAGCATGATAGAGGATCATCTGAGGAGTGCATGTATGAAATAATAAGGTGTTCCATGAAAGGAAACAGAAGTTATAAGACATTTACCCAACGTTAAGTTTGTGGACGACACCGATGCCGACGACGCTGACGACGCCGGGGGTATGCCATAAACTCTTCTGCACTTCGTGCAGGCGAGCTAAAAACATGTGTATAATAGTATTATAAACATGTTTTTACCAATCCTCATGTTTCTTTATTGGTAATGGTACAATTCGGTTCAGGAACACAATACAAATCTACAATTAAACTGTTCATTCCTATTCTGTTTTATCACGTTCTATGTATATCCGAAACCAAATGCCTTTTACCAATTTCATGCTCATATAAACGACACTCAATATTATTATCTAATAGTGTCCTCAATAGCTATATGAATGGTCGCTACTGTCTCTGTGTCTTCGCTTGCTTCAACCACACCGATGTCAGTGTTATCTAACCTATTAGCAACATTTGTGTCCACACTATCTGCAACGTCTCTAGCTATGATCTCTGTCAAGTTACTATCACTACATTCCATTAGTGAAGTGTCGTCGTCCATGATTTCCACTTTATTTTCCCTTACTTCAGATATATTTTTATCAATGTCCGTGTTGCTGATTAATCTGTCTATTTCAGCAATATCTTCATTTGTTATTACCTTACCTAACTCATCAAAGCCTGTATATGTTACAGTGTCTTCTACGACTTTGTTAACTATATTATTTAGTACCAGTTCCACATCATGTCTAATGGCAGCTCCGTCTGTGATATCTCTTGTCCGTTTTGTTGTTTCTTCAATGTCTGGCCCTATGGTAGAAAACATTAAATGTCATGCATGTTCACAGGTGATTAAAGCATGGCAGAGATGGTAAAATAGTTTAACAAATCCTAATTATGTTTATAAACCAACATTTATAATATCCTAAAGGCCTAGTGGCGATGTTTTGTTTTCATGGGAATTTTTATTTCTCTGACTTTCTGTTTGTTTCTAAACATAATTAGGATTTGTTAAACAATTTTACCATCCCTGCCACACTTTATCTTTCTCCACCTGTCTGTACGTTGTGTTCATGTGACTATTGGTATAACTTTGATTTATTGACTGAAGGTGGTTTTTCATCAGTTATACACGTCTATAAAGAAGTGGGTCACTACTAGAGAATGTGTTAACCCTTACACCGCTATCTTAATTTTTTGTCGTCTGCTGTTTATTTTCTATTTTCCATTTTTATCATCAAAAACATGCTTTGTCAGCACTTTAGAATAATTTACAACATGCTTTGACAGCACTTCAGAATCATTTCCATTGGAAATGATTCTGAAGTGCTGTCAAAACATGTTTTTATTGAGAAATAAGGCAATATATAAAAGCAAAAGCAGACAACAATTGATGTGTGTAGCGGTCTAAGGGTTAATACAATATGGACCACCCACCGCTTTGATAGCAAAGAAAGGACTGAGTGGTGAAATGTATGGAAGGAATAATTCATCAATTATCTGAAGACTGAATATAGCATTAACAATCAGCCAACGGAGCATTAAGCATACACAGACTAACAGTATTACAAGTTATAAAAGCAGATTGCAACATTCCAATAACCCATGACCCAGGGCCGAATCAAAACGCACATTGGGAAGCTAGTACACATTATAAGCTTATTTATATATGTTACATTTATTAGTTTAAAGGTTTTGAGTAAAATGAAAAATCTCTATGTCCAAGAGGAGGAGATAATCCAAGACCCAAACAACAAATCAAAATGCAATTTGCACACCAACACATCATAAGGTGGTGACATGCCAAGTATCAAGCACATATATTATGGCAGAACAGGTGCTATGTCCATTTTCCGAGCCTGTGATTGTGCTTACCAAACTGAACCTGATGCTCCACCTGGTAGTACCCATATGTGTCTTTCCTCTTCAACATGGCACACAGCTGCAGCGTGTTCACGGACTGTTGCCCAAAGTCCTCCTCAATGTGATGACGGTATAACTCTTCCTTAATCTTTCTGATCCCTACAGATTGACAACGGCAGTATGCATTGAATGGCATTGTTATTTAAAAACAATCGACTCATTGGCAGCCTAATTCACAAACACAGGTGGTCGGTTCAGTTTTATGCTCCCTTTTTTTTGAGGGGGTGGGGGGGTGGGGGGGGGGCATATAGTTACCGCTTTGTCCGGCGTCAGAGGTTTACGTTAAAGTTTTTAAAATTGCTATATCTCTGTGACTGCTTGAGATATCAACTTGAAACTTCATATCCACATTGATCACCATCCATATTTGCATTGTATACCCTACCCATGCTGCCCAGGAGCCCAGGTCAAATGACTTTAAACTTTTTGTTAAAGTTTTATGTTAAAGTTCTTCAAATTGCTATATCTCTGTGACTGCTTGCTATATCAACTTGAAACTTCATATACGCATTGATCACCATACATCGTTTAATTGTATACCCTACCCATGCTGCCCAGGAGCCCAACGTCAAGGTCAAATGACTTTAAACTTTTTGTTAAAGTTTTACAAGCTCTTCAAATTGCTATATCTCTGTGACCGCTTGTGATATCAACTTGAAACTTCATATACACATTGATCACTATCCATATTTACATTGTATACCCTACCCATGCTGCCCAGGAGCTCACGGTCAAATGACTTAGATTTTTTTTTCATGATGCGACTATTTAAACAAGGGCATCGTTGTCACTAAGCTAATCCCCTCGATGGCAGCTTGATAATAAAAGAAAAAAAAATTCACATTTTTGCCCTACAAACAAGGTGAACATAAATCCTCAGTGACCATTACCTTGGATGGCTGTATGTTGGTTGTATGCAAAACAAAGCACCATCCTTAGACATGCATTGTGGCCAAATATTATCCAAATCGATGAAGTGGTTCATGAAGTTATTGAAAAATGAAAGGTGTTACTAATGTACGCACGTACGTACATGGACTAACACTATATTCCCATTAGCCTATTGGCCAATTTATTATATACCTACCCATGAAATACATAGTTATACGATGTAAATAAAAGTCATATATTCTCATCAATGAAATAAAAAACTTCTGGTGAAAACACGACTACTTCCGCTATCTATATTCATAACGCGCATCTGCACAAAACAGCGCAAATAGGCTGCAAATACACATTCATTACCGTATACAGTCGAAAAAACTGCTAATTTCCATGGAGCGGTATATAATAAATACAATATTCGTTGCAAAAATATGAATATCCTCTATGTATTATACTGTCCTATCACCAAGACACGGTTATATACACATGGGAATGCACTTGTATGGGGAGAATTGTACGTCTGTGTAGACTAAAATGACAATAACAAGAGTTGTCAGAAGACACCGAAGCTCGCCTATTGGCAGCCTTCACTCAAACTTGGCACAGTTGCATAAAAAAAAATGAATATTATATAACTTGACCTTGGGTTAAGGGGCGTGCAGTGGACCTTGACATTGGGGTCAGTGGTGCAAGGTGGGTTGTGGGTTTGCTATAGCATAATATAGCATATTAATATGAATTCATGTATGAAATATCAATGCGCTCCCTGAAAACAGAAGTAAAACAAAATTTAACCCAACGTTAAATTTATGAACGCACTAAGTTGGTGCTTTTCTACAGCATGATAGCTATTCACATGAGGAATGCATGTATGAATGTGCTAAGGTTGTGACCTTGACCTTGAGGAAAGCGGTGGGGGTGGGGGGGGGGGGTGGGTCATGGATTTGCTGTAGCACAATAGAGGATCATCAGATGAATGCATGTATGAAATATCAAAGCTTTCCCTGTAAAGAAACAGAAGTTACACAACATTTACCCCAACGTTAAGTTTATGAACATGCTAAGTTTGTGACCTTGGCCTTGGGGTAATGGTTGGGTGGTGGGTTGTGGATTTGCTAAAGCATGATAGAGGGTCATCTGAGAAATGCATGTATGAAATATCAAGGCGTTTCATGAAAGGAAACAAATGTTATAAGACATTCACCCCAACGTCAAGTTTATGAATGTGCTAAGTTTGTGACCTTGACGGTGGGTCATGGATTTTCTATAGCACGATAGAGTATCATTAGATGAATGCATGTATCAAATATCTAGGCGTTCCATGAAAGGAAAGAGATGTTATAAGACATTTACCCCAACGTTATTAACTTAAGTTTATGAATGTGCTAAGTTTGTGACCTTAACCTTGGGGAAAGGGGTGGGGGTTGGTCATGGATTTGCTATAGCACGATAGAGTATCATCAGATGAATGCATGTATGAAATATCAAGGCTTTCCCTGTAAAGAAATAGAAGTTATAAAAAGACATTTACTCCAACATTAAGTTTATGATGTTGATCTTGGGGAAAGGGGTCGGGGGTCATGGATTTGCTGTAGCACAATAGAGGATCACATGAATGTATGTATGAAATATCAAAGTGTTCCCTGTAATGAAACAGAAATTACAAAACATTTACCCCAACGTTAAGTTTATAAACATGCTAAGTTTGTGACCTTGACCTTGGGGTAAGGGTTGGGTGGTGGCTTGTGGATTTGCTACAGCATGATAGAGGGTCATCTGAGGAATGCATGTATGAAATATCAAGGCATTCCATGAAAGGAAACAGATGTTATAAGACATTTACCCCAACTTTAAGTTTATGAATGTGCTATGTCTATGACCTTGACCTTGGGGCAAGGGGTGGGGGTGGGTCATGGATTTGCTATAGCACGATAGAGTATCATCAGATGAATGCACGTATGAAATATCAAGGTACTCCCTGTAAAGAAACAGAAGTTATAAAAAGACAATTACTCCAACGTTAAGTTTATGATGTTGATCTTGGGGAAAGGGGTGGGGGGAGGAGGGTGTGGGTCATGGATTTGCTGTAGCACAATAGAGGATCATCAGATGAATGCATGTATGAAATATCAAAGCGTTCCCTGTAAAGAAACAGAAGTTACACAACATTTACCCCAACGTTAAGTTTATGAACATGCTAACTTTGTGACCTTGACCTTGGAGCAAGGGCTGGCTGGTGGTTAGTGGATTTGCTACAGCATGATAGAGTATCATCAGATAAATTCATGTATGATATATCAAGGCGTTCCATGAAAGGAAACAGATGTTATAAGACATTTACCCCAACGTTAAGTTTATGAATGTGCTAAGTTTGTGACCTTGACCTTGGGGTAAGGGGTGGGTCATGGATTTGCTATAGCACAATAGAGTATCATCAGATGAATGCACGTATGAAATATCAAGGCGTTCCATGAAAGGAAACAGATGTTATAAGACATTTACCACAACGTTAAGTTTATGAATGTGCTAAGTTTGTGATCTTGACCTTGGGGAAAGGGGTGGGGTTGGGTCATGGATTTTCTATAGCACGATAGAGTTTCATCAGATGAATGCATGTATGAAATATGAAGGTATTCCCTGTAAATAAACAGAAGTTACACAACATTTACCCCAACGTTAAGTTTATGAATGTGCTAGGTTTGTGACCTTGACCTTGGGGTAAGGGTTGGGTGGTGAGTCGTGAATTTGCTACAGCATGATAGAGGGTCATCTGAGGAATGCATGTATGAAATATCAAGGCGCTCCATGAAAGGAAACAGATGTTGTAAGAAATTTACCCCAATGTTAAGTTTATGAATGTGCTAAGTTTGTGACCTCGACCTTGGGGTAAGGGTTGGGTGGTGGGTCATGGATTTGCAACAGCATGATAGAGGGTCATCTGAAGAATGCATGTATGAAATATCAAGGCGTTCCATGAAAGGAAACAGATGTTATAAGAAATTTACCCCAACGTTATGTTTATGAATGTGCCAAGTTTGTGACCTTGACCTTGGGGTAAGGGTTGGGTGGTGCGTCATGGATTTGCTACAGCATGATAGAGGGTCATCTGAGGAATGCATGTATGAAATAACAAGGTGTTCCATGAAAGGAAACAGAAGTTATAAGACATTTACCCAACGTTAAGTTTGTGGACGCTGACGACGCCGGGCGTATGCCATAAGCTCTTATGCACTTTGCTAAAAAACATCACTACTGAAAGACAGTGTGCTGATCTGGTGCCAGGCACCCTTACTATACCGATCACATGGTACCAGGTGTGAATCAGTAATTGTCACCATTACAACATGAATCCTTAAGGATGGATTCACTGTTAACATACGTGTTCTCGCCCAACCCCCTGAGAATTTAATTAGAACTGATGATATAAATAACCCTTTCACACCTATAAAGTAACAGAAATGGATTTTTGTAATTATGTTAATTTCCGGACCAATCGAATGGTCAATTAATGATTTTCAGACTAGTCTATTTATGAAAAGGGGTATTTTTTTTCTCAAAAATGTAAAAATTACAATGTACTTGCAAAAATTGCAGATCCTGACGAGATGGCTCGTCACGAGCCGGCTCATCTGGATCTACACTATTTGTCAATACCACAATACAAGCCTGTGGTGTTGAAAGGGTTAAATGACAAAATAAAATGAAACAATATTGTTACACCTTACCATTCCTTCTCAAATCATAATTATTTTTAGGTTTATATAACAGTATTCAGAATATTTAATTGGACATTAACATTAAATGGTGAAATACAATGAAAATTGCTCCAGCCATACCTAACATTGTGTGCTATGTTACCCGAAACAAAACATCTCTATCGCATTTACCTTTCTTTCTCAGATCCCGAGCCCTGCTGAGCTTCATAACAGTAATGTGAGGTTTGAAGCCACCTTTGTCACTGGACACAAGCTCCTGGTCGAGGAAACTGTCTTCTATAGTGTCGGCAATACTCTGCAACTGTTCCACCTCCTCTTTGGGCTTTACCTCGGCAAATACAACAGCGTTTCTGAAGTTTCCCAGTCCCGCTATGTCCAAATAGAGAGGATTGTCTGTATATGTTGGCTGTAGACGCTTGCAACACTCGTTCATTGCAAGTTTTGCCCTGTAAGAAATTTGACTGGATGTGATTTAACCCCTTTTAACCATTAACCCCTTCAATACCACAGGCCTCTTTTTAAATGTTTGCAGAAAGTGTAGTTCCATATGAGCACTATTTGTGGCTAGTTTCTAAGCTTTTATAAAATTCCCAGATTATTGATACATTGTGAAAATCTAAATGGATTACTCCATTCCAGTAACTTAGGGGTGAAAATAGAGAATAGTAGGTTAGTGCCGTGAATGGGAAAAAATATCTGGCAAGGCTCAGGAAACGGGATGGGCGAGGCTCTGTCGAGCACATCCCATTTCTGTGCCGCGCCAGATATTTTTTCCCATTCACGGCACTAACCTACTATTCTATTCATCCCGTCAACACCTTCAAATGGCTGTAAAATGCAAAAATAGTATTGACTGGATATCAAAAATGTTTCACGGCACCGTGTTTCACGGCACATACGCACTGTGTTGACGGGATAAAGGATAAATATGATGATCATGCATCAATTCTCTGATGGGGAAACAGTGAATACCGTATTTATTCAAATAAATGCACATAGTGGCTATGTCACAGTTTTTTTTCTTTCTTATTTCTCTTTTGAGATGATTCAAATGAGTGGTCACAACACATACATTTAGGGAGAAATGTAAATAAATGGAAGAAACTAGACATGTGTCTATGGAAGATGATTATTGCATCAAAGGAACTCCAAAATATGATGGGTTACGCTTTTAGGTTGTGATGTAGAATACCTTCTCATTTCATCATCGGTGGTGAGATGTAGAACAAACATGGTGAGGTGCAGCGTGGGTAATTTATTGACAGCAGAAGCCATGATGCCATCGCTGGACACAACATCATCTTGTACTTTCTTTAATGCGGCATGAATCTATAGATTGAAGAGAAATATAAATTGACCATAATCTGATAACCCTTTCAACCATAAATAACTGAAATGGACTGTGATATGTTTATTTTGTACCAAAACAGTTGCCACAAAATGATTTTCTGATTAGTCCATTTATAAGAATTGGTGCTTTACTTCCTGAAAAGAAGGAAAATTACTTGCAAAAAGTGCAGATCCTGATGAGACGGCTCGTTACGAGCCGGCTCATTTGGATCTAAACTGTTTGCAAACACGGCTAAGACGCCTGTAGTGTTGAAAGGGTTAAGCATAGGCTTGTTTCATTAGTAACTGAAGAAATGTGACATATCACAGCATTGGCTTAGCTCCCGATCTGCTATCACAATCTGATATGGATGTATAATTATGTATCCTGCAATCTATTCAAAATATCTATACAAGATTAAGCGTGAAATACAAAATTACTATATTTTATGTTTTTTATCTAGCAAAATTGACGATTGGGCTGCACAGGTTGAAGTAACGGACTAAAGTCTATAAATACATTAAATATTGCTAAAAGCATTAATATAAAGTGAAAAACAAATAAGCTAAAATACAGTTACTGTATATGGAAGGGAGTAAATCATAAGATTTTAGCTTATTTTTATTCTCACTTATTAATGCATTTAGGTATATTTAATGTATTTATAGACCTCGGTCCGTTACTTCAACCTGTGTTGGGCTGTACATTCCAGTAGCCTATTTCATCAACATTGCGAAGTATACTTTACTAGCAAAGTATAATTTGAGGGAGTAATCATTTATTTTTCCTGAAATGCATTATTTCATATAGAACTAACAAATGCATGTATTTGATGATTAAAAGGATGCAGAATTATTATACTGAATTTATTACATTATCACAGCCAAAAGTATAATAAAAAATAATAAATTTATCCTAAAATTGAAAATTTCTCCCTCAAAGCATACTTTGCAAGTTTGATGAAATCGGCTACTGAAGTCAAAAGCAGATCCCATGGGTTAAAATTGTGATGCAATAAAAAGTTCAGATACCCCATAATTATCTACTGTTATTTCATATGTTGTCTCTTTCTCAATAAAAGCATGGTTTGACAGAACTTTAGAATCATTTCCAACCAATGGAAATGATTCTTATACGATTCCAACCAAGGGAAATTATTTTTATTGGAAATGATTCTAAAATGTGGTAAAATCATGCTTTTGATGAGAAAACTGTAAAATAAAAACAGCAGATAAAAAAATTTAATTCAGCAATGTAAGGGTTAATTTTCAATTGATAGCTTACCTTTGGATTTGTAATTTGGATAGCGACAAAGTAGTTTGGTATTGGTTTTCTCTCCTCTTTTGGCTTTGCCCTTCCTCGGATATTTCCATCTTCTGAAGAATCACGATTTTCTGACACTGTATGTGATTTATTTTTCTTCCTGTCCTTTGTCCATTTTTGGTTGCCCCTTTTAAGGTCTTTCTTCAGCTCCCTCCGTCTCCATTTCTCCAGTTCACCTGCATTTGAGACACAGCATGTGATTTTGTACTCAAGAACATGTGCGATGCGATACCTCATGAAAAATATTTAAAATTTACAATATCGAAACATCGAAAATTGACAAAATGTTCATAGCAAAAGCGGAATTCTATTCGGCATTTGCTATGAAAATTAAGTTCAACAGCAAAGTCATTTATAAATGGGAATGCATCTGTATGGGGGTGAACTGTACATACAGCACTAAAAGTAATTACAATAAAAACTTTCAGCACTAACAGACAGTGTCCTGATCTAGTGTCAGGCACCCTTACTACATCAGATTACTTAGCCCCTGGTGTGATCCACCATTAAGATATGAATCCTAAAGGATGGATTCATCATAAGATATACATACCCTGCCACCATGCAGAATGTGCTGTGAGAAAGAAAGACTTATTGAGTATTTGACCAGAGTAGCTCCTGATCAGATAGTACACTCAGGCAGCCTGGTAAAAATCTGAACATAGAGAATATTAGTATAGTGTCATGAACGTGAATAAATATCTGTCGAGGCTGAGAAATCAGGATGGGCGAGGCTTGCCGAGCACATCCTGATTTCGAGCCGAGTCAGATATTTATTCACATTCATGACACTATAATAATATTCTATTTATCCCGTTAACCACATCAAAGTTGTTCAAATGTCTCTAAAAATGCATTTGTGGCCTCATAAGTTTGTCTTCTGAAGCGACAAGATTATCGTGTTACGTCATTCACATAATGACGTAAGGTCATACATAATGACGTATCTACTAGACGTGAACGAGAAAAAATACACGTACCTGCTTTTCACGTCTAGTAGCGACATAGTTGACGGGATAAATTTTGTTACAGGTATCAGGTCATGATTCTCCTAATCCAATAGCGAGCAGTGTAGGCCCTGATCAGTCTGCACGGAAACAAAATGGCTACCTCGCTACAATATCTCTTCTCAAAGATACACATATTGGAGGCAAATGATTAATTGTAGCTAGGCCTACACTGGTGTCAAACAAAATAAACACCAAGTTTTCTCCTTGTGGGTTACATGTGATCAGTGAAAACCATACATATTTTTTTTATTAGGCCAGTGTGTAGCTTGTAGGGCCTTCATCATGCACCATTGTGCTAGTGAACTATGCACTAAGTGATTAAAAAGGATTAAAAAAGGCCATGGAACTGCTTAAAATGCTTAAAATCTTGGAAAACAAAATTAGTTTTAAAGAATTATTTTTAAATTAAATCATCATTGAAAGTTAAATGCCAATGAAAATATGTTATATTTCATCTTTGAAATTATAATTTAAGTATGATGATGCCTATAATGATTTGTTAGAACAATGGAAGTATTTGTTTTGGTTAGGGATGGGTGAGGGAGCAGCAAGGTGTCACCAATACTTGGCGTTATGTGGTGTGGTGGCATGCAAAAATATGCTGGAGACACACTAAAGTCTGCAGCGAACCAAACCAGAGCTTGATTTAGAAAATTGGTAGGTAAACTATAATGGTTCCAAATCTATCAGGGCTTAGATGCTCAAAACCTCTGTTAGCTTGACACACTGTTAAAGCATTAACAGTGTTAAAGATATAACAGTCTGTTATTAAGCTAACAGAGGTTTTGAGCAATGAAGCCCAGATTATAATTACCTGTAAACAGCGGAGATACATCGTAAACATGGTCCACTTTGGGCTTAATGTCACCTTCCTCCACAGACTCGGTGATATTTTCCACGTCCATGTGCCCGAATGGATCTTCCTCATGCAGGCTGGTGCTGGGTTCACCGCATATCTCACCCTCTGTACCGAGATATTCTTGTGTAACAGCTCCTAAGGAAACACCTTCGATGACTTGATCACCAATTAGGTGACTGTTGTTTTCCTGTTCATGTGGATCTGTTTCACAGACAGGTTTGCTAGCAGTAACTGTTGTCAACATATTTACAACAGTCTCGGGTGTTATATTACTGGAAATATTGGAAGTCATCTCACATACTCCAACAGAACTGCCTACCTCTGCAGTTTGATGAACAGTAGTCCTAGTGGAATCACTCTTATTAACAACATCAGGTCCTTGACTTCCTAATTCTGTAGTCTTACTACAAGTACATATTATCACTTCTTCACTGTGATCAAAGGTAGCACCTCTTATTCGATTGAGAAATGAAGCAACAACTGAATTGTCAGTTACATGTATATTTAAACCACTCTTTGATTCAAGTGTATCAGATATTTTTAGAATAGCCGAGTCATCCATTTCCAAAGATTGTGCAATAGTTGTTTTGGTCTGTTTTGAAGTAGAATCTTCAGCTCTGGTATATTGGGTAGAACAAATTGCATGCTTTTGTGGTTGGTGTGTCCCAATACAAGTACTAAACTCTTTACTAGTACATGCACATGTAGTAGACCGTTTAGCGACACATTTATTTATTGATCGTGATATTTTCTCTGCACTAACAAACTCAGTTTTACCTTCCTCAGTAACTGTCTGATGCTGTTGCGATCTGGTGAGCTCTGTAATACTTTGTAGCAAAGTCGGAGACAAAATTGTCGATTTCTTTAATTTAGGTTCCTTTGGTGGACCGGTCACAACCATTTTCATCATAACCATGCTGTCATTATTCTTAATATTCTGTGTCACTGTTGTAACATTACCTTTTAAGACTTCATCAATGTTTTTAGACTGCATATATTTAGAATTTTTAATACTTCTTGCAGAATTTGGTGACTTTTCCTCTGTGCTAGTATCTGGGTTCATCATAACTGCATCAAGTGGAGCATGGACCCATCCAAGGCGTAGAGATATTTCTGTGCATTTGTATGGTATGACAAATATGTCTGTTATTCTTCGGTACAAAGGCTTTAGCATTGTTTGTCACCTGGTAAATATTATAGGAATGAATGGCCTTTTTGTGGAATTTATCGGGGTATAAACTTGGAAAAGTCGCGGGAATACTGGACGAAGGCCGGAAGGCCTCGTCCAGTATTCCCGCGACTTTTCCAAGTTTATATCCCCGATAAATTCCACAAAAAGGCCATTCATTCCTTATAATTCCAGCATTTGAAATAAATTCATCAAGAAAATGTGTTTATTTTCCGTTTTCTTAAGAATTATTTTAACTGCGCCTCACGGTTACGGAAAGTAGTTCGGCATGGGAGTTTACTGGGATATAAATTTTGGACAGAGACTTGCTACGGGCCAATCAAATGTTAGGGAATTGTGTAAATATTTTTGTGCTGGAATTATTGGCCCATCAACACAGTGTTGTTTATGTACGTCCCAACCTGAACAAAGTACATTGTGCATCAGTGTAGTGTGACCAGGTGATGCACAAGTCACTAATTCAGTCAAT
>CM055268.1:96441817-96484331 GCA_029237695.1 Conchocele bisecta
TCTGTTCATTACATTACGGTACTAGCTCCTACATTCTATATGACTTTCATTAGGCATTGATCTGTTTCCATTCAATCAATATTACAGACAGTTTTATCTCACCCATGTTGGAGTGGAAAGTGAGACATAGTGGTTACAATTCGTGACTTTTTCAATTTTATTTCACGGTCTGTGAAACTTCGATGTACATTCATCTCTTCTGTTAGTTGTATCGTTATCAAACGTCACCAATATGCTCACTGGCTATTTTGTTAAAGACATCTTTTCTGTCAGTTTGTTGTTTGCGTTAACAATTTATATTTACGACATAAACATCATTCGTTTGCAAAACTTGTATAAATTTAAAACAGCGGCAATAAATATGTATTTTATTGCTATTCATACTGCTAAAGGTGTGATTTTATTTTCCACATATTTTCTCTCTGAATGCGAATGGCATTTCAAGACACTGTCGTAAAATGAGGGCGATAACTCTGAGTGACCTTAGCAAATGGCTAGCAAAGTCGTAGCTGCTACTGCACGGGTTGTAGCCCGAAAGAACCCGTTTTTTCCTACAAAAGCTGCCTTAGTATTGGTAATACGTGTCATATTATACACACTCTATTGGTTTTCCATTTGTCTACTGCCACAAAATTGCGTTCATATCGATTTCTTCTGTGGTGAAAGTGGGTGGGGTAAAACATGAATGGTTGCAAACTTCGGTCACGTTTGCAGGTGAAGTTAATTTCAGTTCAGTAAATACTCAAGTTAATATAAGTACCCCCCCCCCTTTTATTCTGGAAGTCGGCCTTACGTATCACCCGATATGTTTGTGTGTGTGGGGGGTAGTTGATACATTTTGCTCTAAAATACATCATTTTTATGCCAGAATATTTCACATTTACTAAATGGCGATAAGAATATTTTTTAATGACCATTCAACATTATAAATCTGCATTTCATTTAAATTTGATTTATCGATTTGAATTTAGTTGTTTGAATCGTTCAAAAATGATTAAGTTATATAGGAAACTGGTCAGATTTCCCCCTGCGCTCCTCGACAGGTGAGATAATTATAGCCTGCAGGTGCGAGAAATGATTCTGATTCACTACTGAACAGAGGAACCAGATGAAGGGCACCATAAATCTGGGTACAAACGATGCGGGAGTTGTCTGCAGAGTTCACGCAACTAGCAAAAATTATGTGGGTGATATCACCTCTTTGAATCTGAATGGGTGATATCACTCATTCAAATAGATGATATTACCCTTTTGCGTTGAATCAATGATATCACCCATTCAAATGAGAGATGTCATCTATTTTAATGAGTGATATCACCATTTTGAATGGGTGATATCATTGATTCAACACAAAAGGGTGATATCACCCATTTGAATGAGTGATATCACATATTCGAATAGGTGATTCACTCATTCAAAAGGGTGACATCACCATTTCCAATAGATGATATCACTCTTTTGAATTGATGATGTCACTAATTCAACGTGAAAAGGTAATATCGTCTATTCAAATGGGTAATATCAGCAATTCACACCTCAATGAGTGATACAATGTATTACCTATTTGATATTGCTCATTTGAATAGATTACATCACTTCATAAATTAATTAATCATAATAAATAAATGACTAACTGTTATGTATGGTGTTACGTCGCTATTAAAGTTATAGTAGGGTCAACGTGGGTATTTCTTGCCAAATAGCGTGTGCACATTATTGCTGATATTCATTGTTTTGTTAAAGGTATACTCTGTTGTTATGATATCAGTGGTTCATGTGACGTCATGCCGTCGAAAATGATGTCATGACGTATTTCTGTAGGGTTATAACACTTATATTCGTGGTGAACAGTATATATGATGCATAAATGAATACGAATTTACAAAACTGGGCCTGTAAATTGTCAGTTTAATTAATAAAAGAGCCAGTGTATGAGAAAGCCGACCTTATCGCACTTGAGATTTTCGCTGTAGACTTTCTGTTTTTGTAAATAAAGTCGAAAGTTGAGGAAAATTCCAGAGCAAATGCGGAATTACTTCAACATAAAAAAAAAAAAAAAAAAAAAAAACCGAATAAGGAAGACGAGGAAGGTCATAAGAAAGTGATAATAGAAACTGCCGCCAAATTCATCAAAAGTGATATCAAAACCATTATTACACCTTTAACGGACGAGTATCCGAAAGCTACAGACCTTGAACTCGAATCTGCTTTAGGATACATTGCGCCTAGTTTGCGCTGTCTGCTTCAAAATATTCTCGTCGGAAAGGACACCCGTCAGAAAGAAGCGAGTATTGGACAAGCACTTGTTCAAGCAGTTCGTCGAAGGGCTTTAATTACGCCGTTACAAATCGGGCTCGCTGTTCGCATCATCACTTCCAATCAAGGTTTTTGATAGACATCCTGTCCACCATGGGTTATTGCTCCTCATACTCAGAAGTTCAAAGGTTTGAGGAAAACGCTGCTTCCGCAGTTGCCCCTGATGTTTTAGGTAATGTCAATATGGCCGATACGATGTTGTTGTTTGCAGCAGATAATGTCGACCACAACATTGTGTCACTAGATGGAAAATGTACTTTTCATGGCATTGGCGATGATAGCAACCATAACCCCAAGCCAATAAATTACAATACTTAGACAAAAACTCTCCGAATTACATGTTATTGACGAAACAAAAGCGGACATTGTGGAGTACGGTTTTGCAAGTAGTATACAATTCCAACCACTGGCAGGTCTAATCGATGTGGGTCATACTATTGACATATTGTGGGAGGTATCCTTTCGGTTTAGTCAACCGTACCAAATTGGCAAGGCCTGATGCATGTACTGCACAAGCAATTAGACCATCCTGGACAGTAATCGATAGTCTTCCTTCCAATGATCGACATGTACCCGGGCGACAAGACATGTATCTTCTCTACTCTTGAGTATATTTGCAAGCTTTCGTCTAAGTATAACGCCCCACCGGTTGTTACATTTGACCATGGCACTCTTCTGGAAAGCTTCCGAGATAATACACGAGGTTCCTCACAATAGTCCAATACGAGATGTTGTGCTGTTATTAGGAAGCTTCCACACATTTATGAATTTGCTGGGTGCTATAGGAACATTAATGGTTTGAAGTGGACTCAAAGACATCTTAGAGACGATATACGGCGAAAATGCAGTCGTACACATGATGAGCGGAAAAGCTGGGCAGCGCTTATTTCGTGGACATCTTGTCAGTCAGTGTTTTTACGCACCAGATCGCAGCCAAAGCCATTGAAAGCATACCAGACCTTGATAATCACATACATGAGCTCGAGAGTGTGTACACATTACAGGAAGCCGGTGAAATTGACTTAGACACATTATTGAAATCGGATTGCATCGAAAGAATTGTAAACGTATTGGCTTATAAAAAGTGTGAATTATCCAATATTTCAGAGACGAGCAAACTGTGGCTGAACTATCAACAAATGTTGGGAGTTGCTCGTGAGCTAATCAAAGCTGATCGCACAGGGTCGTGGAAAATGCACCTCCACCTCCTATATCTGAGTGCCTCCAATCTTTGCTGCTGCTGGGTACGCAAATTATCTGAAATCTGCGTATCTCTACCTGCAGACAGTTGAGGCAATATAAATTGAAAAGCCTGCAGTGTTCCAGAAATTCCTGAAATGATTCCATCTAATAAGCTGCACCAATCAGTACTGGGCTGGCATTGGCTCCGACTTAGTGATTGAGCAGACTCTGATGCGGTCCCTGATAAGTACAGGTGGGTTAACTAGAGGAAGTGGCATGACTGAACACCAACGATCCGTTTGGACAATGTCTGCTCCAATATCCTCAGCCTACAACTATGCCATGTAGGACTTCTTTAACACAGTGTACACAACAAGTGAACAACACAAGGAGATAACTGCATCGCGAATGGAGATAGGCAATGTGGACATGTCAAAACTTGCAGCCAAGCTTGAAGAACATTCTCCCTTCTCGGAGAGACGACATGAGAAACATTATCACAGGAATAAATGCTGATAAGGATGTAAACGTTCAAGATCTGTTTGCTGTTGGAAGAGACATAGTTAAACAAATGGAAGGGCAATCCGTCTTTTCATATTCGTACAAACGTAATACTAAAGTAAAGACACTAGCAACAGCTAGTGCCATCAAGGTCATTGAGAACCGAACCATTGAACCAGCTCTGTTGTTTCAGAGGTTTCTGGTGGTATCGCAGTCTAAAGATCTTGGTCTAGATGAAGTGATAAAGTATGAACTTTCACCATATCCACCAGCACTGTTTGAAGCAAAATATATATTACGGAAGCCAGATAAAGCGCAACTTCTTGGCTGATGCTATCTGAAACCAGGTCATGTCAGCAGATGCTGCTGTACTTCAGTTCATTACAAAGACTGAGCAATATATACTTGATGGAGGTTCACTTATACATGGACTCAAATGGAAGGAAGGAGTCACCTACAGTTCAATTGCCGATTCCTATGCTTCGTTCACGTCCAATATATATGGCAAGGCCACCATTGTCTTTGATGGAGACAGTGGAGGACCAAGTACAAAGGACAATACGCACCAGCGTCGAAAAACCAAAATTTCCAACGAGGTCAACATATCAGATGCAACCAAATTTGTTGGGAAAAAGGAAGATTTCCTCTCAAATGACATGAACAAACGGGCCCTCATCCGGGTGATCGTGGAATGTTTGCGACAGAAAGGCTGCCATGTCATCCACGCTGAAGGAGACGTAGATGTAGATATAGTGAAAGCAGCAATTACAATGTCGTCTTACAAATCAACAACCCTGACTTATTGGTCTTGCTATTGTATCACGCAACAAAAGACTGCAATGATCTTTTGTTAGGTCCGACAAAGACAAAGAAAAGTCAAATGTGTATAACATCAAAGTTCTGAAACAGTCCCTTGGTGATGATGTCTGCTCTGGCATGTTGTTTTTCCATGCGTTCTCTGGCTGCGACACTACTTCAAGAGTATTTGGGGTCGGCAAGAAGTCTGTTTTCCAAAAATTTGTCAAGGGCGATTCTGTCTTGCGCGCATGTTCAAAGATGATATCTTCTGTACACCAAATACAGACCAAGCTAATGTAGAAAGTACTGGCTGCAAAGCAATGGTCTCCCTGTTCAATGGAACCCAATCTGCGTCTCTAGTGTCATTGCGCTATGGTTACCTTTGCAAGAAATTGTCCGCAGCAAAGACTTTTGTGAAACCAGAAAGACTGCCCCCCAACAACCTCGGCCACAAATCTTCACTCTCGACGGACATATACTTACAAGTCATGCAGTGGATGGGCAATAATGAAGGCATGGATCCCACTAAATGGGGCTGGGATGTACAAGGGGGTAAACTTGTTCCACTCATGATGGACGATAGTCCCGCACCAGACCAACTGCTTAAAATGATCAGATGCAGTTATTCCTCGGGAATGTAGCTGCAAAAAGCATGGACTTGAATGCACCACGGCTTGTGGACATTGCCAAAATGGCAACTGTGACAATGTGTCCCAAGATTCAGTTTCAGATGACGATGAAATTAAAGACAGAAGTGACTGATATTTAAATTAGAACTAAACCACGTCATGACGTCATTCTTCATGATGCTGAGAATAGTGCTGCAGTAGCCATTGCTTTTCGTAAAAGGCGACTAAACTGGCTTAACGATTGGGTTCATACTTTCCGGAACCCACTATACCGGATTTGGCCCTCATGTACATTTTTGGCGTTCTTGTATGTGAGAGTTGAGTCGGGCTATACCCCATATATAAAAGTAAGATTAGCGCTAATCCTATTACTTTTAGGGGATGGGATAAATGATGCTGGTGTGGCGAGGGCCTGGCACCAGATCAGGTTGTTCTAATTTCAGGACTGAATATATATTTTGATTTGGGATTTACCCCCCTGTGACAGGTGGATACGGGACACGACCCCGTTGACCCGCCTGCGTGTAGACTCCCTGAGGCTTGTACCTCTATGTTAGAAAAGCGGACGTTAAACCCTATTCACTCACTCACTCACTCACTCTTCATGATATGACGGTATTCGCGACGTCATGACGTCACATGTAACACTTTTATCACGTTCCGGAATTATTAATTTGACAAAATAATGAATATTATAGGTAATATTCACAGTTAAATGTGTGAGAACTTGTTGAATTTAACAGGTAGGACTAACGTTTAGCCATTTTTAAACATTGACGGCCATCTTTTATGATGTCATATTTCGACACTTTCTGGTGGTCCGATTTTGGCTAACTTTTGATATGTTCTTCACCAGACCTTATACTGCAGAAAAACACTATAAAACGTTTTCTTGCAATTTTTTTGTGGTCATGTAGCAGTTTGACCCTACTATTAGCGACACAGTAAGCGGACTGAAATCGTGAAATACTTGCTCTAATTAAAAATGTGACAACTGTATATTGCTGTTTACGTAAATCCAAACAATATTGAACTCGCATATGTTACATACTATACTATCATGGCAGTATTGTAGAAATTTGGTCTGAAAAGAATAGTTTTGATGGTACTACCTTTATACTCCCTGTAACGAGTTGTGGGGGGGGGGTGTATATTGGAGTCAGGTTGTCCATCCCAAGGTCAAGGTCAAATAATTGGTCTCTTTACAAAACTTAACATCAGAGAAATAAATTATAACTTCTATTTCCTTCATTGAAAATTCTTTATATTTCACTAGTGCATTCGTCTAAGGCTGTACTATCATGCTGTGACAAATCCACGACCATCCAGCCCCCGCTGATCCCAAGGTCAAGTTCACATACTACGTCTCTTTACAAAACTTAACATCAGAGAAATATGTTATAATAACTTCTATTTCTTTCATCAAAAAATTCTTAATATTTCATGCATGCATTCCTCTAAGGCTCTACTATCATGCTGTGACAAATTCCCGCTAGTCTCGAGGTCAAGGTCACATACTTAGTCTCTTTACAAAACTTAACATCAGAGAAATCGGTTATAACTTCTATTTCCTTGCTCGGATCTGCTTCACATTTCACACGCATTGCTCAAATGGACCTCTACCACCCTGTGACAAATTCACGTTTGTGCCGCCCCCACAAGCCCACACACTTGGCTTCTTTTTTTTTGTTTACATATTTAGGGGTACCTGGGCCCACGCAGTATTCCGTATAAAGCCTCATTTACTGACCAATCTAGTTTACTTAAGCATAACATGCGGTTACCAGGGTAACAAGTCCAGTCATAAATTTTACGATTTCACATTGCTTTACTCAAATGTGCGTCAGCATGAAAAATAGCATTATTTCAAATGTAGATACAGAATTTACATTATGTTATTTGTCTATTTTCAGACAAAGCCTGCAGTTGGAAAGATTAAAGAAATTCTGAAGGAGAAGCCTCAAATGGTAGGACCAATCACAGGCAGTTTGGTTATATGATGGTATAATATGTGGATTGGGCCGGATAAATGGGGCTTATGGGTTTTGTGCCCAGTGTAGATCCAGATCAGCCTGTGCATCTACAGTCTGATCAGGATCTGCACTGTTCACCATTACATCAATGAAACACCTTTCATGCATCTAACAAGAAATATAAATCGTTATCAGGCTACAGGGGAGTGCTATTTGATCAGGAACTACACTGGTCACAAATAGCCCAATTTCTCCAGTCACAGTTATATATACTGTCTTAGACTTGTACATAATAGAAACAAACAAGTTTAAATAACATTTGATTTTGTCTGATTCAAATTGCTCTGCAGAATGTTCAGACTAACTAGATAAGTAATGCTGCTAAATTTGGTATTGTCGGACTCGTATGTTAACGGCTGGAACATGGTCATCATTAAAAGGAAGAAACCAGCAGTCGTATTGATGAAAAATAAGATTTACCGCAAACCTCATGGGCGCCGCCATTACTCCAGACAAAACAATAGACCGCTTGATCCCTCCCATACCCTGGTAAATATCTTATCAAGGAAACAGTTATCAAATCTCTGTCTCTCGCCTCTTGCTCTCCCTATGTATGACATACAACTTGGAAAGGCAGGAACATTCAGCACACAAATCTTGGAAAATGACACTTTTACAATATTATTTGAAACTTACATCATCATCTGAGATTCTCTCCTCTCTCTCTCGTGCAAATGTTGAATATCTCTTGATCCGTTGGATCATTGCCAACTTCATCAATAGCTTCCTCACATTCATAGCTATCCATCCAGTGTTAATCGGGTGACTTTCACCTTTGTGACCTTGACCTTCATGTCAATAATGTTTTATGTACGTCCAAATATCTACTCATCCATTAGTCGCATCTCTACCCAGTGTAATTAGGCTGACCTTCACCTTGGTGACCTTCACTTTGTTGTCAACAATTTTGGACATTCGTTGAAATGTTGAATAGCTCTGATCCGTTAGTCATATCATGGCCAAGCTTCATAAATAGCTTCGTCACTTTGATAGCTATCCATCCAATGTTCACCTTGGTGAGCTCAAATTGTGATCTTGACCTTAGTGACCTTTGTGGGTGACACACTCGCAGGCGATCACCTTGTATCGAAATATAAGACGTGTCCGTTAAAACATTGGAATTTCTTTCGATATTCGCCTATCTCCTCATACGTTAGTCGGATTGTCGCCAAACTTCATTAGTAGCTTACTTACATTGATATCTAACCATCCTCGGTCAATCCTGTGACATGGACCTACTTTCCATCAAAGCCTGGATGTACGTCCAAATTTCGCATATCTCCTGATCATATGTTGGTCGGATGTTCGCTAAAGATCATCAGTAACTTCCTCGCATTGGTAGCTAACCACCCTGGGTCATTCGAGTAACCATGACCCATTGGTAGTTGGTGAGACACTCCCTGGTGATCGCCTAGCACTATATTTTACAAAAAACAATATTCCAGTGAAGGAAATAAAAAATTATACTTGAATAACAATAGTGATGTCTGTAAATGTTAAAGAGAAATAATAAAAATGTATTGTAGATCGGAATCAAGATTGGTGTCAAGACACGGGGATGTAATGGTCTGACTTACACCATCGACTACACCGAAACAAAGGCAAAGTTTGATGAAGTAGTAGAACAAGATGGTACGTTTTGCAAACTTGATGTCAAAGGGTGCAAGCCTGGTATTGAATTTGAGTGTGATAACCATGATATGTGACTGGAGTAATGGGGTTAATGGGTTTTGTGAGCAGTGCAGATCCAGATCAGCCTGTGCATCCGCACAGTCTGATCAGGATCTACACTGTTCGACATTCCATCAATGAAACACCCGTCATCAAGCAATGTGGATCGATATCAAGATATAGGGAGTGTGTTATTTGATCAGGAGCTACACCGGTCACAAATACCATAAGCTCCATTTCTCCAGTCACGGCCATATATCAGAAAGGCTCTAGCACGGTATTCTATTTATCAGGTACTAGTTTATGCTAGTGAATTATTATATGAGCAAGTATAATGTCGGGGTTTTCAATTGTGATCCTTTGGGGAATTTTGAGCCTTGCAATTTGATTTTGACTCCGGGAATTTGCAGCATAGGGATAAAATTTCAGGAACTAAACTATCCTGCCTCTAGGGGCTGAATATAGGCCCCTTACCCAACCCTGGGGGCCTTTTCTTTTTCCCAATCCATAAAATAAATTCCCAAACGTTAAAAAACAAATTCACCCTGGTGATGACCGTGTCTTTTTTTTATTGGTTGAATGAGCGAAAATGTGAATTTGCTCTATATAATCTAAATACCGGTGTCACAGGAAATTCTCCCCCCTGGAAATCTTCCCCCGCAGGGGGGAGGGGGGGGGGGGGACTGGAAATCTCCCCCCCCCCCCCACCCCCCCCCCCACCCCCACGGGGAAGATTTCCAGGGTCGAGCCAATCGTGGGTTTTATTCTTGTCTACAAAGAGACATCCACATCCGCTATGCATAGGTATTTGTTGGGGGGGGTGGGGGGGGGATATTTGCCTAGGAAATCTCCCCCCCCCCCCCCTCCCTCAATACATGCCAAATGCTATCTGTTCTACACCAACATACATTTCATTTCATCAGAAATACTCCCGCAATCACCTGTTATTCTTCTCTACAAGGAGACAATCACATCCACTTTGCATATGGTAGATGGTGGGGGGGGGATATTTCCTAGAAAAATCTCCCCCCCCCCCCCCCACCAATACATGGCACATGCTGTCTGTTCTACACCAACATACATTATTTTGTTTCATCAGAAATACTCCCCCAATCGTTGGCTATTCTTGTCTACAAAGAGATGTCCACGTCCACTATGCATATGGTAGATGGTGGCGGGGGCGAATATTTCCTAGGAAAATCTCCCCCCACCCCCCCTCCCTAAATACATGCCAAATGCTATCCGTTTTACACCAACATACATTTCATTTCATCAGAAATACTCCCCCAATCGGAGGCTATTCTTGTCTACAAAGAGACATTCACATCCGCTATGCATATGGTAGATGGTTGGGGGCGGGAATATTTCCTAGGAAAATCTCCCCCCCCCCCCCACCAAATACAAGGCACATGCTGTCTGTTCTACACCAACATACATTATTTTGTTTCATCAGAAATACTCCTCCAATCACATGCTATTCTTCTCCTTCTCTACAAAGAGACATTCACATCCACTTTGCATATGGTAGATGGTGGGGGGGATATATATCCCCCCCTCCCCCCTCACCACCAATACATGGCACATGCTGTCTGTTCTACACCAACATACATTATTTTCTTTCTTCAGAAATACTCCCCCAATCGTGGGCTATTCTTGTCTACAAAGAGACAATCACATCCACTATGCATAGGGTAGATGGTGGCGGGGGGGAATATTTCCTAGGAAAATCTCCCCCCCCCACCAATACATGCCACATGCTATCTGTTCTACACCAACATACATTATTTCATTACATCAGAAATACTCCCCCAATCGTGGGCTGTTCTTGTCTACAAAGAGACGTCCATATCCACTATGCATATGGTAGATGGTGGCGGCGGGGGGGATATTTCCTAGGAAAATCTCCCCCCCCCCTCCCGCCCACCAATACATGCCACATGCTACACAGATATACTGTTTTTATTTTCTAGACCCACCCCCACCATGTGCTATACATTTATACCAATCATATGCAGCTATGGTAGAGATTTAACCTAGAGAACTCTCTACCAGCCAACATACATAATAGTTATGGTACGGTAATGTGGAATTATTGCATATACCGGTAAATAGAATCTCTACCGCCCCACCACCACTATATTGTCTATGTATAGATATTATACTAAATTGGAGAGCTCTTTTATAGAAAATACTGCCTCGCCTATTCACATACTTCTCCACAAGCAGACATACATTATGACTATGTTAGTTGGATATACATGTAGGGATATTACGTCCTCTGTTACCAACAGACTGGTTCTAGCATGTGCATTTTATATGCTCCTGAGCACAATATCAACAATGTATATGAAAATACATTAAAAGTTTTGTGGACAGTGTCTGTGAAGGTGGTGATGGAGGGGGGGGGGGGAGAATTTCCAGGCGGGGGGGAATATTTCCTAGGCTTAAGCCTGGAAATCTTCCCCCCCGGGGTGGAAGATTTCCAGGGGTGGGGGGAGATTTCCTGTTACACCGGTAAACAGTTAATGTGCACTGGATTGACTTGCACTGTTGTCTCTTAACCCTTACTATGCTGAATTAAATGTTGTCGTCTGCTTGAAATGTTTTATTTTCAATATTTCTCGATAAAAACCTGGTTTTGACAGCACATGAGAATCGTCCAGTGGAGACGATTCTCATGTGCTGTCAAAACCAGTTTTTTGTTAAAACAATTAAAGCAAAAATGAAAAACTGCAGATGGCAATTTCCGTCAACAGCGTAGGAAGGGTTGAGTTGGCACAAACTGTTCTTTATATCAGAGACATCATCGGAGATATTTTCTGGCAAAATAAACAGCCAAAATCGAAGTATTGATTTTCTATTTCCTGCCGAAAAATTAATGATTAAATCTGGTAATATGTAACTTATTTAATGGGATTAAATCTTTCAATATGTGAAATAAATGGAGCTCGATACTGACCAGCGATTGGCTTAGAAAGTAGCGGAACTATAATGAGATTTCTGTTTCTCTTTTACAGGTGTTCAAGTGATCATAGATTCCAAAGCACAGTTGACTTTGCTAGGTACAGAAATGGACTATGTGGAGACGAAGTTGTCCGCAGAGTTTATATTTAATAATCCAAATATAAAGGGCACCTGTGGATGTGGGGAGAGTTTTAATGTTTAACGAAGGGAGTTACTATAGTCTGTTCCACGAAAGCTGCCCAAACTTTACGGCTATATAGACAATTCAGAAACAATATTATTTTCGATAATATTAAATTAAAGGAAAATTTAAGAATGAGCCTTCTTTTTATTTCATGAAATTTGGTCAAATATTGATTTTATTACGAAAAATTGATTTCTCTATGAGAATTTAATATGGGGGAAAAAGTGGTAAGGAAGTGTGGGAGGAGTCAAAAAACTAAAAAATTTGGAAACCTGACTAGATAGCTTGGATATGATCTAACTAAGAAAACAAAAGTTAAATTTTAAAAATCGGTCCAGTATTTCTAAAATTCAAAACATTTTCCCCATGTTAAATCCCCATAGACATCTTCACTCCGTGAAGATGTCTAGAGTGAAGATGTCTATGGGGATTTAACATGGGGAAATTGTTTTTGCGCAATAAAATCAATATTTGACAAAATTTCACAAATAAAAAGAAGGCTCATTCTTAAATTTTCCTTTAATTTAATATTATCGGAAAAAATATTGTTTTTGAATTGTCTATATAGCCGTAAAATTTGGGCAGGTTTTGTGAAACAGACAGTAGTGTTTGGAAGGCGTCATTCGTATTCAGCGAACTATACTCGAGATTTGGCTATTTCACTTGAAGACTTATGCAATAAATAAAGTAAAAAATATTTATGTACATGTATGTGTGCTAAAATGTAACTGCGACTGAAGAAATGGGGCTTCTGGCATTCGTGACCAGTGTAGATCCGGATCAACCTGTGCATCTGCACAGTCTGATCAGGACCTGCGCTGATCTCCATTCAGTTAGTGAAAAACCTGGCCTGCTTCTACTCTAACAAACAGTATAGGTTGTTACCTTGCTTCAGGACTGCTAGAAGATCAAATAGCTAGACTGGTCACAAGTATTAATCTCTGTTTCAAATAGTACTTTGCATCAAATGTCAAATCATAGATATCTGACAATTTCTGCATGCATGCATGGTTATTTTTTGTAAATTATTTGGGTATTTTCAGTACAATCTTTAACCGTTGGAACATCATTATTATAATGTGATTTAATCACGACAATCTAGATCCAAACGAGCCGTGTCATCAGAATCTGCATTATTTCTGAATAGTTTCTAATTTTCTACATAATTACCTCTTTTTAATAATTTAATAGTTCGAAAATTAATACCGAATACTCCATGAAAGTTACTTATGGGTGAGATGGTTAGATCCTGAGTAAAGTTAGGCGAATACACGTGCTGGTGGTTGACAAAATGTACATTTACAACAAGTGTCTTTCTTTCATAAAATTTCCATCCCACTTGTCTGTCAGGGGCCCGTTTCACTAAACTTCCTACGACTAAAATGTTCGTAAGTGCAAAATTATGATTGTAAATTTCACATTAACACTGTTTTCTTGTAAATAATTGTTGGATTTACATTTATTGAGCATAGGCTGCATATGCAGCCTATGCTCAATAAATGTAAATCCATCAATTGAAATTTGCAGACGATTCTAAATTTGCGCTTACGAACATTTTAGTCGTAAGAAGTTTAGTGAAACGGCTCCCTGGTGTTCAAAACACTTCAAACTGTGGTCCCGTCTCGATATGACGTTAGCTGTTCCTGGTACATTAAACCCCATTTAGCTTCTCTTTTCTTTGTCATGCACAGATGGAATCTGGTCTACATGTAAATTGTGCATTTAACCCTTACACTGTCTCGAAATGTCCATGTTAATTTATGGACTACTGGTAAAGAGAAATTTTAGAATTCAATAATGCAGACAAATGCTGCTGATCCTGATGAGACGCCGCCTCATCTGGATCTACAGTGTTTGCACATGTTGGCGTTATTGTATGGCGGTTTGAAAGTGTTAACCTTTAGTCATTGGCCGAGTACCACAAGGCATCGACTTACACACATGAGGAAGACGGAAGCTCTCTGTTTAAGCCTTTAATCAACTAGAAACGACTGGTGTGCAGTGCAGTCATATTTACATCTAATTTCCGATTGGATTATAATGATTAACTCGTAAAACAACCAGACATTTACAGAAAAAAATGTCTATTGTTTGGACTGAATAATTTTTATGATATTTTAAGTTAGTGTATCTATTTCATATAAACTGGCTATTGTATTAGACCTTACAGCCCTACAGCCCTCTATAGCGGTGTTTGCAAACGGTGTAGATCCTGATGAGCCGTCACATCATGATCTGCACTTTTTATGCCCCAACACGATAGTGGAGGGGGCATTTAGTGTTGCCCATGTCCGTACGCCCCGTGTAAAACTTTTAAACTGTACGAGCTACAGACCTGAAACTTGGTGTGTAGCTTCCTTATGATGCGTAAAGTTTATTTTGATTTTTTATTCGACCCACGCAAACTTTTCTGCTGCTTCATATCCCAATACATGTACATCCCTGCACTAGTGAACAACAGACATGGCAGATGTGAAATTTAGATGTAGAGTTACAACAATCACATGCTGTAAAGTATATTTTGTCAACTGGCAACCTATTTGTTTAGTATTATTGTGACTGTGACTTGAGAAATGGTGTGTATGAATTTGTGACTAGTGTAGAGCTAGGTCCGCCTCTACATATTATAAATCTGACCAGGCAGAACTGCAAAAAGCTTGAATAAGTGAAATAAGTTGATAGAACTTGTGGCCCACACCTATTGTACATTGAAAATATTAAAAATCTAACGAGCAATATGCAGGACCTAGACTGGCTACTGTTGCCATATGCCCATATTCTCCAGTCATAGTTATGTTTATTTTGTTCATGTATATATGTATGCGAGACACAGCGCTATGATGTTAGACTGTATGACCATTTTTGTCTCGCCCATGTTGGTGGGGTGTGAGACGGAGCGGTAACAATTCCAGCGTAGGCGTCAACAATTGCTTCCAAATGTTGAATATCTCCAGTAGCCGATTTCATCAAAATTGCAAAGTATACTTATCTAGCAAAGTATACTTTGAGGGAGTAATCATTTATTTTTCACGAAATGCATTATTTCATACAGAACTAACAACTGCATATATTTGATGATTAAACGTATGCAGAATTATTATACTGAATTTATTACATTATCACAGCCAAATTGGCTGTGATAATGTAATAAATTCAGTATAATAAAAATTAATAAATTTATCTTAAAATTGAAAATTTCTCCCTCACAGTCTACTTTGCTAGAAAAGTATACTTTGCAATGTTGGTGAAATAGGCTACTGATCTGTTAATAGTCGAATCATTACCAAACTTCATCAATAGTTTCCCGACATTGATGGCTATCCACCAAATATACTTTGGGTAACCTTGACCTTCGTGGGTGAGACATTTGTCGGTGCCTTTTTATACATGCATATAAATAAAACTTGTATAAATTCATCTTTGAATTATTTCATTCATAACTTGATAATGCTATGAAATTGCTATAAATTATGACTGATTGCAGAAATAGGACATTACGACCAGTGAAGACCCAGATCAGTCTGCGGCATCTCTGAAACACCTGTCGTACTAATAGAATCTTTATCTGGCTGCAGAAAAGCAATTGCAGACCAATAGCTAGACTGTTTACAAATGCCATAAGCCTGTTAATCCCCTCACACAGGTTGAAGTAACGGACCGAGGTCTATAAATACATTAAGTATGCATAAAAGCATCAGTAAATGAAAAAAATAAGCTAAAAAAAAATTTGTTTACCCCTCCATATAATCTACGAGTATATGGAGAGGGTAAAAACATTTTTTTTAGCTTATTTTTTTTCCCATTGATGCTTTTAGGCATATTTAATGTATTTATGGACCTCGGTCCGTTACTTCAACCTGTGTCCCCTCATACATGTATTTGCGGCTGTGACTGACTAACCAATGAGTTGTCGTCGGCGTTCATCTGTCCGTCGTCAAAAATCTTCACGACTTGATGCATTGTAAATTCTGTCTAGTTTCTATTCCCTTCACTGCAATGCATGCATGCTTCACCAATTATGTTCTATCATTATCTAGGAACATTCTACACCCGTTAACCTGTTTCCTATTTCACCAACATTGCAAAGTATACTTTTCTAGTAAAGTATACTTTGAGGGAGAAATTATCAATTTTAGAATAAATTTATTAATTTTTATTATACTGAATTTAGTACATTATCACAGCCATTTTGGCTGTGATAATGTAATAAATTCAGTATAATAATTATGCATACTTTTAATCATCACATATATGCATTCGTTAGTTCTATATGAAATAATGCATTTCAGGAAAAATAAATGATTACTCCCTCAATGTATACTTTGCTAGAAAAGTTCCGGTGTACTTTGCAATGTTGGTGAAATCGGCTACTGGCCTTAAATGACCGTAGCTGTTGATAAGCCGTTAAACACCAATAAATCAAATCTACAACGAAAGTTACCCTCGCATATATGTTGGGGTGAAGATTACGGATGAGAAACGTTTAAAAATCTGAAAACCTACCAATGTCAAGTTTTCATCTTTTTGGCGCTCGTCATAACATGTATTTTATCACATTTATAGCCATCATACCGTTTGTAGTCTGTATTTCATACATGTAGCAGGAAAGCTCTAGATTTATAAAATAAAATTATTTTGTCACTACAACAAATTTCACAAAATCGTGCGGGACCATTTTCTGATTCAGGTAACTTCTTTAAACAAGAAATCAGGAACACTAATAGATGTACCATTCAAAAACATCAACATAAATTTCTCTAAGTTCCGATCAATCTGACCAGAGACGACGAACAGGTGAATACGTTGGCGACTATGCACCTGGGGTACATAAAAAACAAATACATGTGGCAAAATCACATTTAATGCATCATTTTTATCCTACAATAAATCTGACCAAACAAAAGCATTCGGAAATGTTCATCATTTGTTATGTATACCTGAGAGTTTGTTTGTTTATTGGTGTTTAACGGCCTATCAACTTGAGAGAACGTGCTTAGATGCTTATAACTGTGTATGACCATGAGTTCCAGTTAAGATGCGTAATTTGACCAAATATTCAAGGTATTTTTCTTAGTTCTTCACCAAAAATGGTAAGTTGGGAGTTCTTTAGAATCGTCTCAATGAGACGATTCTAAAGCACTCCCAACTTGCCATTTTTGGTGAAGAAATAACACAAGAATTCCGCCACGGAAGCGGTATCGCGCCTGCCGAGGCATTTGACCGTGTTGTGAAAAAACAATAACTTTAAAGCATTTGCCTTACAAAAAAAAGGACGACGACAAAGGAAAAAGCGCGGACTATAGGCGCGACAAAAATTGTCCCCAAAGTTGATAAAATTACGCACCTTAACTGGAGCTCTGCATAAGTCTGCTTCTCAAACTTGGGCTTGGCGTAAAAGATGCATAATTTGACCAAATATTCAAGGTATTTTTCTTAGTTCTTCACCAAAAATGGTAAGTTGGGAGTTCTTTAGATCGTCTCAGTGAGACGATTCTAAAGCACTCCCAACTTACCATTTTTGGTGAAGAAATAACAAAATTGCCCCGAAAGTTTGCTTCTCAAACTTGGCCTAAAGGTCACGTTTTTGTGGTAGTTATAATCACATACTTTCTCAACTGTGCCATGTGCGACCCACCGTGACAAAAAGGAGCTCGAGTTTTAAACCACTGTTTCGTGTTGAATTATGGAAACATTACTAATGGATAAAAAAAGAAGATCAAAATCGGGTCTGAATGAGCTGGTTTGCTGATCAGGAGCTACGCGCAGTCTGATATGGGCCTACAATGTTTGCTGTTGAATACGGGAAACATTACTAATCGATCTAAAAAAGTCTTGGATCAGAATCGGGCTGAATGAGCTGGTTTGCTGATCAGGAGCTATACTGGTTAAAAGGGCATATCACGTGTTTTCATCATGGCCCTGTGTAAAGTGGTTTAATTAAAGATATATGACTCAACTAGGACCGCTGGGTTGTTGCAATTTTCACCGTTATCGGTACTTAAGTATCAGATTTTCTATCTTGTTGAACGCAACAAGATAGGAAATCCGATATACCCCTTTAAAAACATTCAATAAGCTCCATTTTGCCATGGTGGGTCATCAATGCTAATGTTCGCTTCCATTCCCACTTGCTGCACTCCGCGCCGGCGTAAAATGTTTCACTTAGAAAAATGCACCGGTTACCTGACGAGATCCCAATCATCTCTACTTAGAGATAGCAGTGAAATTTGCGTGCTCCGTTTACTATATGAAATGTGTTTATACAGTACCGGTATCTTCTGCATGCAGCTGAATGGCAATTCTTCTGTAGCCGATTTCATCAAAATTGCAAAGTATACTTATCTAGCAAAGTATACTTTGAGGGAGCAATCATTTATTTTTCGTGAAATGCATTATTTCATATAGAACTAACGACTGCATATATTTGATGATTAAAAGTATGCATAATTATTATACTGAATTTATTACATTATCACAGCCAAAATGGCTGTGATAATGTAATAAATTCAGTATAATAAAAATTAATAAATGCATCCTTCAATTGAAAAGTTCGCCCTCGAAGTATACTTTGCTAGATAAGTATACTTTGCAATGTTGATGAAATAGGCTACAGGAATCCGGCACGTATTTCGAAACATTTTACGCCGGCTCAATGGCACCCATCCATCACAAATTGCTTATATTTATTTGAATGTGCATTATATTTTACATTAAATTTTTTTAACCAGTTCATCGTCTTCAGCTTGTCTTGTAGTCATCGCTAAGGCCATAAAAAAGTACTTTGGTTCTCGGGTATCGCCACGTCAGAAAAATACCTGCGCTTCAATGCATTTTATCATCATGGACAAATAAAATAACATATTGTAATTACAATCAAAAAGACTACCATGCAAAAATATGTTAAATCCATTCATGTCCGACAAAATTCTGACGATTTTACGCGTCTAAAGAGGTTATAGTGGCTTTAGTAAGCATATATCTGAACTACATGTTTATTTGACATGCAAAATGCAAATGGCTGCATAAAAAAAATCAGAGACGAAAATCTCGTACAAAAAAAATATTTAAAAAAAATGTGCCCTCCTGATTCCACAAACCCCATGTCTGAGAACCAAAGTACCGGTATGTTTTTATGGCCTAACTTAGAACAGAACAGTCATAAGTTGTGAAATGCCTTGAAAATGCCAAATTCGGTATACATGTTTATCACAAGGCGAAGAAGAACCCTATTCATTTTCAAAATTGTTGGAGGACTTATTCATTTTCAAAATTGTTGGAGGACTTATCTCCCATTGGCGGCCATTTTTAATTTTTGCGTTCTGTGTTCTTGTCCGCACAAGAACTTCTACTTGACGGATCCTAACCAAATTTGGTACACATGTTTATCATGGCAAGAGGAAGAGCCCTATTGGTTTTCAGTGAGTTATCTCCCCTTGACCTTGGGCCATGCTTCGACGTGAGTATATTGTGACCTTAGGCACTCTAGTTGGGAATAAATTAGAAGTTTTGTTGAACTTTTTATTTTTTATTTTCTTCAATAAAAAGTGTGTGTTCTCGGCATGTAACATGTTAAATCATGGCCACTGAACCACTGCTTTTACGTTCCCCTGCTAGAATGAAAATGTCTTGCATCACGACATGTCGAAATAACCAGTACAGTGGACGGGACATCAAGAAAACACCTGTGATCTTATTTTTGATTTTCTTGGTCATTTAGTTTAGCTCCGGTGATAACGTCTATTCGTGATCGCATAGCACACATCTGTGGCTCAGTAGCATATTTCACCAACATTGCAAAGTATACTTTGTGGGAGTAATCATTTATTTTTCCCGAAATGCATTATTTCATATAGAACTAACGACTGCATATATTTGATGATTAAAAGTATGCAGAATTATTATACTGAATTTATTACATTATCACAGCCAAAATGGCTGTGATAATGTAATAAATTCAGTATAATAAAAAATAATAAATTTATCCTAAAATTGAAACTTTCTTCCTCAAAGTATACTTTGCTAGATAAGTATACATTGCAATGTTGGTGAAATAGGCTACAGAATGATCAAACATGTGATTTACAGTGAAACCTCTCTCTCAGGGTGTCCGGTTTAGAGAGGTTTCATTGTACTAGGTTGGTGCTAGGATTTTGAAAACCCTTACCAAGAAAACAAGAACTGGCATCGTTAAACGAAGCTAATCCCTTCGATGGCAGCCTTAATAAAAAAAGAAATCAGTGGTCTATCGAGTATGCAACCAGTGTAGTCCCAGATCAGCATGCGCATCTGGACGTGGGTCGTATGCAAAACAAAGCAGCATCTCTAGACTCACATTGTGGCCAAATATTATCAACATCGGTGAAGAGGTTCACGATTTATTGAAAAAAATACCAATTTTTTAAAATAAATTTGCCTTACAAACAAGGTGAACATAAGTCCTCAGTGACCTTGACCTTGGTGGGTCACCTTCCCTACACACATTGTGGCCAAATATTATCAAAATCGGTGAAGTTATTGAAAAATGAAACTAACTGTTACATACGCACATATACATGGACTAACGCTATTTATTATATACCTACCCATGAAATACACAGTTATACGATGTAAATATAAGTCATATGTTCTCATCGATGAAATAAACAACTTCCGGTGAAAATACGACTACTTCCGCTATCTATATTCATAACGTGCACCTGAAAGAAAACAGTGCAAATAGGCTGCAAATACACATTCATTACCATATACAGTCTAAAAAACTGCTAATTTCCATGGAGCGGTATATAATAAATAGAATATTCATATTTTTGCAACGATTATGACATATATGTTCAACGAGTGGTGTGAAATATCCATATTTCACGAGTGCAAATATGGACATTTCACACCACTCGATGAACATATATGTTATATAACGGCACTCGTGAAATATGGACATTTCACACCACTCGATGAATGTCATATTCGTTGCAAAAATATGAATATCCTCTGTATCCTCTCTTGCCTATCGGCGAGAGGATAAGACAATCACATTTTACATTAGCTCCAGTATTTGTACAACATGATTACTTTTTCAACTAATTTCTAAAATGTTCAGTAGACGAAATGGTCATTTTCGAAATAGTTATAGCCACTTGAGTAGCCAAATGGCTACTGTGGCTAGCAGTAGTGCCGCCCTTGCAGTAGATCCCGAGAGATTCTAACTGGGTCCAAAGTCCAAACATTTTAACCAGAGCTCCAAACAAGGTGGGTATTGGCGTATTTTACGCACTTGTAGCTGAATACGCATTGATTATCAACAGTGGGAGCAGACCTCCAGTTAAGGTGCGTAATTTGACCAACTTGGGGTGAATTTTTTTTATTTCTTCATCAAAAATGGCAAGTTGGGAGTCCTTTAGAATCGTCTCATTGAGACGATTCTAAAGCACTCCCAACTTGCCATTTTTGATGGAGAAATAAGAAATTTACCATCAAATTAACTGGAGCTATGAGTGGGAGTACAAAATACTTGCAGCAATGTGAAAATACGCATTGAGGGGGTCTATACTCTTTAGACACAAAACTCATCTGGAGCTCTGCCAACACTTTAACCATCTCGGCTCACAATGGCTTGGATCAATCCCTCTCCACCAGAATGAATGCATTTGCAAGTTTTTTACACATTGCTACAATTTGTTGGTTTGTCATATATTCACACGACGATATCGCGTTCACTATTGTTATAGTCTGAAGCACTGTCCGGCCGTTTACCCAGACACGTCCATTCATACCGATGGTGATTTCAAACGGCATACTCTTTCCAAGTATCTTTAATAAAGGACAGTCGGGACTTAAAATTCTGAAAGTAGAAATGCGAACAATTTTAATGCCACTGCAACAGATGAAAGCTACACAAACCAGATTGTTTAATCATAAGAGACACACCATGTGATTTTGTACCTAAGAAGATGTGCGATTTGTTATGAAATACATTTACAGAAATTGTATTATACATGTACATGTATTCTGTAAATGACATCAAATATTATTCATAGCAAATGCGGCATTATATACAGAAATAACGTAAATTTTATAAATATTTTTCACGAGATAATTTTCGCGCATGTTCTTAGGTACAAAATCACATGGTGTGTCTCATTTGTGGCTGTGTCTGAATAAATGGGTGTATGGTTTTTGCGGCCGGTGTAGATTCAGAACAGCCTGCTGTTGTACCTAAAAACACGAGATTTTTCATGAAATACATTCACAGAAAATGCGGAATAGAAATTCGCAATTGCTATGAAAATCAAGATAAATATCGTAAATTTTGTAAATATTTTTTACGAGATATCACAAAATCATGTTCTGGTACAAAATCACACGTGTCTCGAATGAGGTTATAGAGAATAGTAGGTTAGTGCCGTGAATGGGGAAAAATATCCGGCAAGGCTCAAGAATTTCTTTATTTCGCATCAGAAGTATATGTTGTTACCACTCATTTGAACCGTCTCGCCGAGACGGTTCAAATGAGTGGTCACAACATATACTTTGGTTCAGAAATAAGGAAAATAGATAGAGAATAGTAGGTTAGTGCCGTGAATGGGGAAAAATATCCGGCAAGGCTCAAGAATTTCTTTATTTCTCATCAGAAGTATATGTTGTTACCACTCATTTGAAGACGGTTCAAATGAGTGGTCACAACATATACTTTGGTTCAGAAATAAGGAAAATAGATAGAGAATAGTAGGTTAGTGCCGTGAATGGGAAAACATATCTGGCAAGGCTCTCGAATGAGGTTTTAACGTTTGTTTACCAACCAAGATTGAGGTCTGACGGGAATATTTTATGGTTGAATGCAGAGCTACAGATAAGCTGCGTATTTGCTTAAATACTCAATTAAAATTGCCAAAAACCCAATTGAAATTGGAAGTAGCAAGTATCAAAAAATTTGTGGTACCTTTATCATGCTGCAGAAAACAATAAACAGACCACAAATCTACTATATTTTTCTTATTTTCCATGAAACACATCTTGGTATTTCATTAGAACTGTCTACAAGGAGACAATTCTAATGAAATGCCAAGACATGTTTTCATTTTGAAGCAAACTATTCAATAATTGCTGTCTGTTTATGTGTAAACAGTAGTGTGATTTGATGTCACCCAATTAAAATTTTGAATTACCCAATTGCTTCAGAAATGATGGAGTGACAATACTCAATTACTATTTCCTTTTATCCCGTCAACACAGTGCGTATGTGCCGTGAAACACGGTGCCGTGAAACATTTTTGATATCCAGTCAATAAAATTTTTGCATTTTACAGCCATTTGTAGGTGTTGACGGTATAAATAGAATACAATGTAGTAGGTTAGTGCCGTGAATGGGAAAAAATATCTGGCGCGGCACGGAAACGGGATGTGCTCGGCAGAGCCGCGCCCATCCCGGTTCCTGAGCCTTGCCAGATATTTTTTCCCATTCACGGCACTAACCTACTCTTCCTACTATTCTCTATCTATTTTCCTTATTTCTGAACCAAAGTATATGTTGTGACCACTCATTTGAACCGTCTCGGCGAGACGGTTCAAATAAGTGGTCACAACATATACTTCTGATGAGAAATAAAGAAATTCTTGAGCCTTGTCGGATATTTTCCCATTCACGGCACTAACCTACTATTCTCTATATCTGGAACACTGTCAATGACAGAGAAAATCTACCCTACAACAGATGTGACCAGCGTAGCCACAAATCAGCCTGTGCATGTCTGATTAGGGCATATGCTGGTGGCTATTCCGTCACTCCGACATTAATTACGTTCATGAATGTTTTTGATATGTTGATGTAGGAGAACAAAATGAGACACTCCATGTGATTTTGTACCGAAGAACATGTGCGATATTTCATGAAAAATATTTACAAAATTTACGATAGTTTCCGTAAATGATGTTGAAAGTTGACAACATTTTCACAGCTATGAAAAGTTCTTCATCATGCGACTTCATTTAAAGAAAACATCACAGCTTTTGTAAATATACGAAGGCCAGGTTTTCTCAAGGCATAACAAATTTGATAACAGATAATTGGCAATTAATGTTATTACGACCACAATTGAAAGTGACAACTGTCGGTGGCTTAAGATGGCGAAAAAAGCTAATGTATGAGAAAACCTACATGCAGTTGCAGGCTGACATACATGTATTACATGTATTAGTACAAGATATGAGTGAACATCTGTGCTGTCTGATGAGTGTTGTCCAATTTAACATGGAAAATGGGTAAGTCGATTACGTGGAATAAATAGGTAAATATAAAAAGGTCATATGATGGATATGTGGTGGACACCCATTCATTATGAAGATGTGTAAGTAGGTGGTACTAGGTGGTACAGAAAGTGAGCAACGGATCTACACGCGAAAACTTATTACTAAAAATTGCTAAGTCAATTACGTGGAAAAAATAGGTCAATGTAAAAAAAAAAAGAGTTGGATAGTGGTATGTAGTGTACAAGTATGGTGGTTCTAAGTGGTACATCAATAGTGAAATGGCCAAAACATGAAAACTTAACATTGGACTTGGACACCACCACCTGGCTTTCGCCAATCCGACAGCCGGGATTTCTTTTTAAAAAAACCTGGCTAAAAATCATAATACACTAGAGTAATAAATATGCAGTGTCAATATATGTTTGTTTGTTTGTTTATTAGTGTTTAACGGCCTATCAACAGCTAAGGTCATGTAAGGCCAGGCAAACGGGTTCAATCCCGTTTAACCTGCTGCATTGGGGGGAAAATCCCAAAATCAGAACTGAATATTTACATCGAGAAACAAATATATTCAGCCCCGAAATTAGAATAATCAATGTATGATGTGAGCTTATGCAATAAACATTTGTGTTGATTTAATATGATACTTATTATACTTGTTGACCGATTTCATAAGAAACTCGGCATAGCTTCGTTTCTTATGAAATCAGTAAACTTGTTTAATAAATATCATATTAAACCTTAGACCGCTATCTTATTCTTTTGTCGTCTGCTGTTTATTTTCTATTTTCCATTTTTATCATCAAAAACATGCTTTGATAGCACTTTAGAATAATTGACAACATGCTTCGACAGCACTTCAGAATCATTTCCATGGAAATGATTCTGAAATGCTGTCAAACCATGTTTTTGTGAGTAGCGGTCTATGGGTTAAATCATCACTCATGTAAGGTCCTCTATTTATCATACTTCCTGGTGAGATTCAGCGAGCATGTATGCAAGAATCCCCCGTCTCGCCCAATGACGCCCATCCCAGAACTTCGAGCCATTCCGTCGATGCACACGAGTTCTGGTTCCATGTCTTTGTTGGCTACGAGCAGTTTCCCGTATATAATGTCGCCCACCTGGGAATGAAAAGAATTTATAAAGGTATTTTGGTTCTCAGACACTGGGTTTGCGGAATGTGACGAGGGCAGATTTTTTAATATACAATGTATATTTTTTTGTTCGAGATGTTCGTCTCAAGTCACTCATTGCAATTATAGGGGCGTCGAAACAGGTCCGACACTGCCAGATTAATAATGTTGACATATTTGTAATTCATACATGAAAAAAAAACGAAATGAAATTTTATACTGCAATTTTTCTCATTTCTCATCAAAAGTGTATGTTGTTACCACTCGGTTGAACCGAGTGGTGACAACATACACTGTTGGTGGGTAGCATATTCGCCGGACCAATCTGATGATGTTTCCGGTGCCCCCCGATTTATAATCCATAAAGTTGCTATAACCTCTTTAGAGGTGAAAAACCACCATATGTATGTCAGGTATGATTGGATTTAATATATTTTTGCATGGTAGTGTTTTTGATTGATCATGTGGTGAATTTACTGTATGATGTTATGTCTCCATGACGATAAAATGCTCTGACGCGCAGGTATTTTTTTGACGCAGCGATATCTGAGAACCAAAGAACTTTTTTAATGGTGTTTAACTGCCTGTCATTTAACAGGGCCCAATCCCATAACAGGGTTAACAGGGCCCAATCCCAATTTAACCCGTTGTGATGGGGTGAAAATCCCTAAATAAGAAATGAATGTTTACAGAAACATATATATTCAGCCCTGAAATTAGAATAACCTGATCTGGTGCCAGGTCCTCACTACACCAGAATCACTTAGTCCTACTAACAAAAAGTAACAGGATTAGTACTAATCTTACTACTTTTATAATGGGTATAACTGAATTCAACTTAAGTACTGGTGTAAATTATAACAATTCACCTATTCCACATTGAACTAGATTGGTCAGTAAGCAAGGCTTATGGAATACCCCCCGCGTGGGTCCAGGTACCCCTAAATATGTAAAACTAAATCCAAGTGTGTGGGTTTGTGACCTTAACTCTGTGCACGAACGTAAATTTGTCACACGTTGGTAGAGGTCCATTGGACCAATGCGTGTGTGAAATGTGAAGCAGATCCGAGCAAGGAAATAGAAGTTATAACCAATTTCTCTCATGTTAAGTTTTGTAAAGAGACTAAGTATGTGACCTTGACCTCGAGAGCAGCGGGGATTTGTCACAGCATGATAGTAGAGCCTTATAGGAATGCATGCATGAAATAATAAGAATTTTCTATGAAAGAAAGTTATAACATATTTCTCTGATGTTAAGTTTTGTAAAGAGATTAAGTATGTCACCTTGACCTTGGGATCAGCGGGGGTTGGACGGTCGTAGGTTTGTCACAGCATGATAGTACTACCTTAGAGGAATGCACAAGTGAAATATTAACCATTTTAGATGAAGGAAACAGAAGTTATAACAATATTTCTCTGATGTTAAGTTTTGTAAAGAGACCAAGCATTTGACTTTGACCTTGGGATCAGCGGGGGTTGGACGGTCGTGGATTTGGCACAGCATGGTAGTAGAGCCTTACAGGAATGCATGTGTGAAATATTAACCATTTTAGATGAAGGAAATAGAAGTTATAACAATATTTCTCTGATGTTAAGTTTAGTGACGGACGGACGCACGCACAGACGGACGGAGGGACAACCTGACTCCAGCATACACCCCCACAACTCGTTGCGGGGTATATAATAAGCATATACAGTGTATATAGGGGATATGAACAAATTGAAATGATTCTTGTTATTTTTCTTATTTCTATTCAAAAGTATATGTTGTGACCACTCATTTGAACCGTGTGGTGGTTGGTTAGGAGCATGCAGTGGTTAATTTAACGATCAGGATTCATCCTTACTGGAATCCCGACCAGAGACCAGTAGCTGATTTCACCAACATTGCAAAGTATACTTATCTAGCAAAGTATACTTTGAGGGAGTAATGAGTAATCATTTATTTTTCCCGAAATGCATTATGTCATATAGAACTAACTGCATATATTTGATGATTGAAAGTAAGCAGAATTATTATACTGAATTTATTACATTATCACAGCCAAAATGGCTGTGATAATGTAATAAATTCAGTATAATAATAATTAATAAATTTATACTTAAATTGAAAGTTTTTCCCTCAAAGTATACATGAACATGTACTTTGCCATGTTGATGAAATAGGCTACTGGTTTGTCCCCCAGGTACGTCTTTGACATTCTTGTATGTGAGAGATGAATCTGGTTATACCCCGTATACAAATGTAAGACTAATATCATTAATCGTAATCTTATTAATTTCTGGGGAAAAGCCAAGTGACTGTGTGGTATGGACCTGGCACCAGATCTATTGGGTTATTCTAATTTCAGGGCTGAATATAAACAAAATTTATGTAAATATTCCGTTCTGATTTTGGGATTTTCCCCCCATTGCAGCATGTTAAATGCGGGATCGAACCTGTTGGCACGGCCTTACATGACCTTAGCTGTGGATAGGCCGTTTTAAACACCAGTAACTCAAATATTTGAGTGGTAACAACATAATATAATAAAAATAATTATCTTAATTATGCACGGAAGTATATAATACTACTGTGCATAATTTAAAAAAATATACTTATTTTAGTTTTGTTTGTATGGTTTAACGGCCTATCAACAGCTATGATCATTTAAGGACGGGTCAGGGGGTTTAGTACTAAATCCCATATATTACCTGTGGTATGTAATTGGCTAAGACACAGGGATTCCGCTGGCGATCGCGACTTTCGAAATTGACGATAAAAAATTACAATTTTCGAATCCCTGAAGACATCAGTACAAAGCAACAGCACTTCATGGAACATTTGTTTTGTGACCATACATGTTCATCACCCACAATGAACAAGTAGAATAACGAAGTTCAATCCTTACATTAAATTAATGATGGAGGCACAATGGTGTTTCTTAATATGGGAGGAAACTGGAGTATCCACAGAAAACCCATTTATCCGATTTGGAAACCACCATACCATCTCAAATACTTCTGGGTCAAGGATCAAATCTAGGCCGCAATGGTGATAATTGTAGATTTGGTCACTTTTCCAAAAATAAAAAAGATGAACAAAACAAATGGGTCACCTTCATATCAGGTCTGTTTCGTTTTGTTGCTCCCTCGAAGGACAGATAGGAGAGCGATGCCATCTCATTTGCTCCGATGTCTACCCGGAATACGTCGCCACCTTTGTTGTTGGAAATACCGATCACTGAATCTCCCTTTATTGGCACATACTGTAAATATAACATTAACACTTTCACCCCTAAATAACTGGAATGGAATTTGATGTGTTAATTTTGCAACCAACGCAATGCTCACAAAATGGTTTTCAGACTAGTCCATTTTGAAAAGGTGGTGGTGTCAAAAATATGAAAATTACTTGCAAAAAGTGCAGATCCTGATGAGACGGCTCGTCACGAGCCGGCTCATCTGGATCTACACTGTTTGCTAATACCACTATACAGGCATGTGGTGTTGAAATGATTAATACAAAGGAAGATGACATCTACGACAATTGTACATCTTGATCCCATTGCACATTCACTCGGCAAAATTATTAAATGCTGATCCTATGAAGAAGGATGAAAATTTAATAATTTTGCTGATGGCAGTAAGCCTACTTCAGTGACTAAATTGTTGTGTATTGTGCTCCCACTTTTGACAATCAATGCGTGTTCAGCTAAAATAATAGAGCTTACTGGGACGTTCCCAGAAAGTGTACTATGGTAGAGGCATATTTATTTGACGACTATTAACTTACTGGATCCAATACCAATGTAAACTTGTAGCTTTTTCGGTACTTTATTGCTATCTTCCTATATTATTGTTATATTGCTTCTGGTTTCCAAGTTTGGTTGGTAACATGTTGGGGATAACTTTCAGGGATGGTCAAACCAGTATGTAGTTGCAAGGGAGACAACTCATTTTGGAAATTTATTTACACCACCAGCACCAAAACAATTCCGATTGAAATTAACTTTTTTTGCCTATAAAATATTGTGACAGTCAGAATGTCACAGGACGAGAAAGGTGCGCACCTGCCTTGAGTCGAACCGGGGAACTGGTTTACCATACCATTATGAGCTCTATTGCTGAGATATTTAACGAGGATGGCCGCGGCCTGCATGTCGAGCCCGCCGAGGCATTTAATGGTCTCAGAGTGTTTTTATTTGAAGTTTGATGCCCAATAAGCATACAAAGTTTCAAGCAAATGTGACTTACGGTTACAGAGATAGTAGGTATGTGAAACTGTAAGTCATTTGACCTTGACATAGGGGCACAGGGGCCACATGAGTGGGACACAGAATGAATATATGGATGATGACTAATAAGCATATGAAGTTTCAAGTCAATGTGACTTAGGACTGCACAGATATAAGGTATTTAAAAACTTAAACGCAGATTTCGGAATGCAAACTTCTAAGTCATTTGACCTTGGGCACAGGGGCCGCATGAGTGGGATACAGCATGAATATATGGATGATGACTAATACGTATATAAAGTTTCAAGTCAATGTGACTTAGGACTGCAGAGATATAAGGTATTTAAAAACTTTAACGCAGATTTCGGAACGCAAACTTCTAAGACATTTGACCTTGACCTTGGGAACAGGGGCCGCATGAGTGGGATACAGCATGAATATATGGATCATGACTAATAAGCATATGAAGTTTCAAGTCAATGTGACTTAGGGCTGCAAAGATATAAGGTATTTCAAAACTTTAACGCAGATTTCGGACGCACGCACGGACACCCGGACGTCATTGTGGTCACTATGTCTCGCTTTCCGCAAGCGGGCTCGACAATAAAGTATGGCATGAAGGCAGATTTTTCTTACCTGATTCAGTGCACATACTATACTCTCTGTGTCTATGATAGTAATAGTTTTTCCAGATGGTAAATATGTCACAATTAACTGCTAGCGTGTGAATCAGATCTGATTCATTATTCTGCAGAGGAAGCCTATGAGTGGTATCGTAAATCTGCTATGGATGAAAGTGAATACCATACTTTTGGTACATTTTGGGCTGTATTTATCAGTCATGGTCCTTCGTTGGGCCCCAACTGTAGCATGCGAGACAGATGTGCACCGGCCGCAATCAAACCAGGGACCTCTTGTTTACCGAATCATCGCTCTGACCGACTGAGCTAACTGGCACAGATTCACACTTCCTCCACATGGTTACATACCAACTTAGAGCAAGGTATTCTACTTTTTCAAACCGCTTACTGTGTCGCTCCCTTCACCGAATTAACATTATATATAGCGGTTAGAGTCTTGCTTATTTGACAACATATCATACGATCCTCTAACTTCGATAGCCGCACAGATTCGAGGCCATTTTTATTTTCTCGTTCTATCGCGAGATTTACGGGTTACATCACTTCCATTATACTTGTGTGTTGAACCGAAGCCAGATGAAAGGTCACAACTGCCAAGTTAGAAAAATGTGATTTAAACAGGACTAATTCATTACCAAACAACACAACATACCTAAATGTTGTGTTTTCCACTAATCCCATTAACCCCCTCCATTAAAATCCGGATTTCGGTAGGAAAACTCACATAAATGAGTTCGCTTGAACCCATATGTTGTTTACACGTTTATCAATGGAGGTCACGTAAATATTTGTAGGTAGAAAGGCACTAATAATGTAGGAATATGGATTTTCATTTAGTCACCACCTTATCATATTTTTTTTTAAATTGTCACTTTTAAGTTCGTCCACATCAGTCCAATACCTCCATTTATCAGCAGATATATGCAATCTGGTCTCTGTTTTTGTTATTCCCATTGTGGACGAGTACCACATGCAGAATGGATTGAAATGTCTTACTCCAAAAATAGACATTACCACTTTAAAAAAGTATTAAAACCAACAAGTTGAAACTTCATATTGTTTAATTTGTTTAATCTAGCAAATTATATTTTCCAAGTTGGCAATCGTTTGTCTAATCATTTAAGTTGGAAACAATATGTATCGTGATCCCTGAACGCAATGGTACATAATGCAGACACAATTTGTGGTGTTTTCCAACCGGACACCTGCACCGGAAGAGCATATGACGTCATAGGGTCAGAGGTCGCGACCTTTCACGGTACGCTGGAGGCGGATTTTGGGCCATATATGATTTGTAGACGAGCGTGTTTTGAAAGTAAACAATTTCATTTCTCCATGCTTTTGAAGCCAGTAAACGCAATATACATACAGATAATTGGATTATATTTGCATGTAACTAATACAAAAGGTTTATACTCTATTATTTATTACGCATGTTGTTTAATATCATTAGTCTCGAATTATGAGCATTCCAGGATACCAACTGCGACAAGAACATGGACAAATTATAACAAAAAGCATATATATGTGGCTGTTACTGGAGAAATGGGGCTTATGGGATTTGTGACCAGTGTTTCTCCTGGTTAAATAGCACAATTGTGTAGCCTGATATCCATCTACAAACATGACGTGTATTTCATTGATGGAATGGCGAACAGTACAGATCTACACTGGTCACGAAACCCATAAGCCCCACGTCTCCAGTCACATATTAGATCAAAGTAGAGACATTTAAAACCCTACACGGCTATTTATATCTCTGATCAGTGATAACAGTTTGTTACTGACTGTCGAGTGTACGAAATGGACTGGGCCGAAATCGATCGGGTACGGTATGGCGCCTTACTCTCTTTTGGTGACTGTCAATCCAGTAAACATTTGGTTCCTTATGTCTAAGTATGCCGGGTTTTGATACAAGCACATCGTCTGCCTCCTGTCTCAGTCCTGGGCCAAGAATAACCTTAGACGTTTTCTCAGAAACCTTCAAGTTCTTCAACACATTGCCAGGAAGGAATACTTCATCCACATGTTCCATGTTTGTTGACATTCTACTATAAAGTCCAAGATAATCCGAAACAAGAAACGGTTTCACACCGTCCTTACTCGTTATCCCGGTTTAACTATACATACGTTGGGTATCAGGTCAAATCGTCCGCTACAAATTGGGCTTGCGGACTATTTGACGTGTATTCCTACGTCGGACCCCGGTTGGACCATGCATCGATTGATTGTCAAATTATGTGACGCGTCCGTTAATTAACAGTGAAGTAGGGAAAATCTAACCGAACAAGGCCGGGGAAAACAATTCTTATTATGTTGACGTTAAATCAAGGAATCGCAATCAGAAATTCAGAATACAGTTAGTCAAGAATAATCTAGAACCAAAACTTGTTCCATTATCATCAAGACCGAGGATTTACGCTTATGTCTCTGTCTAGACTGATTAATTTGAACGGACTGTATAGAGTAGGAATTAAGATTAAAAAAACAAACATTTGTGTTCGGAGTGTTCGTTTCATTTCTCAAAAAGCTCCAGAACCTGAACTAATTATATAAGAGGCTGACAGCACTAATTCTTGTTACAGCATCAAATCCTGATGCTCTAGAACCTAATATATGAGGTAAATTTACAGCACTATATATAACTATTGTTACAGCACCATCTACAGGGGCGGCGGAAGCAATTGATTATTGGGGGGCGAACTTTGTGAGGGCCCGAAGGGGCCGAATTCGCTAAGGGGGTCCGGGGGCATGCCCCCCCGTAAATTTTTTGAAATCCAAGTGGTGTGAAACACAATTTCCTGCATTCTCAGCAATGTTTGAACAATGTTTGATTAAACTCCGTGGATGGACGGTTAGGCCGGATCGGCAGGTCCCAACTGCTCCTCCCTCTCTTAAATAAGTTGGCTCAGTCAGAGTCGGGTTCCCAGTAATCATGATTACACAAATATATTACAGTAAAAAATGGACCGCCCCCCTGCCCCCCCCCCCCCCCCCCCCCCCCCGCTTCCGCCGCCCCTGATCTAGACTAATTGATCTGGAAGAACTGCATGGCTATATATAAGAACTGGTGAAAGTATGAAAATAAATCGCACTGGCAAATGTGTCTCATATTTTGTTCGATGTTTTCATAAATATTCTCTAAAACCTAAACTAAGAGGTTCAGGCCTGTACGTGTGCGTACGCACCCCCATAAACCCTTTCAACACCACAGGCCTGCACACATGTATAGTGGTATTGGCAAATAGTGTAGATCCAGATGAGCCGCGGCTCGTAACGAGCCGTCTCATCAGGATCTGCTCTTTTTGCAAGTACATTGTAATTATCATACTTTTGAGAACAAAAACACCCCATGTTAATAAATGGACTGGTCTGAACATCATTTTGTGATAATTGGATTGGGTTGCAAACTGAAATTAACATATCAAAATCCATTCCAGTTATTTGGTGGTGAATGGGTTAATCTGCCGAGGCCTAGCTGTCCGTGGATGTGCAAACAATTTCTCTGATTAGTCAAATATAACTAATCAAACAGTGAAAATTGTTCCAGCATCATCTAGACTGACTATAATGTGAAGGAACGTACTGGTCCAAGTAGGAAAATAATAATAACAAATCCAAAATTCTCTAGAACCTATATAAATTAAGAGTTTAATTTACAGCACTAATTCTTATTCTAGCATAATCTACACTGATTAATCGGGAAGTACTGGTCAAAGGACGAAGATAAAAAAACAAATTTGTTTCAGATTTGTCGATTTTTTTTTCAAAATGCTCTAGAGGTTTACAACACTAATTCTTGTCCCAATTAACATCACATCCCAGCTAACAATTTTCGGTTGTAGGAACGTTGTTACAACGTTTTATGAAAGTTGCAGTTACGTTGCCATGAAGCCGTTGGTACAACCAGAGATATAAATATATCTCTGGTACAACGTACTCCAGGAAAGTTTTCCTGTCGTAGATTTCACGTAGTGATTTTACGTTTTATGACGATATTCACAAGACGTTTTAGTAATGACGTTGGTACAACGTACTTCAGGAAAGTTTTCCTGTCGTAGATTTCACGTGGTGATTTTACGTTTTATGGCGAAATTGACAAGGCGTTTTCACCATGACGTTGGTACAACGTACTTCAGGAAAGTTTTCCTGTCGTATATTGCACGTAGTCATTTTACGTTTTATGACGACATTCACAAGACGTTTTCACCATGACGTTGGTACAACGTACTTCAGGAAAGTTTTCCTGTCGTAGATTTCACATAGTGATTTTACGTTGTATAACGACATTCACAAGACGTTTTCACCATGACGTTGGTACAACGTACTTCAGGAAAGTTTTCCTGTCGTAGATTTCACGTAGTGATTTTACGTTTATGACGACATTCACAAGACGTTATAGTAATGACGTTGGCACAACGTACTTCGGGAAAGTTTTCCTGTCGTAGATTTCACGTAGTGATTTTACCTTTTTTGACGACATTCACAAGACGTTGTCATAATGACGTGGTAACAACGTACTTCAGGAAAGTTGTTCTGTCGTAGATTTCACGTAGTGATTTTACGTTTGATGACGACATTCACAATACGTTTTCATAATGACGTTGGTACAACGTACTTCAGGAAAGTTTTCCTGTCGTATATTGCACGTAATCATTTTACGTTTTATGACGACATTCACAAGACGTTTTCATAATGACGTTGGTACAACGTACTTCAGAAAAGTTTTTTTGTCGTATATTACACGTAGTGATTTTACGTTTTATGACGACATTCACATGACGTTGTCATAATGACGTTGGTACAACGTACTCAGGGAAGTTTCCTATCGTAGATTTCACGTAGTGAATTTATGTTTTATGACGACATTCACAAGACGTTTTCATAATGACGTTGTAGCAACGTACGTCAGAAAGTTTTCCTGTCGTAGATTTCACGTAGTGATTTTACGTTTTATGACGACATTCACAAGACATTGCCACAATGACGTTGGTACAACGTACTTCATGAAAGTTTTCCTGTGGTAGATTTCACGTTGTGAATTTACGTTTTATGACGACATTCACAAGACGTTTTCATAATTACGTTGGTACAACGTACTCCAGGAAAGTGTTCCTGTCGTAGATTTCACGTAGTGATATTACGTTTTATAGCGACATTCACAAGACGTTTTCATCATGACGTTGTAACAACGTACTGCAGGAAAGTTTTCCTGTCGTAGATTTCACGTAGTAATTATACGTTTTATGACGACATTCACATTACGTTTTCATAATGATGTTGGTACAACGTACTTCAGGAAAGTTTTCCTGTCGTAGAGTTCACGTAGTTATTTTACGTTTTAAGACAACATACCCAAAACATTGGCATATCGACGTTGGAACAACGTAATTAGGAACGAGTTCCTGTCGTTGATTTCACGCAGTGATTGTACGTTTTAATACAACATTCACAAGACGTTGGCATACTGATGTTGGTACAACATAAATTGTTAAAGTTTTCCTCACGTAGATTTCACTTAGGGATTTTACGTTTTATGACAACATTCAGAAAACGTTGGCATAATGACATTGATACACCGTAGGGAATTTACCTTGTGCAACAACATTCCTGAAGCGTTGGCATAATAATGTTGGTACAACATATTTTAAGAAGGTTTTCCTGTCGTAGATTTCACGTATTGATTTTACGTTGTATCATTGTCATAATTTTAGCGTTGGTGCAGCGTTATCCAGAAACGTGTTCTTGGCTAGATTTGACATAGTGATGTTACATTGTATGAAAACATTCATTGACATACAATTTCACGTAGTGATTTTTATGTCACATATGTTCAAAGTTTCCTTGAAGTACTGATCAGAACGTAAAATCACACACTGCATGTCAAGAACATGTATGTTCCTAAACAACGTCATTACGACCACGTTTTCATACAATGTAAAATAGTGCTACATGAACTCTACAACGAGAGAACGTTGCTGGAATGTAAAAACATTAACTTAGTCACATTTGGTGATTTGTTTTATTTAAATCGGCATGACACAACTATGGAAGCGTCCTGGTGCCAATGAAGTATTGTATCTCCTAATTGGATAGCAACTCCTAATTAGGACCTATTATCTCATAATTAGGACTTAGTATCTCCTAATTATGAGTTAGTATCTCCTAATTATGACATACGATCTCCTAATTAGGAATTACTATATGTGTCAATGTTAAAAAATCTCCTTAGTGTCTCCTAATTAGAGATAATAACTCCCAATTATGACTTAGTATCTCCTAATCAGGAGTTACTATCTACTAAATAGGAGTTAGTATCTCAATTAGGAGATACATGTAGTATCTCCTAATTAGAGTTACATATATTTTTAGCATTGGCATCAGGATGCTTCTATCACAACAACAGCAGCAATTTGAAGTAAAACGGTATTGCTTTCATCAGCAATAGAATAGAACATTACTATCTCGGTTGAACAGAAATACAGTTACAACAAAATATTGATTGTGACAATCTTGTCAACAGCTATTGTCAGTTTAGGTCGGGTTAACGGGGTCGAATCCCATGAAGTGATGGAACTTTAAGCAGAGCTGGCAGAAGTTGTCTACGTAGTGCCGTAGTCTTGTCCTTCTTTGGTTCTTGGTCAATCTCGCACATTTCATCGTCTCCTGTAAAATACAGACATGTACAGCCAAATGAAACACCATCTATGTTCTGGTCTACCAATACCAGCCAATATGCTACGGCTAATACATAACATAAAATAAGAGTGCCGTAGGTCATAATATACGCTCGTCGAGGAATAGCCAGTAAACGAGGGGAGATAACACGCTGGAAAAAAATAAGAAACTCAATAGGGTTCTTTTTCTTGCCATAATAAACAAGTATACATTGTGATCACGAGGAAAAAGATACAGACGCGAAAATTAAAAATAGCCATTATAAGCGCGGAAATAGCTCATTATTTTGTTTGGAAAATCGATCAATTCCCTCTTGCATATGTATACCGAAGCATAACTTGCGTTATTGCATGGAAAATGGCATAGAAGGCGAACGTAAAAAATAGCCACCAAGGGGACATAAATAATTCGATAGTTTTTGAAATGTGATTCTTCGTATTGCCGTGATAAACTTGTATGCTGAATTTGGTGGTTCAGATGTGTCAAGTGGAACTTGAGTTATTGCGTGGAAAATGTTACATAATGCGAACATTAAAAAACTGTCCACCAAGGGGAGATAAGTCATCTGCAACTTTTAAAAATCAATAGGGGTCTTTGTCTTGCTGTGATAAACATACATGCCTAAGTTGGTCACGGTCCGTCGAGTAGCACTCATATTATTTCGTGGACAAGCTGTGTCCATGGCCCGCCGGCCCGCCCATACATGGTGAATACAAATACTTCCTCTATTTTTGTTTCGAACGGGTGTATACACAGATAGTACATGTATTGCATTAATAATATAATTCCATTATTTATTATACAATGTATTTGCAACTCAACTTTGAATTGATTTTATGTTTTGCTATAAACATAAAATACAAATGTACATGTGGGAATATTGTATTTTTGGTTCGTTGTGCATTTCGATACTGTTACATGTACGGGATTATTTTGTCCCGAAAATACTACATTTGGCCGAGAGAAAATATGTATTTGCAGAACAGACGCAACACATTAAAACACAATTGACAATGAGATTGAGTGCTGAAGATGACAGCTGCTCCAATCGGACAAAGGGTTAAATTGTATTTGCAAAACAAAAGAAATAAATGCAAATGATAAAAACGTGAAAGTCCTCAGTGACCTTGACCTTGGGGAATCAAATATGAACACCCAGGGTAGTGAACCATCAATGTCAGACAGGCATGGATGAAGTTTGATGGCCCTGAGCCCAGAGAAAGCGGGAACTTTAATGAATGTATAAACATATTGGTGAATAGGTGAATACGTCTACCTCACGCATGTGTGGGCACATAAAAATCCCGTTTAAAAACTATGCAACTATTATATTGTGATAGTGGAGGAACTGTAATAATACTATGGTGGCTCGTTAGGGACATTTCGTCTCTTCGTGGTGACGGAACGAAGATTAGCGAAGAGAAGAAACGAGGTTTAATAATTAAACTTCGTCTTTTCGGTAAGCTAATGATCGTCTCTTCGCCTCGAAGGGACGAAAATTATCGCCCTATAAGGTCGATTAAATTTGCGCCGCGTAAATTTGCGTCTCTCGAATTAACACCCCTTAATCTTCGTTTCATCGTTTCGTCGCGACGCTGTTTAACGCCTGTAGGACGCGAATTATCGTTCCTTCGTCACGAAGGAACTAGTCAAGAGACGAAATTTAGTGTCCTTAATCTTCGTTTCCTCGTTTCTTCGCCACGAGCAAACGATAATTTTCGTCCCAAACGATAATTATCGTCTCTTCGTCCCTTCACCCTCGAAAGGAGAAGAGACGAATATTAGCGCGTTCCGGTCGCACGTGCGCAGATCTGTACTAACAAGCAGACTGCCATTTTATAATTAATTAATAATATATCCGTGTTGTTTCTCTGGGTTTTTTTTATGTATGACGTTTTAAATATGTACTGTGTATGTAAGATTATACGAATTGAAATTTGGCTATCAAAGTGCATGTGGATTAAATTAATTCTATTAGTTTCTACTTTCGGGTTTACCATGTTTACATGAATTAAATCTGAAAATCAAAAGTAGCAATTAATATAATTAATTTAATGCACAAGTAATTTGATATCCAATCTGATTCTATTATTCTTACTTATACAGTACATATATAAAACGGTAGACATAAAAAAAAGAGACAAAACATTGATATATTATTAATTATTCATACAATGGCAGTCTTAATTGTTAGTACGCATCTGCTCATATGTGACCGGAATGCGCTAATCTTCGTCTCTTTTATCGTTCCTTCGCTCGAAAAGACGAGGATTAAGAAGCGATAATTATGATTTCTTCGCGGTTTCGTTCCTTCGCCACGAAGGAACGAAACCGCGAAGAAACGATAAATAGCGTCATGTAGGCGTAAAACAATGAGACAATGCGACGAAAGGAAGAAACGAAGGTTAAGGCGCTTATATTTGCCAGGCGTAAATTTGCAAATTATCGATCTGACAGGGCGATAATTAAAGTCCCTTCAGGGCGAAAAGACGATAAATAGCGTGGTGAAAACACGAAGTTTATTTATTAAACTTCGTTTCTTCGCCACGCTAATCTATGTTCCGGCGTCACGAAGAAACGAAATGTCCCTAACGAGCCACCATATAGTACAGTGGAACCCCTCTAAACCGAACACCCTCCGAATGTGTCTTATTTAGAGGGTTTCAATGTAATGTATGTCATTGTCCTGTCTGTTCATAACAGAAAATGACAAGATGTGACCATCGAATGTTTAATTACAATGGTATCTCTCTAAACCGGAAACCCTGAGGTCCTCCCAAGGTGTCCGGTTTAGAGAGGTTCCACTGTATTGCCATTTTGCTATCACGGTTGTACTATTGCCAATGCCACTATTGATAGGTGCATAACACATACCTTCACTGGCCGAATCTTCCATTATGAGTCTAACAGGTGAATTTCCATCAGACTTCAAATTTCATGCGTCTCCCGCCATCCTTGCCGTCTGCGTTGCATTAATCCAGTTATCTAAAATGAAATTTAGTTGTAAGTTAAAAAGTTGTACAAAGTCATGAACAAAACAAAATTATATAGTAACTTCTCTTTTGTTTTCGAATGTATTAGAATGTCACATATATTTAATGTAATAAATAGTATTTCAGTAGAGCCTCTCTCAATTGGACATCCAGGAATAATTGACTTCAATGTAATGTTTGTACACTTTATCTACATATATAATGATACTGTTTCAAGATTGATAATTAACTAATAAACTTATTTGTACATAAATGGTATGGTCGGTTGCCATTAGTTACAAGCCTAGCTCTGATATATGACTATGACTAGACTCGGCTTATTAAATGTTGCCCAGTCTAACACCTGATCAAATCGAATAGCAGTATTATGTCATTGGGTGATTACGGGGATATATAGCATCGGTACAGTCCAACAACGTTTTACTAAATTACATTAAAAAAGTGCGTTTTTTTTTTTGGCGGACGATTGAATAACTACTTGAAATATATTTTTTCTTTTGTTCATAGTAACATATTAAAACAACATATTGGACGTAAAAGTCGATGCTTTGTTTTACATAATTAACATGGAACATGTTGTAGAAAAGTACATACCTTAATTTGCACAATATGTCGGTCTTTTCAAATAGGCAAGCATTCACTCTTATAAATCCAATGACAATATGAATGCTGAAATACCGCCCCGAACATTAATTGTGCCACAGGTTTCAAGGGCAATTTTGATTGGCCATCGACAGAGCGTGGTATAATAAATTATTATGTGACAGCTCAAGGAAAAGGGACGAGTTGTGGTTGGGAGTTTATTGTTGGCAACGTAAAAAATTCTAGCATGTACAGTGGAACCCTACTAAACCGGACACTCGGGAAAATATAGATGTTTACCTTAGATGTGTCGCTGTTATGTATCTTTGATTACAATGAATGTTCATGATTGCAAAACACTATCAATGAAGTATCATGAAGTGCTCACATGTCTGATTTACAGTGGAACATCTCCAAACCGAACACCTTGTGGGCAAACAAGGGTGTCCGGTTTGGAGAGGTCCGCTGTAGTTTACAACGTAATGATTTGGCAAGATTATTTACGCCAGGACGTAACGTCATTAAAACCTGTTTTGTTTTTTTAACATACGAACAGTCTTCAATTTGATTTATTATTCGCTCGCCTTGCATCCACTTTCTGTGATAAACTGAAAATAAAACAACCAACAATTAGATAGCACAAAACTCTCAAGAGATGGGAATCAGACACGGCAGCCAAATAATTCCGAGGATGAGGATACTAAATGACCATACATCGGCCCATAATGCCGTTACTGCTCTCTCTCTCCCGATAATTAGGCACACATTGAAGTCAGATACTTGGGAATTAGACAGTATTTTCTTTCAGCATTTGTTTAATTCCAAATGTGTTGCCCTGAAGACACATGACCGTATATCTAGGCTGGGTGTGTTAATCTGGTCGTACCAACCATATTGCAAGAGAAATGACTGGGTATCAATTTCTGTTCCGGACCGCACTTTCAGACAAAACAAAACACGTACACTGTACGTTTTAGATAGGTTGTGTAACAACTATAGCTACTATGTAGGCGGAGCCTAATTTCGAGTTGTAGCTGTGAATTCGGATCCATGGACGATGCAGGTGGCTGACATTGTTCATGTGAGAGCCGTTATATAATCACTGCTGACTGATAGCAAATAAACCGCAAAATAATTAGTTGTTGGCAGATCTGGCTGACTGTGGCGGTTCATAGAGTAAACACATTACATTTCCACTGTATAAACCCCCGGGCGCGAAGGGATGTCGGTAACTTCCGAGCGCACGAAACATTTGTTGTGCCAATATGTTTAGACATAGATACTGTATACTGTATACTGTATCATCTGTGCATGATATACTTTTCACAATTCGCATAAAAAAGATGACCGCCAGTGAAAAAGACATCAGCTACCGTAATAATACATTATGGAACCAATAGTAGGCGCATCTCAATATATTTAACTCGTTCACCCCTAAGTAACTACTGGGACGATGTATCCCTGGTAACTGGAATGGAATTTGATATGTTAATTTTGCAACCAATTTAACCGTCACACAATGATTTTCAGACTTGTCCATTATGAAAAAGGGGTGTTTTTGTTTTAAAAAATGGGAATATTACTTGCAAAAAGTGCGGATCCCGAGGAGACATCTCGTCACGAGCTGGCTCATATTGATCTACACTATTTGCCAATACCACTATACAGGCCTGTGGTGTTGAAAGGGTTAATTAATAGCTGAACGGAACAGAACAGAACATACGTTTATTTAAAGTCAGGTTACAA